>OX381691.1:3000000-3432500 GCA_947462355.1 Caradrina kadenii | reverse complement strand
CCTTAACCTGACGTGGGGGGACACGGTAAAGGAAAATGGGGAAAACAGCCAGAATGGGGTCAGCGGTCAAAATGGGAAAAGTGGTATTGACTCGTCGTTATAGGGTTGAATTATTTTTTAGATGTTAATTTTTAGAGTTGTGGTTTGCCTTTTGAACGCAGAAGACTATATACGTCAAAAACGGTTACAAAAATAAAAATAATCAGGTGAGGCTGTCGGGCCGGACGATGACCGCTGATTTAACGTGAAACTTCTATGTTAGCGAGTCGCTTTTAATGTTAAAGAAACCTATTTCGATACAGTCCTCTTTTCTGGCTTCTTACCCGTATGTGATTTTAAAGGTCGTTGACCCCCTTCTACCAATGTATTCCAATTTATAAAAATTAAACAACAAAATATGTAAAAATGTTAAAGAATTGTCATAATCACGATCGAAACAAATGCATCGCGATAAGGGGCGTCTTGACGCGTTTACGTGGCATGGATTTTAAACCTTTGTCAAAACCATGTTCATTGTATTTATTTTGGTAGATACCTACTAGTAAAATGAAACTCATATCAGTATCTGTAATTGACAATTATTTTATTTAAAAGTGTTGTATCCGTATCTTAAACCAAAAAAGCACGGTGCGTTAATTAGCAGTTCTTCTCCAAACTCAGCATTGATATTACGAGGCGTTTCTGCCTCCTTAGTACCGTATCGGAACTCATTCCTATTTTAGACTTATTCGAATTTTCGAAGTATCCATACCTATTTTTGGTCTAAGGGCCGATTTTTCAATTATCAGTTAACTTCTATCTGAGGAATAAAATATGGCGGTTTGACATATTTTGTAAACAGAAGGTGTCAAAACGTCAAACATAATGTTCAGATAAAAGTTATCTGGCGATTGAAAAATTGGCCCTAAGCTGAATAAAAGAAACAATTGAAATTCTAAAACCTAAAGTTGCACATTTTTTTTAAGGAAAAATGTAATAAATTATTACAAAATGACGGACAGGTGATGCGCCCCTGACTCGCTCTGACGTCACACTCGGAGCAGAAGTCGGGTCAATGACCTTTATTGCAGATTAATCTGGCGTCTACTATACCTACTTAAATGTCGTGAGTTTGTCTTTAAGTGTTGCTAGTTTAGATACAAGCTGAACCAATGCTTTGATATCGTAGCGTTCAAAAGGTAATAGGTAAAAATAAATAATAATAAATGATGAATTCAATAATCATCCAATTTATTGATAAGTTAGTTATTATTTGAAAACCGATTATTTTTCATTTTCATGAAAGATTGCCTTTATTGATTAAATTTTATACTATTCAGTAGATTTTGAATATTTTGTTTTATTTTTATTTTGACTTAATCATAACAATAACTAAGTTTCTACCAGTTTTCATTGAACACATACCATCACGCCTGTATTCAACGAAGGTTTAGGCAGAGGTGTAACAATGTACACCCGCAGTTTGCCTGTATGTTTAGGTCCCATGTAATAGGGGGCGAGCCTGTTGCCATTAACCGGGCACAAATCCTAACTCCAAGCTGCTACTGAGAATTTCATAGAAAAACCCAATAACACTTTTTGCACGACCTGGGAATCGAATCCAAAACCTCTACCGTAGCAGTCGCGCTTAGGACCACTCGGCTAACGAGGCAGTAGTCATTGGACACACTACCAATATTACAAGAAAATGCTGTTGATATGATAATTTAATAATTATTATCAAATATATATTATCAATAAAGGAAAACGGGCAACATTGTTTGGGCTCCGTCCTAAGTGTTGTACAGTTGAAATTCCTTACGACATAGTCAATCATAGTTCTTTCCCTGCACGTGTCACCCTGTTGATATCATACAATAAAACAAATTTATTATTATTTCCCTTGAAATGGTTATAGATACTAAAGTGTTATAACGATTAGGAAGGAACCGCCCATTCTCCTTTGTCAATTTTTAAGAAAAATAAAACAATGTTAAGATACCATGCAGTTTTATTCCAAAAAGGTTATTTAATCAAGCCTCATTATTACTTTTATTCTATCAGTATATTTATAAAATATGGCAACACAACATTAATAAATAAAATTTGCTGATCAAAAAACTTAATTTTCTATGCACTAAGAAAACTGAACATCTGTCTAATCGTAGACAAATCAATATTGATTGGAAATGAATTCTTTCGGTAAGCAATTAGTATAAACAACGTTAAAAAAAAAATTTATAGTTTCCTATTTATGAATATAGGTTATAAACCACGGAACACGACTGACACTTCCTAGTTTTTAATTGATTTATTTATTCCTAATTTTTATTTTTTTTACACAAATAACAGTGCATTAAAAGAATCATGTGGGTGTACTGCTTTACGGTCAGGAGACTACAATACAGTAAAGTTAATAACTAGCTAACAAAGTAATAATAATAGGTAACAATTTGTAAAAATAAATACAGTTTTTTTGGATACATCGCCATTTCCATCCCAATTCTTCTAAAAACTATATTTTTCTAAGCTGGCATCACCGATGGAACTTCCACAACTTTATCAGGATTGTACACCCCAAACTTATACACCACACGATGCAAATACTCCTCTCCCGGGACCAAAATCGCAGTAGGGAAGTTAGTATGATGTACTGCATCTGGGTACGTCTGGGTTTCCAGGCAAAAGGCTCCATGGCGACGGTAACCAACTCCGTTCTTGCCAACCAGAGCTGCTTCGGTTGGGGCCGGGAGGAAGTTGGAAGTATAGAACTGTACTCCCGGCTGATCTGTGTGGACTTCCAGGAAGCGGCCTGAAGGTGGATGGGTCACTACAGCGGCGAGGGTTAGGACCTAAAATATAATGGTCGTGATTATGAGGTTACTAGCAATTCCTTGCGGTTTTACCCGCGTTAAATTTACATCTTTGATTACTGCTCCGCCCGATTGGTAGCTTGTGGGTCGTAGCGTGATGTTATATAGCATATAACATTCCTCAATAAACAGGCTAAATAATATTAATTTTTTTTGCAAAACTGACGAGTGGTTTCTGATATCAGCGTGATCAAACAAACAAAAAACCTCTTCAGCTTTATTTTACTAGCTACATTCAATTACAGCTTTAGTTACTGCTCCACCCCGCTGATCGTAGCGTGATGTTCTATACGTATAAACCTTCCTCTTAAAACACTACCTATTGATGAAAACCGCATTAAAATTCGTTACGGAGTTTAAGAGATCTTAGCGCATAGAGGGACAGACTGCGGGAAGCGACTTTGTCTTATACTATGTTGAGAACACACACACATACCATCACGACTGTATTCCCTGAAGGGTTTTTTTTTTGGGGGGATGGGAAATCATCAAATAACTTCTCCCGCCCTGGGCGGGGCGGGAGGGAGTGTCAGACTTTTACTGACTAAAACCCACCCATGTTCCTTCTTGTGCCCTTTGCGTTCCGGGGGTTCAGTATCTCTTACGAACAACCCGCAGCCCCGGCAGGCATCGGCCCTCAGTGGCCCCTTCCTTTGCTGACATCTCTTTGAGGCGCGCGTGGAACACGAACGCGCCGTCGACACGGCCTGTCGTTATGCAACGTAAGGACGGTGAGCTACCCATTGCTCAACGTCCACAAGCCCGTATTCCTTGAAGGGTTAAACAGAGGTGTACCAATGTACACCCACAGTTCGCCGGTATGTTTAGGTCCCATGTAATAGGGGGCGAGCCTATTGCCATTAACTGGTCACAAATCCTAATCAAAACCTATGTAGAGAAGTATAGCTATTGTAATTGGTCTCGTATATAGTGAACGTTTGCATTTATAAGTAGTGTGTCGCTCTGAAAGATACGCGATGAGTTAAGGTAGCCTGTATAGTTCTCTTACCTGTCTTCCAAGTGTTTCAATACAATAGTTGTCATCGAAGAGATTATCGCCGGCGGCCATCGCGTCGCCTAGCTTCTTCTGGACCGTGAAGTCAAATGGTGTGTTTTGAACGGCACAGAATGCACCTGTTGGTATCGAGTTGGAGTCTGTCTTCGTGATCCTAGAAATTAATTATAGCATCTTTGTACAGTCAGGAACAAAACTCCTTTAATATTGAAGATGGTTTACTGTTAAATAGTCCCCGACGGGCCACCTGATGCTAAGTGGTCACTGCTGCCTATAAACATCTGCAATACCAGAGGCCTGGCAGAAGCGTTGCTATCACAGAGACAAAGTTGAAATGTCTCATTAAGTCTCATATGAAGTGCCAATTGATCATAATATTAAAGATAATACGAAATGGATGAAATTAGGATAAAATAAAATCTTGGCTTATTGCCTGAAATTCTGAAAAATAGTGCATTGCATTATTTAGTGTCTAATTCAAAGATATAAGAAAATTACATTGTTTATCGACTTTGGTTGCTGAGGGTATTATATCTAAACGGTTGGTTGACACTCTTAGTGACTCAAAAGCTGGCTTTTATCTTGGCCAGAGGTTAAGCATTGCCATCCAACGTGGCAATGCGGCCAGTCTTTTGGGCACTTTTCCGGTTGACGGCGATGCGGAGGAATTTATAGATGTCATTCAGTTTAAGATTCTTTTTTATTATATTAAGGCTTTTTTATCTCATTTTAAGGCTGTAATTATTTAATCTATATATAGGTAATACAAAATCTGTCATATTCAAATAGACATAGTGTATTTTTTGTATTACCAATTAAAGCGAATATTTGGCCAAATATGCCAAGTAGTGCAAGAACTAAACGCTATCAAAGTTGTTAGAAGTAGAACTGTAAAGGCCAAGATAGTCGATAAATGTGTCAGTATATTTAGTTATGGCTTAAGACTCATATAGACACACTTACTGAACTACTGAGAACTTAATTACTTAACTGAGAAAAAAAATCCAAGCAAATAATTACGCATAACATAGGTACATTCAACATTCAGACGCAGTTATGTAAGTAATTAAAGATGTTTTAACCCTCGACGCAAAAACGACGGGGTGTTACAAGAATAACGTGTCTGTGTGTGTGCATCTGTCTGTCTGTGGCATCGTAGCTCCCGTAGGTATGAAGATTTTGATTATTTTGTTTGAAAGGTGAATTAGTCGGGAGTGTTCTTAGCTATGTTTGATGGAAATCGGTTCAGCGGTTTCAAAGTTATCAGCTCTTTTGTTAGCTGCGGCAGGGATTCTTATTCTTCTATCGGGGGTTACTTAATTTTTTTAATTATGTACCTATGTTTTTATGTTCAGGAAATGTAGTAGACTGATTTGATTAATTTTTTGTGGGTTGGGTTTTTTGGGTTAAAATATTAGAACCACTTACTTATCAGCATTGATAACGACATAGTGTTTATACAACTCTTGCGCACCACCATCGTGTCCCGCCAAGTTGAAGTACGAATGGTTAGTCAGGTTAACCACAGTTTTCTTCGTGGTCGAAGCCTTGAAGTCCATACAGAGCTTACTGTCATCTGTCACATCGAACGTCACTGTGGTGACCAAGTCCCCAGGGTACCCTTCCTCCATGTCTTTAGAGAAGTAGCTGAACACCACTTTAGTACCTACTATTGTGGATTCCCATACAACCTGAAAAACCAAAAAAATAAAATATTGCTGATTAACGAATTCAAAATGGCGGCCAGTAGAAAAACTAAGAGGACTATGATAGACGGTAAAACAAAGGACCTCATCATGCCGTTTCACTCGCGCAGTATAGCGATTGAATGAGAGGACCTAATAAACGCTGCCATTTGCAATTTTTTCATTACCACAAACGTCACTATTTTTTATGGTGCAATCAGAATTCTCAGGAAATCAGATTTTTTTACAACAGATAGATAGCCTTCTCTGCCTTCTCTTGTTCTGGAAGCCGCCCCAACATAGTTGGGAAAAGGCCGAGCAGATGATGAGATACCCTTCTCACAACCTAAGCCCAGATACAGCACTAGGACCTCGCCCTACACTAGGAATTTCTCTTATATCATGAGTGTGTAAACAAATGAAATAACAGCCAGACCCAGAACAACTACCTGTAGGCTATACAAATATTTATTCCGGGCGGGAATCAAATCCGTTACACGCAGCGCAGCAACTAATCACTCAACTACGGTGCGGCCTCTTGCAAGTCAGCCTAGGAGATTGTTGACTCCTTAACCGGATTTTTCTGTGGTGCCTGAATAAATGAAGAGATGAGAGCTCTTTGTGAAGGAGCTCGTCCTGGGAAGTACTACCACCATACTTATATCTGCCGCAAAGCAGCATTGCTGTGTTCTGGTTTGAAGGGTATGGGTGTCGGTGAAATTACAGGCACATGAGACATTTCAACTTTGTCACTGGGATGGCAACGCATTTGCAAGGCCTCTGGTATTGCATAAGTATATAGGTAGCTATGACCACATTACATCAGGTGGCCCGTGGG
Organism: Caradrina kadenii; assembly: GCA_947462355.1. Lineage (NCBI taxonomy): Eukaryota > Metazoa > Arthropoda > Insecta > Lepidoptera > Noctuidae > Caradrina > Caradrina kadenii. Next base: position 3,426,110 of record OX381691.1, on the reverse strand, counting down.
CTTGTTTGCCATACAAAAATGACGATGTCCAGTCAGGACAATCCACTTATAAACCACCCATGTAGAATACGCTGAGGACGTCTCTGGAAGTGGGAAGAAAGACAAATAGGATTTCGTATGGACGTTGTTACCTATATACCTTATCAAATCCAATAATGCCTCCATGTAGGTGGTGCTTTCCAATATTTTTGGCAACATTGTATGTTTGTCCATCTATTTCAAAGGTCGCGTTTCCGATGCGGTTAGCACATCTCCCAATGGTAGCTCCAAAGTGCGGAATATTTCTGTTCACATAACTTTCAAGGTCGTCAAAACCGAGGACCAAGTCCTCCTTGACTCCTAATCTGTCTGGGACCTGTAATTTGAACAAAACAATGTGTTTAAGGGTGTATTAAACAGTAGAGGGGTTGTAGGCGTATTCAAAGAACATTAAAATCTTTTCATCGTAAAAATTATGTATCTACTACAATTTACTTCGGTAATTATAATTATTTAAAATTTTTCGTTACACAGTCTTCGGAAACAAAGAGGGGAACGGTTATTTTTTTATATTTCTCGTTATAAGAAACAATTCATCGGAAATAAAAATAAAATATATTTTGCAATGTGCACATCAATCCTTTTTATATGATACCCCATTTGAACTAGTAACTCCCCCATTTGAAATTTCGAGCCCCTATAAAAAATATAGACCCCTTATTTTTTAAGATTTAATTACAAATGTATCGTTTTGAGATTTTTTCTTGTACTTGTGGCCTATAAAGATGTTACTTGCCAAATTGCATAGTTCTGGGTCAACGGGAAGTACCAATTGACGTACTTTTTATGAGCTGTCAAATCGCGATTCCCCCATAGATTTTGTACGACAATACATGATGATGACGTCACTATTTTGACATCTCAATTCACTAACTATTTATTGATTTTAAAGCAAGTAAAAATCAAGTCTTAGGTTTCAGGTCTATAATAAACTGTTCTTATTGTGTAATTGTATCTTGGAATTATTGTTTAATGGTGTTGCATGTTACCCAATTACTGGGCAACACGAAACCCCTTGGTAAGATTTCGTAATGGAAAAAATCTCAAACTACCACTGCCTGACTTGAGAATCGAAACTAAGATCCAACGATCAGCAGTTGTGCTTACAACCGCGAGTACAACGGGGCTGTCTAAAAATATAACATACCATCACGTCTGTATTTCCCGGAGGGTTAGGCAGAGGTGTACCAATGTACACCCATAGTTCGCCGGTGTTTTAGGTCCCATGTAATAGGGGGCGAGCCTATTGCCATTAACCGGGCACAAATCCTAATTCCGAGCTACTACTAGGAATCGAACCCAAGACCTCTAGCGTAGCAGTCGCACTTAGCACCACTAGGCTACCGAGGCTGTCTAAAAAGCTGAACGAATTTCAAATTCGTACCTTAATTGTACCTTATGTACCTACTGCTGGATGTACTGCTAGATAGACATATATGTTGCACAAATATACCTTAATTGCCTGAATAATTGTTCCATACGATATCACAGATATTTCCGTGCCGCTAGAGGTCGTCCAAGTGAACTTCTTTACTTTCTTCGCCTCGTACACCCCGAAATCTTCTACCACCAGCGTCACCATGTCTGCAAGTCTATCGCAAAGAAAAAGGTGTTGATGATTGGTAAATTCTTCTTTGAGATTAATTTCGAAGTCGGTTAGGAATACATTTACAACTTTTTGTAGTTAATCACATAATGAATTAGTTAGGGTCGAGCAAAAAGTGTTATTGGGTTTTTCTATTAAATTCTCAGTAGCAGTTCGGAGTTAGGATTTGTGCCCGGTTAATGGCAATAGGCTCGCCCCCTATTACATGGGACCTAAAGATACCGGTAAACTGTGGGCGTACTTTGGTGCACCTCTGCCTAACCCTTAGGGAAATACAGGCGTCGTGGTATGTTTATACAAACGAAAGGCTCTTTAATTAAATTTGTATAGATTTATTAATACAGTAACTACTCACATTTCATTTGCCTTCTCACTGTTTCGACGATAACTTTTGGAACTTCCAAGTCGGGAAACCAGACAGTTACCCATGCCAGGACCGAGTGTTACTCAGAAGGCATGCTTTCTACAGGTGTCTTATCAAATACTCATGAAGAGTTCGTTATCAATACTAATATTATAAAGCTGAAGAGTTTGTTTGTTTGGTTGAACGCGCTAATGTCAGGAACTACTGGTTTGAATTGAAAAAATATTTTCGTGTTGGATAGTTCATTTACCGAGAAAGGCTTTAGGGGTTTAAAACATACGGGGGAGGAGCAGTAATCAAAGAAGTAACTAAACGCGGGTGAAAAAACCACGCGAACGAAGTCGCTGGCTGAAGCTAGTCTCAGATATACATAGATAGGATTCATCACTTGTTATGTATTAGAATTTTAGATAAGTACCTAAGTACCTAACTTATAACGAGGTTACCAATGCACTATTTCGCTATACCTACCTACCTAAAATTTTTGCTAAATTGCAGATTGCCTGATAATATACGAGGGAGAGCCATCGAAAAAAAAATTTACTACATAAATTCACGCCTTTTCCCATGGGGGTAGGCAGAAACCACAGAACGCCAACTGCTACGATCCTTACATACTACTTTCGCCTCGTCTGCGTTTATACACTGGTCATGCAAGCATGCCGGTTACGAGTACTGCGCACCCGACCTTTCTGAAGATCCAAAGAAGGTTTCGAAGGTCGGATTCGTCTTTCCAGGGCGTCCCGTCACGGCGTTGCCACTCACATGACGTGTCAACCCCTCTGTCTACCCCTGTCTGTATGTCTGCCTGTGTGTGTGTGTGTGTGTGTGTGTCTGTCTGTGCCCTTTTGTTAGTCACCTTTCATACATCCTTTCAACATGACCGAACCATCCGATCATACTCACTACATCCTCTTTTAAATTTTACTCTAGATTCAATAGGTACATGTTTAGTTTTTATTAACATTTTACATAACACATAACATACCATCACGCCTGTATTCCCCGAAGGGTAAGGCAGAGGTACACCATTGTATACCCTCAGGTCGCCGGTATGTTTAGGTCCTATGTAATAGGGGGGCCTATTGCCATTAACCGGGCACAAATCCTAACTCCGAGCTGCTACTGAGAATTTTATATAAAAACCCAATAACACTCAGTAGGACAATAATAAACTGGTCATCATCATCTGCTTTAGGCTTTTTCCCAACTATGTTGGCGTCGGCTTCCAGTCTAACCGGATGCAGCTGATTACCAGTGTTTTACATGGAGCGACTGCCTATCTGACCTGCACAACCCAGTTACGAGGCAACACGATACCTCTTGGTTAGACTGGTTGTCAGACTTCCTGGCTTCTGACTAACCGTAACGACTGTCAAAGATCTACGAATGACAGCCGGGACCAACGGCTTTACGTGCTTTCCGAGGCACGGGGGTGTCACACTACCAACTTCCAAACTCCGGGCAGCTATTGAGCAAATCCTAAATAATAAACTGGTATTGTTATTATATTGATAAATTGGGTGTTCAAGAGATCGGCACTGTCTTAACTATAAAAGATCTGTCTACCCTATCTTCAATGTCATGTAGCGTTATGTAGGTACAATAAAATCTTAAAAATTTTTACTATTATAGTAGCCGCCACGAGTCGTGAGCACAAACGTCAAGGCTATTTTTGTGCTCACGACTCGTTAAATGGGTATCCAAACATACTTCATAAACAAGACTAGGTACTCAATGAAACAGAACACTCTTATCAACAATAACAGGCGCCAGTATCAATAATACACTTCACTTGCGAATATAAAGACTTATCACTCTTAGCATGACAACAATTCAACATAACATGTATAACTTATCTTGTATTTATCATCCACAACAACCGCACAAAGTAGTCAGATAGTGTGCCCATAAAATAATCAAGTTATTAAACAAAACATACCAAGAGATAAGCGTCGACACGTCTGTATTCCTCGGCGGCGGGCTCCGACTGACGTGAAGTTCTTTATTTGAATTTATAGTGTTGCAAACTTCGTGTGGTTAAATATTGGGAGTGTGTGATAGGTTGAAATTTATTAACCGCACTGCAAAGGCACGGAATTAAATAAAAATTATTGAGCATAAAAATAAAAAGTTGGTTTGTCAATTTCAAAAATAGAATATGTTATTTACAAAAATATTAACTTTTGGATAACATAAATGTATGTATGTATTTTCCAGACCGATTCCGACCACGCCAAGTACGCGGGAGATATTAAAGTGCACAAGTGTGTGCGCAAACACAGCTGCACTCCCTCTTCCCTAACTCTCATAGTCCGATGGGACGGCAATCCGACACAACCGGAGAGAGATCAGGATCAGGATCAACGGCTTTACGTGCTTTCCGAGACACGAGGGTGTCACACCACCAACTTCCAAACTCCGGGCTGTTAATGAAAAATTCCTAATGGAAAAATCCAATAACACTTTTTTCCCGACCTGGGAATCGAAAGACCCCCCACGGTCAACAGTCATGCTCGCCACCACGAGACCATCGGGGCAGTTGGATAAAATAAATTATATACACAATAAAAGTATTTAAATAACAATTTTCTAAAACTATGCAATTATTTATTAAATACAGTACTGTAGAATTAATGTCTCATTATGATAACAATGAAATAAGTTTTTAAGGCCATGTGTATTTAAAATTACAGTTATAATTATTTTAAATATTTATCTTACATTTTATTTAATGACAATATGCAGAAGTAATTTAAATTTACAGTTGTACGACGTTTTATATAAAAATACAGTCAACAGAAAAGGTTGATTTTATTTTACCATTTAATGAATACCTACTGAATGAATTACTGTTTCTGCCCGCGACTTTGACCTCGTAATTTATCACCCGTATTAAGTTACGTCTTTGGTTACTGCTCAGCAGCTTTTAGCCGTAGCGTGATATTATATAGCCTATATCCTTCCTCGATAAGTTGACTATTCAACACAATAAAAAAATTCCAATTCGAACCAGTAGTTCCTGAGATTAGCACGTAGAACCAAACAAATAAACAAACTCTTCAGCTTTATAATATTAGTATAGATAAAAACCACGCGGACGAAGTCGCGGGCACAAGCTAGTATATAGATATAATCTCCATTATATGTTTTACAAATCATAAGCAATTAGATAAACAAGGTGGGCAGGTGACCTGATTAAGACCACAGGAAGACGCTGGATGCAGGCCGCTTCCAACTGGTCCTTTTGGAATTCTATGGGGAGGCCTATGTCCGGCAGTGGATATGCTACGGCTAATATGAAGATGATGATGATGAAGCTTCCATCGAAGGCTTCGTATCTTAGTCGCCACGAGTCGTGAGCACAACTGTCAAGTTAATTTTTCGGTTTTTGGGTTCCTTTCGGGCTTTTTTGGGGCGCCGACGCTGCACGCGATCTGTCCGACTGACTGACCGGCGGCTTAAAATACCCAGAAAGGAACCGGAAATCCCGAAAATTAACCTGATATTTGTGCTCACGACTCGTTCCGACTTCAATATTTTGGATTACATATTAATATAGAGTGAAAAATATAAGCAGAATAAAAACTTCCAAAAAGGCAACAGTACCTAATCTTGTAGGTATATTATACTACATAGTTTATTACAGTGACCTGTTCAGCGATGCCACACACATCTGAGATGTCTCCATGCTTCATAGCAACCTTCACGTATCCATGGTCTCCGAAGTCTTCGCCGAACGAGTTCCTGACGATGTAGTAAGGTATGGGGGTATTACTGTCGGGAGCCCCATAACCTTCGTACCCAACGATTTGTACCACGTGGTTCGAAACACCGCGGCTGTAGAGAAAAGAAAACTTTAACTGGTTGGTCAAAGTCAACCAATTATTAGCTTTTTTGACAGTCAAATAAAATTTTCAACATTAAAAAAAATATTCAACAGTCTATAAAAAAACGAAGAGATTCTTTTCCATTTTAAAATGTATTTTTCTATGGAGAAGTACGGGCAGCAAAAACTGCCTAAGAATTCTAGATAGGTTTTTCTTTTGTAAGAATGGGTTCATCAAATGATTTCTTTCGTTCAGGGTGGAGCAGAAAGGAGTGTCAGGCTCTTACTGACCAAAACTCATTCGTGTACCTCCTAATGCCCTTTGCGTCCCAGGGCCGCGGTGATTCTTTCGAACAAATTCCGCAACCCTGGCCTTAGCGGGAGAGACCACAGTTTTCATTCAGACAAGAATTTTATTCAGAATAAAATAATGTTTATTTTTCTCCATTTAAAGATAATTTTGAACGTCCCATTTTTTTATGCTGACCATACAACGTAGTCAGTTACATAAGTATTTCAACAATGATTAATTGATAAATGCCGCGGTTTTTAGAGGATGTTGTGGTATGTAGGTACATTTTAAGTGTGGGAGGGGACACCAGAGTAGTTTTTAGTCAGTAAGAGTCTTAAGTGATGATTTTTCATACTTTTTGTTTATGCTACTGGATAGTAAACAAGCCGACGGCCCACCTGATGTTAAGTGGTCACCGCTGCCTATAGGCATCTGCAATACCAGAGAACTTGCAAATGCGTCGCCATCCCAGAGACAAGCCGTGTCGACGACGCGTTCGTGTTCCACGCGCGCCTCAAAGAGATGTTAGGAAATTTTCAAGGGGCCCCTCAGGGCTGATGCCTGCGAGACGATTTTCCATCCAAAAAAAACCTAGGGACGAAGTTGGGATGTCTCATGTGCCTGTAATTACACCGGCACACATACCCTTCAACGCTGAACTCAGCAACGCTGCTTTGCGGAAGAAATAGGTATGTTGGTGTAAGTATAGATTTAAACAAGAGCACAGCCACTTACGTGCAAGACCACGTAATAACGCCACCAATGTAGTTCTTCCAGTTCCAGGAGTCGACAGCAACTATTAGCGGTCCGTGTGTAGCAATAATCTTCACCATCTCATCTTCATTCATGTTGCTGCAACATTACAGGAACTGTTTGATGTTCTGATATCTGGTGGCACGGCAGTGTCACGCCAAGTCGAGCAAAGAAGCGGTACGGCCGTACCATCCTTTTCTCGAAACAGTCCAGGCCATTTTCGACCTATAACTTCGTTGTAAATATGTATGTCGTTATAAATGACATGCAAGCTAATAATAAGAGATGACATATTGTGTATTACTTTATTTGTGACTTGACTTATAATATGTTTGACATATATAATTTCTTAATTGACATTTTCTATAATAATATTTCCTGACATTTATTATTTATGATTGGAGTTTCTGTTGTGTTTGATTTATTAATTTTACGAGTATATCATTATAAATAGTGCAGAATCAGTAGAGATGAATACTTATAAAATTGCATGCCTTCAGGAGGATTATGGAGAGACCAATATATGTATACAATGTATGTCACCTGAATTACCCATTTTCGCAATAAATTAATTTGAATTTTGAATTTGAATTTGTCGATGAACCTGAATTTTCAGCAGGTAACCAAGCAGGCATTGTATAAACATGATATATTTCCAATTTCATCTATACTATAATCTATACTAATATTATAAAGAGGAAAGATTTGTTTGTTTGTTGATTTTAACTATTGTTTCACCAATAGATAGCTACATTATTTCTGAGTAACGTAGGCTATATAACATCACGCTACGACCCACGGGAGCGGAGCAGTAACGAAAGACGTAATTGAATGCAGGTAAAGTAAGACACGCAGACGAAGTCGTGGGCGGGTGGCTAGTAATATTATAAAAAGGAAAGATTTGTTTGTTTGTTTGTAACGAATAGGCTCCAAAACTACTGGACCGATTTTAACCATTTGTACACCAATATATAGCTACATTATTCTTGAGTAACATAGGCTATATACTATTACGGTACGGCCTACGGGAGCGGAGCAGTAACGAAAGACGTAACTTAGCGCGGGTGAAATAAGTCACGCGTACGAAGTCCCGGGCAGGTCGTCTAGTTCAATATAAAATAGTAATTTAAAAATTTTAACTAGTCATAACGATTACATTTAAAAACGTATTCTCCAGACAGATTTCGGTCACGCAGGATTTATCATAGTGCACAAGTGTGTGCGCAAACAAAGGTACACTCCCTCTTTCCTAACTTTCATAGTCCGATGAGACAATCCGACACAACCGGGGAGCGATCAAGTGCAGGTTCAACTGTTTTACGTGCTGTCCGCGAGACACGGGGTTGCCTGACCTAGGTATCGAACCCAGGACCCCACGTTCAACAGTCGCGCTTGCCACCAAGTGTCAACAGGGCAGTCAAAGATTACATAAGAGGTGTAAAGAGACACATCACAAGAAAAAATAATTAAATCTATTTGCGCTCTTCCAGAAGGTAGTTTCGTATGGAGTAGAATGGACAAAAAAATTCCATATTTAAAAAATATTCGAACATGCAGAGTCATCATCTACTTAGCCTTTTCCCAACTATGTTGGGGTCGACTTCCAGTCCAACCGGATGCAGCTGAATACCAGTGTGTTACATGAAGCGACTGCCTATCTGACCTCCATAACCCAGTTATTGGGCAACACGCTACTCTTGGTAAGACTGGTTGTCAGACTTCCTGGCTTCTGACTATCTGTAACGATTGTCAAAGATTTAAAATGACAGCCAGGACCGACGGCTTTCCGTGCCTCATAGCCACTTCCATTTTTAACCCCCGACGCAAAAACGACGGGGTGTTATAAGTTTGACGTGTCTGTGTGTGTCTGTCTGTGGCATCGTAGCTCCCGAACACATGAACCGATTTTGATTTTGTTTATTTTGTTTGAACGGTATATTAGTCGGGAGTGTTCTTAGCTATTTTCGATGGAAATCGGTTCAAGGGTCTAAAAGTCATCAGCTCTTTTGTTAGCTGCGGTAGGGAGTTTTATTTTTCTGTCGGCGATTACTTAACATTTTTAATTTTGTGTTTTTAGTACATTACTAGCTTCTGCCAGCGACTTTGTTAGCAGGCTTTTTCGCCCATGATAAGTTTCATCTTAGGTTAATGCGTGTGTCGTAGCGTGATGTTTGTTGTTTTTATATGTATGCAGCGCTACGTGCGTCATTTGCCTCACTGAATATTGTTATATGACGCCCCTGGCGCGGCTGTGGCCACGAATTGGTAAAGTACCAAATTGTCCCCGCGGCTTCGGTTGTGTGGTGGTCAGAATATTTAAATTTATCCCTGTTTCCTTATTTTTAAACGAATCAGCCTGTTAATTATTAACGCTTTATCCTTTATTTACATAAACATACCATCACGCCTGTATTCCCCGAAGGGTTAAGCAGAGGTGTAACAATGTACACCCACAGTTCTCCGGTATGTTTAGGTCCCATGTAATAGGGGCGAGCCTATTGCCATTAACAGGGCACAAATCCTAACTCCGAGAGCTGCTACTGAGAATTTCATAGAAAAACCCAATAACACTTTTTTGTCGAGCAGGGAATCGAACCCAAGACCTCTAACATAGCAGTCGGGCTTAGGACAACTAGGCTACCGAGGCAGTTATTATGTTATTGTTCCTTTATTTAATGCGCAATAAATAGTCTTTCTATACTTAACTACCATGTTTAGTCAGATAATACGTAGGCCATACATACTTCCATATTTTATATTAATATTATAAATGCGAAAGTGACTATCTGTCTGTCTGTCTGTCTGTTACGCTTCCACGACTAAACCACTGAACCGATTTTGATAAAATTTGGTACGGGGTAAGTTTAAACCCCAACAAATGACATAGGCTACTTTTTATTCCGCCATTTTGTCTACGTTCGCGATAACCGACATTTACGCAGGTGAAGTCGCGGGTAAACGTTAGTATTTTATATAGTTGCGGCAACAACATGACACGTAATGGCGATTCGGTTTTATGCTAGTTTTTTTTTTTTAAATAAGGGTACCTTCTTTTATTTAAAAATAAATGGTATCTGAAGTTATAAGCAGGAGCTTATAACTTCAGCTATCTGTTAAAGCAAGTCCTGTCACAATCGGTCCAGCCGTTTCGGAAATGAGCAATAACAGACAGACAGACAATTTTTTTTTAAATGTTGTTTTTACTAAATTCCTTGTAAAAAGCTGCTTTTTGACATTACAGAACAGTTTTTGACATTAAAGAAGACACTTCAATTTTTCTTTACCCGCGATGCGTTATTTCTTTGGTTACTCCTCGTCTCCCGTTTGCCGTAGCGTGATGTTATAAAGCCTAAAGTCCTCGATTACTGAACTATCCAACACAAAAAAAAAAAATTTAATTCAGACCAGTAGTTTCTGAGATTATCATGTTCAAACAACCAAACAAAGCCCTCAGCTTTATAATACACATACAGTACACATATGGAACCGGCAGGGGACTAGACTTACCAATTATGTGTATATTCTTTAACCTTTCTTCCGCTATGGCTCGGCATATGACAGTTTTTGTCTATGGACAACGTCATGGGATATTCCTCATCGGTAACGAATGGCAGCTTGACATCACAAATGTAGCCCATAGCGAGGGCAACGTTTCCACCAATACAACCGTCGTTGGGTCTCGAACAGTCCAGCAGTTCCTGAGAAAGATATACAAAAATACAGTTTTATGAAGTGTAAATAAAATTACAACAACTGCCAAATTAACCTAGTGGCCATAAGCACGACTACTACGCTAGAAGTCTTGGGTTCGATTCCCAGGTCGAGCAAATTGTTATTGGAGTTTTCTATGGAATTCTCGGTAGTAGCTCGGAATTAGGATTTGTACCCGGTTAACGGCAATAGGCCCGCCCCCTATTGCCATTAACCGGGAATTAAACATACCAGCGAGCTGTGGGTGTAAATTGGTACACCTCTGTCGAATGCTTCGGGGAATACAGGCGTGATGGTACCTATAATGGATGATGATATTTATGTTTCTTTAATAAGGTGATTTTCGAATTTGAGCTATCCCTTAGCCGCGCTTAGAACTAGGCTAAAGAGGCAGTAAAAAAAAACATAGTTTTTTGCAAAGGTACCTGTACACTCCTGCTGTTCAAATCATTTAACTGTATTGCGGCCATCGTCTCCAGAACTCCAACGATGCTGAACGCCCAACAAGCTTGACAAAATTTCTGATCCAAAACTGGTTTTACGAAGCCTTTCTTTAGTCGCCTGAAAAACACGACTCTAAGTGCGGTAGTAGATAAATTATCAAAATATTACTGCACCATTGGTCTCGGACCTGCGAACGGCGAGGATTGGATGGCTCAACGTACACTGACATCCATACCCTTCAAACAGGAACACTGCAACGCTGCTTTGCGGAAGAAACAAGTATGGTGGCAGTACTTCTCCAGACAAGCTTCTTCACAATCTTCACCATCATCACTTGTCTACACGATTCGATTTAACTTACCAATCAAATGATCTCGGTACGTCGTTTTCGTATTGACTGTCGATAAACTTTTCGTATTTTATGTTCGTGGTGTTGATGCAGTTCCTGTGATGGTGGTCGCACGGAGGTATGCCCGCAGGTCTTAATAACATACGCTCGGCAAATTCTTCTTTAGACATATCAGAGAATTTCGTCAAACCAAATACTGTGTTGTTTTCAAGCCTATTTAACCTGGCTATATCCTTCAGCGATGCCTGAAATTTAATTACATATGTACTATAGGTAGGTACTCCGGCAGTTAAATATAAATAATAATATTAACATACCATCACGCCTGTATTCCCCGAAGGGTTAGGCAGAGGTGTAAAAATGTACACCCACAGTTCGCCAGTATGTTTAGGTCCCATGTAATGAGGGCGAGCCTATTGCCATTAACCGGGCACAAATCCTAACTCCGAGCTGCTATTGAGAACTTCATAGAAAAACCCAATAACACTTTTTGCTAGACCTGGGAATCGAACCCAAGACCTCTAGCGTAGGGCGGGAGAAGATGTTTGATGATTTCCCACCCCCCAAAAAAAAAAAAACAAAAAAAAACCCTCTTTCCTTTCATTGTTCATTCAACGGACACGAGACGCACATTTCTATATTTTATTTATTTATTTTAATAATTTTAGGAAAACTTACAGCTAATCATATTCAATAGTTCGGGTTTAGATACTATTAATAAGGCCAATTACAAGTTTTCATAGGTAAGAAAGTATACATAGCTAGAATTACATAGGTAGTAGACACAATAAACAGGGTTGTAAAATACTTGGGAAAAAAAAGCAAATTAAAGACTATTTTAAGTTTTGAAAGTAGTGAGTGCAGTCTTTTTTAATTTATTTACATTAGTGTAAAAAAGATATATATCAACATCACGGCAAGTCGAATCGTATACACGACTCGCCCTAATCATGTACGAGTTTTGTCTATAGTTGTTGTTGTTTTGTATATAGTTGTGTTGTATATTCTATTGTTAAACACCGTGTAGGTAAACTTGGACTAACAATTGTAGAGGGCGGAAAAATATTAAAGCCTTGGGAATCTGCCACTGGATAATAATATATAGATGAGGTCACAAACAAAAATATATTAAGCGTCAACCATCTTACCTTAAAATTCTCGAACCTTCGTTCATACTCTTCAGTACTGTAGCTTTTATTGAAATCCTTCAAATAACCTTCGAATCTTAACATAGCCAGGTCTAAAACTTTCACATCACCTTCAACCTTATTTGTAATTGTTTTGTCAAATTCCAATATCTGAAGTAATACAAGAATTAAGACTATGATCAGAAATGGAACAATAATCAAAGTTGTCCCACGCATTTTATATGACCATATATTTATTTTTATTAATATAAAGTTATGGAAGAGTGTTGTACAAACACAAAGCACAAACTACTTTATTATTTTCCTGTAAAACGTTTGCTGTAGGTACATATACTATACATGATGTCATGGTAAACATGACATTTAATATTTCCTCATGAATTTCAATATATTAGGTATGAGAGTCGTGAGCAGAAACGTCAACGTATCCCGGTCGCCGATGCTGTACGCGATTGCTCCATCAGTCTGACCGATCGCGTGCAGCGTCGGCGACTCAAAAAACCCAGAAAAAAACCCAAAAACTCAAAATGAACTTGACGTTTGTGCTCACGACTAGTGGCGTCTACAATACCTATATAACGTTGTGATTAGTGTTGCCAGACCTCCGGATAAAGCCGGACATAGTCAGCCTTTTTGTATGAGTGTCCGGCCAAATTGTTCGGTGTCCGCCTTGTACGGCGTTTATTAGATTTTAACAATAGAAAGGAGCGTCCAACAGGTTTTGCAATAAAAGAAAAATTAAAACAAACTTTTAATTATTATTAAGGCACTTTGTTCAGAACTTTACAAGATTTTCATTACTTATACTTAATCATTTACTAAATATATTTCTGAGGGTGAAAGTACTTATCGATGGCACGGTCTCCATACAACTCGATCTCTATCGATTTGCCTTCGAGAGTCCACAAGAAGATCTACTTTTCCACCTACGAATAACGGCAGTCAGTGGTATCTAGTCTATTATTATGAAATTATTAGTCACACTACATACATTTTAAATGTAACATCTTTTATAAACATTATGGAATGCAAATAAGCAAATAAATACCCTATGAAAAAAAAAATTCAAGCATTGTTCGATTTTGTTATCTTTTAATTTGACGATAGATGGCGCTAAATGAAAATAAAGAATTGTTTACCTAATTCTACAGAATCAAGTAAGTTGTGTTCCGGCTTCCGTTTTACGAAAATGGACCCTTCGCTACTGGTACTCATGAATATGAAACACCTTTATTATGGAACTTTTTCGTTACAACACGATCGAATCGTATGGAACAACAGATATTATTTTTTATACATATCAGATCTGGCCCATTATTAACCTTTTGACCGCCAGTCATGTATAGATGACAAACCAAATGTGCCCAACATGCTACGGTCATGATCCTATGACAGACAGTTACAACACCTATATATTTCTGAACTCACTACTATTTTGCAGGTATTAAATGAATGCGTAACTTGCCGCTGAGGGGACGTTTTTTTTTTAAAGTGGCAGTAAGAAGGTTCAAGTTGTTCATAATGTACTTCCGACAGTCATATTGTTTAGATACATATTTAAAAGATGGCACTAGCTTATTATATTATTACGATAAATATTATTGTTGTAACTAATAAAATAATGATAAACCCTGTTTATATTATTTATTCTTTACATAACCAAAAGACTGGCCCATTCCTGGGCCAAAGAATCACCACTGCCATACAACATGGCAATGCTGCCAGCCTTTTGGTTACTAAACACATTGGCCCCCTGATTGTTGTATGTATATATTTATTATAAGAACAATATAATGTTGACCCTTCACCATCTTTTTAACAAGATTATTGTATCACTGGATCTTAATTTGTAGATAATTGGACCCTCTTATGGTAATTGTCTTGCGAGTTGAACTAGACCGAGCTTGGTACAAGTGTCGTCAGAAGTTAGCTCAACTTTTAGAATCCTGGCAAGACAGGTTGGTCTTAGTTGTGTGTTTAAAATTATATATTAGCGGTATATGTCCGAAGACTACGCTCTAATAACCTAAATGGAGTATTTTTCATTTTTTTGTATAACTATTTGGCTCTTATTATTTAAATTTACAACTTTACTCGCGTGGAAGTCAAGTATGTACAATATATCCCATGGCCACTCACCAAAAGTGTAGCGATCTATCAATGACAGATTTTTTGTAATTGGATTAGAATACTTAGTGTGAGTGTTTAACCTAATTTATTGTAACATTTACATAAATCAACTTCTATGGAATAATTGTGTTGTCCCATTGCTGTCACTAGATGGCGCTATTTCAGTTTTAGTACAAATTGAAGTTTACTTTGACGCGATTGAATGAGTATAAAATCTTGCAGAAAACTTTAGACAAACAAAACACACATTACAAATAAACAATTAACCTATTTAACTTAGTCATTTTATGGCTTGGCTGCCTGTCTATAGAAGCGGAGTGAGACTGCGGAGCGGAAAAACATTAACCAATGGGATTGCATAAAATCGATCCACTGACCCAGTTATGCAATCTTGTTGGTTAATGTTTCTCCGTTTCTCCGCTCCACAGCCTCGCCCCGCTTCTGTGGGCAGACAGGCAAGGGTTATTTTGACAACCATATTGCTTGTATTTATTACACATTACCTAAGGCACACTTAGAAATAATATCCTATAAAAATCTATAAATTCGAGTATTTTAATAATTGAGACATACTTATAAGATCTATTTTAGCTGTTACATGTATAATTATAAATTTCTTACAATTAAAAATCTTTCTTTAAAATTAATCAACGTTAGAAAAAGAAATTTTAACGTTGGTTCATTTTGGCAGAATAAAGCCCAATTATGCATACCAATTTTTAACAACATAAACTCTTTACATTATTTATATATAAAATTGCTATTGTATGGCTTACAGATTAAATATAAAAAACTTAACAAAACATAATACATAACATACCATTACGCCTATATTCCCCGAAGGGTTAGGCAGAGGTGTAACAATGTACACCCACAGTTCGCCGGTATGTTTAGGTCCCATATAATAGGGGGCGAGCCTATTGCCACTAACCGGGCACAAATCCTAACTCCGAGCTGCTACTGAGAATTTCATAGAAAAACCCAATAACACTGCTCGACCTAGGAATCAAACCCAAGACCTCTAGCGTAGCAGTCGCGCTTAGGACCACTACGCCAACGAGGCAGTTAACTTAACAAAATAAAATGCAAAACCATTATAATTTTTGGCAGACGGGTTAAAATAACACACACAGTACCAAAATAGTGGAAAATAGGTACAGTCACCGACATAATATTATTAGTATTCATCATTATATTTACTTATGTATCGACCTCTTTCTAAAGCACGATATGTCTTATTTATGCCCGTGTATAGAAGACGCCACGAGTCGTGAGCACAAATTTCAAGTTAATTTTCTTGATTTTTGGGTCGCTGACGCTGCACGCGATCGGCCGGACTGATGGACCAATTGTGTGCAGCGTCGGCGACCCCGGAAACTCAGAAAGGAATCCCAAAAATCAATAAATGAACTTGACATTTGACCTCACGACTCATGGCGTCTATTATACTAATATACAGAGTGTTACGGTAAACGAGGGACTTACTTTAAGAGAATGCAGTACTCATGAAAATGAACAACTTTTACTAAAGTACGACACGTCATCATCTGCCTAGTCTTTTCCCAACTATGTTGAGGTCGAACCGGAGACAGCTGACTACCAGTGTTTTACATGGAGCGACTGCCTATCTGACCTCCACAACCCAGTTACTGGGCAACACGATACCTCTTGGTTAGACTGGTTGTCAGACTTCCTGGCTTCTGACTATCCGTAACGACTGTCAAAGATCTACAAATGACAGCCGGGACCAACGGCTTTACGTGCTTTCCGAGACACCGGGGTGTCACTACCAACATCCAAACTCCGGGCTGCTACTGAGCAAATCCTAATGGAAAAACCCAATAACACTTTGACCGAACTGGGAATCGAACCCGGGACCGCACGCTCATCAGTCGCGTATTGCGACCACGAGACCAACGGAGCAGTACTTATAGTACCAAACGTAAAATCGCTAAAAAAAATCAACTGCTCCATACATTTTGTTGTTTTTTTTTTCGCAATTTTAAGTTTGATTTCATAGTGAAAGTGGTTTATTTGGAAAGCACTACACTCCCTTGAAATAAATCCTTTGTTTAAACTAACACCTTGTATGTACTTTATAGTTTTTCATCCTTTTTGGGTCCGTCCACAAGTCGTCAAAACAGGCTACTTGCATACAAAATAAACAATATAATAATATTTGTACTTAACCCAGGGGCGGACCGCGAATTTTTGGGGCCTAAGCTACCACAACTGGGGGGGCCTACCAAATTAATCAATTGCCATTTTATAAAAACATCTGTATGCTATAATGACGTAATGAGGCCCAGAGTTTAGTGATAAAATATTATTTTTATTTTACATTCTTCTTCTTTGGGGCCCCTTTATATTCGCGGGGCCCGGGCTGTAGTACCAAAAACCCTATATCGGTCCGGCCCTGACTTTACCCTGTTATATTACAGTAAGTATACATAATTCGTATAAAATGGTTATCAAAAACTTAAAATCAATGATTACTATTATTAAGGCAAGATATATCTTCAGATCTGAGCTCATCTGAGTTTGACAAAACCGCTTACAAAATGATGAATCAATACGGAATATGCATGTTTTTTTTTTTAATCGCATTTATTAACAAAATATGAAAAGACCTGAAATTAAAATCGGCCAAGAAATACGGCTGATATATGTATTTAAAACTATTAATTACGCACCGATTAGACAGAGAGATCCGACATGACATGTGACGTCACATGCAACTACGGCCATATAAACTCAGTGTCAAATTTCGCTTTGCTAGAAAGAGATAGAAACAAATCTTCGATGGCTCATATCATCACTCACAGTTCCCCGGTATGTACAGGTACCATGTAATAGGGGCGAGCCTATTACCATTAACCGGGCACAAAACCTAACTCCGAGCTGCTACTGAGAATTTCATAGAAAAACCGAATAACACTTTTTGCTCGACCTGGGAATCGAACCCAAGATCTCTAGCGTAGCAGTCGCGCTTAGGACCACTAGGCTAACGAGGCAGTCGAGGATTGTATTAAAAAAAAACATCATGCATATTCCAAATTCAGATCAATCGATCCTTCATACGTTACCACACACTCACTCTATTTGTCAATTTTAAAGAAAGTCTCATATAATCACCACTTATCACTATTTGACATCTACAGTAGCAACTTCGTTTGCCAGTCCGCAGATGTTAGTGCCAATTGCCAGGTTGAGGTAGCCACTGTTGCCAAAATCTTTGCCCCAAGAATTTTTTGCTATATAGAATGGCACGTCAGCTGATAAATCGTAGCCCACCAGTTGAACTGCGTGATTCAATTCTATTGGGGAGCCACTAGAATAAAATAAACAAGGAAAATTATTTATACCATCTCGCCTGTATTCCCCGAAGGGCTAGGCAGAGGTGTGCCAATGTACACACATAGTCTGCCTTATGTTTAGGTCCCATGTAATAGGGGTTTTTTTTTTTTTTTTTGGTGGGTGGGAAATCATCAAATAACTTCTCCCGCCCTGGGCGGGGCGGGAGGGAGTGTCAGACTTTTACTGACTAAAACCCACCCATGTTCCTTCTTGTGCCCTTTGCGTTCCGGGGGCGCGGTATCTCTTGCGAACAACCCGCAGCCCCGGCAGGCATGTAATAGGGGGTGAGCTGCTACTGAGAATTTCATAGAAGAACCCAATAACATTTGCTCGATCTGGGAATCGAACCCGAGACCTCTAGCGTAACAGTTGTGTTTAGGACCACTAGTCTTTTTATTCGGATGGGAAATCATCAAATGATTTACACCACCCCATGTATCAGACTTTTACTGACTAAAACCCATCCATGTTCCTTTTCGTGCCCTTTGCGTTCCGGGGGCGCGGTATCTCTTACGAACAACCCGCAGCCCCGCCAGGCAATACTGGCCTCTCCAATAGGACCACTAGGCTAACGAGGCAGTTTTATCAATATTTTATTTTTCTGTTATATGACGTTCAAAAGTGCCTTTTATTGAAATACATAATTTGACTCTGCCTCTGCAGGACCTCAAAGTGAGAAGCTGTCTTACCCGCAATGGAACTGTATGACTCCTCCGAGGTAATGCTGCCAAGTGAGAGCGTTGACAGCCACCGTGACCGGGCCATGCGTCGCCAGCGCAGTCAGGATCTGTTCCTCAGCACCGACGAAACTGTAAGAAGATATAGACAGCATTTGGTGATTTTAGAAAAGTAACTTTAATACCTACACATAAAGTTTAATTTATGTCTTTAAGGCAATGGACACAACGATTCTTTAACTTTCAACCTTATAAGCTAGCAGTATGGTTCAAACGTTTTTTAACCCAGTACTGATGGAAATAGAGCTCAAAACTCCTTAGCATCTTGATATACCTATATATCAACTGTCTACCTTAAACAGGTTACAATAAGATTCAAACTTACTCGTCACAAGTAAAAGCCTTTACTTTTACTCCGGTACTGTTCTTGTTAGCCCTACAAGCGCCGTCAGCGAGACGGAGAGGGTACTCCATCTCTTTCTCTACCACCGAGTCGGTCATCGTCAGCCAATCGAGAAGTAAACAGATATCGCCGCCTGCGCATCCGCTGTTGCCTAGACCAGCGCAGTCTATTACTTCCTGAAAGTGTTAAAAGTTATTTCTAATTACTAAAAACATAAAACCAGTCTATTATTGCTGCCTCGTTGGCCTAGTGGTTCTAAGCGCGACTGCTACGCTAGAAGTCCAGGGTTCGATTCCCAGGTCGAGCAAAAAGTGTTATTGGGTTTTTCTATGAAATTCTCAGAAGCAACTCGAAGTCTGGATTTGTGCCCGGTTAATGGCAATAGGCTCGCCCCCGATTACATGGGACCTGAACATACGGGCGAACTGTGGGTCACATTGTTACACCTCTGCCTAACCCTTCGGGGAATATAGGCGTGATAGTATGTGTCAGTCGATTATTGTCCTACTGCAGGGTAAAGGCCTCTTCTCATACAGAGAAGGCACGAGCATTGATCACCACGCTCGCTCAAGGCGGATTGGTGATTCTGACTTATATTAACTACGAGCTGTTGCCCGCGACTTCGTTCGCGTTTACTATTTCATTGGTTTCATTTTGCATTCGCGTAACCGTTTTTTTTAACTTAAATACCAAAACAAAATTAGCTTAAGTTACTCCCTATAACATTAGCTATCTGCGAGTGAAACTTTCGCCAAAATCAGTTTAGCCGTTTCTGAGATTTGCCGGAACACACAGACATACACAAAAATTTCAAAAATTGATGTTAGTACCGTATATACTTTCATATATATGCATTTAGTGAAAAGCTGTTAACTTGAAATTACAAACAGACACTTCAATTTTATTTCTTTATAGTGATAAGTCCAGGTTTCCTCACGATTTTTTCTTTTACCGATGTCAATGATGTCCAAGATGAACTTAGAAAGTAAATATGAATTGGGAAAATGATATTGGAGCTTGCCCGGATTTGAACCCATAACCTCATGTATGAGGCGGGCGCCTTAACCACTGGGCCATCACGACATTTTCTAATTACTACAGGTTTAATTTTGTTCTCAAGTTCCTTTGACACAAAAAAGGCAAGTTAAATATGAACATTATTCGTGTAACAGTAAGGTTCATGTTAGTACAAAACCGCTTGTTCATATTCAGTTAGACGAATATGCACCTTACGAACTTAATAATAGACATCACATTGTATGAATTATTCTATTTACTTAGCAAACTATCCTAAGCGTGGTCTAATCTAAATCTCGAGTTGGTTTGATTGTAAATAGTTAATTTATTTATTATATTCTAGAACTACTTGTCGGGCCTGTGGACGGTGAGCAAAAGGTAGCTCACCGTCCTTACGTTTCATAACGACAGGCCGTGTCGACTGCGCGTTCGTGTTCCACGCGCGCCTCAAAGAGATGTCAGCACATGGAAGGGGTCACTGTGGGCCGATGCCTGCCGGGGCTGCGGGTTGTTCGTAAGAGATACCGCGCCCCCGGAACGCAAAGGGCACAAGAAGGAAAATGGGTGGGTTTTAGTCAGTAAAAGTCTGACACTCCCTCCCGCCGTGCCCAGGGCGGGAGAAGTTATTTGATGATTTCCTACCTCCCAAAAAAAAACAAAATGACCTACTTGTACACTAAGTTTATCCAGTTTGCCAGTCTTGATGGCAGACATAGCCTCGATGGTGCCAACGGTGCTGAACGCCCAGCAAGCTCCGCAAAGACCCTGGTCTTGTACAGGACCTATCACTCCTTTAGTCCGCCTGAAACGACAAAAGCCATAATTTATTAAATTACATACATACCATCACGCCTGTATTCCCCGAAGGGTTAGACAGAGGTGTACACTTGTACACCCACAGTTCCCCAGCATGTTTAGGTCTCATGTGATAAGGAGCGAGCCTATTGCCGTTTACCGGGCACAATTTGTTAAATTACTAAAATTTGTAACTTATTTTCTACCTATTTTCCTTCTATAGACTTTTACCATGGATTCGGTTGATGATCCTAGAACCATGAATTAAAAATGACATGTTAAATTAATAAATTATTTCTGGTTTCTGTTTTATTTTAGTTACGTCTTTGTTTGCTCCCATGGGTCGGTGCGTAATGTTATATAACCTTCCTCCATAAACGTGGTACATAACGCGAAAAGATTTGTTTCAATAGGATTATTAGTGAATAATAAAGATAAAATAATATCAGCCTATTATTGTCCCGCTGCAGACCAAAGGCCTCTTAGATCACCACATTTCCGATTTATATTTACTATAAAATCCACGTTTCCTCACAATGTTTTCCTTCACCGATGTCAGTGATAAACTTAGAAAGTACTTATGAATTGAAGAAGTCATATTGGTACTTGCCCGAACCCACAACCTCATGTGAGATACATGTGCCTTTAACCGCTTAGTCATCACGATCCAGTAATTTCTAAGATTATCACATTCAAACAAACAAACTCTTCAGCTTTATATTTTTTTTATCAAACTCCTTAACCAATTTCGATAAAATGTACCTCTGAAGTATGACCTATCAAACAAAAAATAATCAT
The DNA here is from genome assembly GCA_947462355.1 of Caradrina kadenii. Lineage (NCBI taxonomy): Eukaryota > Metazoa > Arthropoda > Insecta > Lepidoptera > Noctuidae > Caradrina > Caradrina kadenii. The sequence continues at coordinate 3,404,398 of OX381691.1, read as the reverse complement.
TGGAGTTGGAGTGATATTGAGTTATTCGTCCATCTGTCGCGCACATTCTTAATGCAAATGTAAGACTTAGGTTTTCTCATGGATGCCATTGTCAGACCTGAACCAAATTGAAATGAGGCCACACGGGAAGCACCAGCTTTCCAATAAAAAAAGAATCATCTAATTCGGTTTATGCAGCCGAAACTTTTGTTCTGAAGTAACAAACATAAAAAAACACAGTCAAATTGAGGACCTCCTTCTTTTTTGAAGTCGGTTAATAATATAAGTATAGATTTTTACCTTCTATGTAATTAAACACGTTATTAGCTGCGGAATGTATCTACCTTTGAACTTCGGCAAGACAGAAACTGGTTCCGTAACGTTAGAGATAAATTTGTAATATGTAACATTACCAAATCACAAGAAAGATTGTTTTGTAAGCCTTTACGGAATAAACCTTTAAATTGTTTTTTAATGAGTTAACTGGATCGTCCGCTTTGTTTAACTCTCTCTACGTGTTTAAAGATTCAATTATCATACCATCACGCCCGTTTTCCCCAAAGGGTTAGGCAGAGGTGTAACAATGTACACCCACAGTTCGCCGGTATGTTTAGGTACCATGTAATAGGGGGCGAGCCTATTGCCATTAACCGGGAACAAATCCTAACTTCGAGCTGCGACTAAGAATTTCATGGAAAAACCCAATAACACTTTTTGCTTCACCTGGGAATCGAACTCAAGACCCCTAGCGTAGCATTCGCGCTTAGGACCACTAGGCTACCGAGGCAGTCAATTTATCATTTAAAATAATTGACCAAAATAGATAATGGGAGTATTTTATAGGTATTTTGGTCAGAAATGATCAAAATTGTGTTTTTATCACTTCTTCACACATTCACACAAACTTTGTATGTTTGACTAATAATAATATCGGTATGGAAAACCGGAGTCTCCCAACACAGGCATTACTCGCTTAAAGAGAGGCTCCAATCACTAAGCTTTTCTTATAAATATTGTTGGAGAAATAAATATTTTTTTATTTGATTTGATTTTAATACCTAAGCAACTTAAGTCCTTCGTTCTACACTTAATTTCTAGCTCCGTGAGCATAGATTATTTAATTCTAGATTATTATTATACCAGTTATCAAAATATTATTACTACGACCAACATTTTAATAATGTTCATTCATACTTAAATTAATATCATAAAAATGTCTCGTAAAAAATGGACTGGTTCTGAAGATCTCATTTTGCCAGGTTGATGTCAATATTACATGTATATATATAATTTCAAATATCTAAGAAAACGTGTTCCACCGACCCCACGTAACATGGGATAAGGGCAGGAAGATGATGATGATGATTTCAGACTGCTGGTCATGGATCATCATTACCATATTAGCCAAACGACGTCCACTGCTGGACATAGGCCTCTCCTAAAGATAGCCACAATGGCCGGTCCCTCGCTGCCCGCATCCAGCGATTTCCCGATTAAATAAAATCAATATATTATTATTATTTTTTCAGCTCTGAGTTAGGATTTGTGCCCGGTTAATGGCAATAGGCTCGCTATTACATAGGACTTAACATACCGGCGAATTGTGGTACACTGGTACACCTCTACCTAACCCTTCGGGGAATACATGCGTGATGGTATGTTAAGTAATTTTTTTTTGTTATCTTAAAATGTAATAGTTATGATGTCATGTAGACCAATAAAATACTATAGCCCATCTTCATGTATTCAAATGATCGACAATATTTAATGTAGCAAACTGACCAAAGAAAATAGGTAGGTTCTCGGCTATGCTATGAAACCGGTTATTAGTTGATGAGTTGGTAGCCTCCGTTGTCACGCCGATTGACAAAATTAACGATTTATATAAAATTAGCGACCTGCCCGCGACTCCGTCCGCGTGACTTATTTCACCCGCGTTAAGTTACGTCTTTCGTTACTGCTCCGCTCGTGTGAGTCGTAGCGTGATGTTATATAGCTTATGTTACTCAGGAATAATGTAGCTATCATTGGTGAAAAAATGGTTAAAATCAGTTCAGTAGTTTCGGAGCCTATTAGTTACAAACAAACAAACAAATATTTCCTCTTTATAATATTAGTGTAAATAAGTTTAGAGTCTTACATAATGTTATGTAAATAGATAATTAGCTATGCTCAAAACTCGTGTATTCTTTGTACGAGATGCCATTGCCTTGCAGACGGTCATTATAAGGATTACTTTTTGTTTTGGGCTACGGGACTCTAAAAATGCTTGCTAAACAAGCTTGAGCCAAGGATCAATCCCATGAAGGGGCCACACAGGGCCGATGCCTGCCGGGGCTGCCAGTTCTTCGTAAGAGATACAGCGCCCCCGGAACGCAAAGGGCACGAGAAGGAACATGGGTGGGTTTTAGTCAGCAAAAGTCTGACACTCTCCCGCCGGGCCCGGGGCGGGGGAAGTCATTAGACGATTTTTAATCCGGAAAATAAAACAAAAAAAGAGGATAAGTCACGCGATAATGTAACAAGTTTAAAAAGGTCATCAAAAGGTCAAAATATTGACGCAAAGAGAAGTTTCCTATTTGTCATTCCTCTTCAAAGAGTGGAACTATTTAAATCCCTCGGTTACTTGGTCAACAAAGATCTTAAGGACCATGCTGACAATGAAATGGAGCGGAGGGTTCTCTCTCGCCATGCGAGTGTGAGGTTTCCACACTGTGGTGCCGATGAAGGTGAAGCTCTTTACGGCAACAAACAAGCATAATATCCGACGTCTGTACGCTTAAATCTCTTAAAATCCGCAACGAATTTTGATGCGGGTTTCAACAATAGACAGAGTGACGACCTACAGAAGCGGAGCAGTAACCAAAGACGTGAATGAACGCGGGTGACACTGCGAGGTATATAGCTAGTCTATAATTCTAAATTAATCTATCTATTATATACTAATATTATAAAGAGGAAAGACTTTTTTGTTTGTTTGTTTTGAATAGGCTCCGGAACTACTGGACCGACTTTAACCATTTTTTCACCAATAGACAGCTACATTATTCCTGAGTAACATAGGCTATATAACATCACGCTAACGAGCGGAGCAGTAACGAAAAACGTAACTTAACGCGGGCCAAATAAGCCACGCGGACGAAGTCGGGGGCAGGTCGCTAGTTACAAACAAAGGGATTATAATTAAGATAAGAGTGCTTACAACATCCATCCCAATCGCACATTCTAAACAAAATCCAACTGGTTGCTAATTTAACCTCCTAATACGATTTGAATTTTTAAATATTTGTATTATATTTAATTTCTTTCCCTGCCCCGTTGGTCTAGTGGTCGCAAGCGCGACTGATAAGCGGGTTCGATTCCCAGGTCGGGCAAAAAGTGTTATTGGGTTTTTCCATTAGGATTTGCTCAGTAGCAGCCCGGAGTTCGGAAGTTGGTGGGTGACCCCGTGCCTCGGAAAGCACGAAAACCCGTTGGTCCCGGCTGTCATTCGTAGATCATTGACAGTCGTTACGGATAGTCAGAAGCCAGGAAGTCTGACAACCAGTTTAACCAAGAGGTATCGTGTTGCCGAGTAACTGGGTTATGGAGAGAGGCAGTCGCTCCATGTAGAACACTGGTACTCAGCTGCATCCGGTTATACTGGAAGCCGACCCCAACATGGTTGGGAAAAGGCTAAGTAGATGATCATAATAATTTATTTCTTTCCTTTGATTTCAATCGTGTTATTGATTGTGTTCACACACTATTTACTTGTTGATTGTAATGTTAAGATTTTTATTAAATTATAAAGTAGGCACGTAGGTATTATTAATTAGTTCCGCTGACGTCTTCTCATTATTATACTGGATAGTAAAAGATATCTGAATGTACTAATAAACCTAATTAAAACGCAGGCGCACTAAGTTAACTGGTTTCATTTACGGAAACTAAATAATTAAAATAAGTACCTACTTATAATTAATAATGACGTAAGATTTGAACGAAATTCAAAGAATTTATCAATCTAAAATAGGCTTAAAACTTTAATTATAGAACTGGTTTTCTAATTAAGCACGTACTATTTTTACTTGTGACAAATGATTTCTATTTCACGCACAGAGATTGAGCGTGTTTAAAATACTAGCTGTGTCCGCGGCTCCGCTCACGTGTACAGTCAACAAAACTATTTGGTATACAGGCAAAATTATTCGTCTGTCTACTGACACTTATTACGCATACAATAAATGTGAATATTGGTAGCAATTTTTATTGTATGCGTAATAAGTTTTTAAACTAATGATACACCTAAAAGAGTGATGTAAAATCTGCTCAGCACACTCACAACATTGTTTAAAAGTAATTGCAAGTAAGCTGCCTGCCTGTATACCAAATAACTATGTTGACTGTACCTAAGTGTTACAAAAATAAATAAAGTATTGAATCTTCTTCCTCTATTTGTGTCGATTGATTCGTCTTAAATTTTGTCAATTCAGTTTTGTTTTGTTTGTGTTATTGGGTTTTTCTATGAAATTCTCAGTAGCAGCTCGGAGTAAGGATTTGTGCCCGGTTAATGGCAATAGGCTCGCCCTCTATTACATATGGGTACGGAACCCTAAGGAAAAGAACCAAGGCCACTGGTATTTCCAGAGAGCGCATTTTAACAAACAAACAAAAATCTCATCGGCTTTATTCCATTATTGAAGATAGATAATTAATTACATCAAGGTTGGCTTAAACTTTTAAATAATAATGTGGCATTCATTATTTTAGTCATAAATTCCTGAATAATAACAATACAACGTAATCTCAATCTTGAATTCTTGATGCTTTAAATGGATATCTTAATGCAAGGCCATTGTGATTGCAAGGCTTGTTGGTCTGTTGGTCATAAGCGCTAAGCTGCTAAATACGGTATCCTCTGTTCAAATGTCATCCCATGCGTTGGGATAAAATGCTATACCTAGATGCCAAGTTGCGGTTTTATCTCAAAAGGTGCGGTTTTTAACCGACTTCAAAAAGAAGGGGGTTATCAATTCGTCTGTATGGTTTTTTTTTTAATGTTTCTTACGCGATATCATCGCCAAATTATAAATCAATTTTGATAATTGTTTTTGTTTGATAGGCCATACTTCAAAGGTAGGTATAATTTTTATCGAAATTGGTACAGTAGGTTTTTAAAAAAAAAAATACTGAAAGAAATATGTCAACCAAGTAAACCAATTAGCGTATTCTGATTTCTTGTGACTTTTAAATGGTGTCTTGTTAATTGACGTAGTATAACTGTTCCCTTATGGATTTGGATATCAGAAAATTGATACTAAAAAGCGAAAAATAAAAAAGAGTGCAACTTTTTTGTGAAAAACTTTTTTCAGGGTGGCCCAATATGGTGAAATGCTTAGGTATATATTTCTATTGACTTAATTTTAAATCAATTTATCCGGTAATCTAAATTTTATTTATTTTTATTTCAATTTATCTGGTAATTTAATTTGATGTTTTGGTATTTATTATGATTTAAAATTATTTTATTTGTATTTGAATTATGTATAGCAATGGGTGTAATTTACCTGAGAATAAATGTTTTTTTTTTTTTTTTTAATTTTTATAAAAAACATGAATGCCCTAAATGTGTTGCTCAGCGCAAAATGCGACAGCGGCTGGACCGATTTATCTGATTCTTTTTTGTTTTGTTCGTAATTTCCCGCTCAAGGTTTTTATAACAGAATATTATTGGGAAAATGTCGGAAATGACAGTGGGAGAATGCATATTTGTAGACTACATTGTACCCTTGCTATGTGATTTATTCTTGGCGAGACTAGAAGCAACAAGAATATTGCAACCAAGATTTTGTAAAAACCAATTTGAAAAGAGTGTCCATGGAGTTTCTTGCTCGTTCTTCTCCATAGAGACCTACGTTTTGGAACGAGCAACTAGCTTCAACTTTTTGTATGAGTAACTTCTTGACAATTCAAAAGTGCCTGTAAATGGTCTAATTGAAATAAATGTTTTGACTTTGACTAACTCTCATACATTCTTGTCCACTGTCATATGCACGCGTGCGAAGTCAGGGAGGTTCGCTACTTTAGAATAAAATTACGCAATCATGAATCAGTCACTAAGAAAAGTGCAAAAAATGCAGAGCGTTAACATTTTATCTCATGTCAGTTAGTCCACTTGAACTATTTGATAATGTTTTTACCGTTTATTGACACGATTTCATCAAGGGTATATAATGATATAAGATTAATATGAATAGGTACGCTTAGCCCATATCATCCCAGTGTTCCATTTTTGAAAAACACTAATTTAAGAATGCGTTTTAAAATTATAATAAAAAAATAAAAAAGTAACCGTTTCAAAAATGGAACACTGGGATGATATGGGTTAGTCAAGCGTCAATATTTTTCATCGTTTTGTCCTTTTATTTCACACTGGATAGAGAGGAAGGGAGTGTCAGACCGTTAATGACTAAAACCCATCTGTGTTCCTTCTGCCCTTTGCGTTGCAGAGCCGCGGTGACTCTTTCGAAGCAATTCCGCAACCCTAGCAGATTGTTTTGACCTGTTACGATTTTTTTCTACGAGCAGCGCAGGACCGGTCATTGCGGCTATCTTTAGGGGAGACCTATGTCTACCCTTATAATTATTATACCTTTTTCCAATAATGGACGTCGTTCAGCTGAAACGATTATGATTCTTTCTAACCTAGCAAAGTTCGTACTTGAGTAAATAAATTACTTGAATAGTAAATCGACATCACACCGCAAATTCATTAATTAACCGTTTTTAGGGTTCTGTACCTCAAAAGGAAAAAAACGGAACCCTTATTGTATACTGTGTAAAGACTATAGAATTAGTTTCGTCGTTGGCCACACATGGGTAAATCGGCAATCAGAGAAAACATTAGATATGCCTTCTGTTTAGGTGTAAATAAAAACAGACTTACCAATCAACCTGCAACGGCAACGCGGCCCTCCTCTTCCTGATAATAATATAAATATTATCATGAGGGTTATTGCTACAGGGCGGATCCACGTCTTCATCATCAGCCGTCCTCGCTGCCCTATCAGTTCGGGTCCTACTTCTGCCATAAGCTTTTGCAGGCTTGGGAAGCTTTTCATCGGAAAGATGTATTTGCTTAAACTCAGTCTTGGACATGTCGGAGAGCTTAGTCAGACCGTATTTGGCCTTGCTTTGGTCTGGTCCTCTTGATCCAGCATTCAGCTGTTCTATTTCTCGTACCGATGCCTAGAAAAGAGTTCTTTTTTTGGTTGAAGTTGTATTGTGGAGTATTTTTGCCTAAATGCTTTTATAAAACATATCTAAGTACCACAGCTAGGAAACCTGCTTTTAAATAAAAAAAAAACCGCATTCAAATCGGTTCACCCGTTTAAGAGCTACGGTGCCACAGACACGCCGAACTTATAACACCCTCTTTTTGAATCAGGAGTTAAAAATATCTTGCCTCATGCGTAGAAAATGTGAATTTACGAACACAGTACCTACACACTATACCTGCCTATGTCAGGCGTGGACGCGCTCTAAATAATTTTTCTGTTACCTATCCATATTAATTCTATTGAAACAAAATATTGAAAATATGTCTGTTTAGAATTGTTCAAAAAAAAAACTAATTTTAATGAGATTTGAATCAATTAATTTTAGAATCATTAACAATCTATTTTTATCAACCAACAAATCACCATAATTTTATTATCTATATTGTATGCAAAATTAAATGACTAAGCAAGGCTATCATGTTGTGAGCAATATAAAAATATTTTCCATTCTCCTGACAAATATTCGGACATGGCAACCAATCTCAATGGAGACTAGCCAAGTATGCAGGAGATATTATAGTGCACAAATAAGTGCACAAACACAGGAGCAGTCCTGTTCTTTCACTCTCATAGCCCATTGAAACAATAAACAGACACAATTTGCAAGAGACTAAACAGTTAAACTGCTTCAAAAGGGTCTCCTTTTAGCCATAAAAGCTTCAAGAAGGTCAATAGTTCAATACCAAGATGCTGGCTGATAAAGTCACAAAAAGAACATAATTATGCTAAAGTATACCCTAGAGTAAGGACACTAAAATTCAAATTAAATATAATATATTTACGTAGGTTGCAAATCTGAATGCATCTCATTTAGTTTAATATGAATGCAGTGGAGATGAGTGAATGGAAGACGATAGACTGTATCTGAGCAGAAGAGACCAACAGACAAAATGTAAGGAGTCAGATGTGTATGATGTGAGAAGGCATACTTGTTTTTTAATTAAAATTGAGCCGGAAGGACTTTGACACAAAAGGAGATCTAGAAAACGCTGGCAGGATGACTTAGAGGTGTCAAAAAGCAACACATAGGGAAGAGTGGAAGGTTTAAATATAGGAGACCTTTCCTCAACAGTGGGACCCTACAGGTAGAATATAAAAAAAAAAACTATTATCACAAGCCTTTATTTCGGTCTTCCATCCACCACAAATAACAGTTCAGTAAGTACTACCAAGCCTTTATTAATGAATTTATCTTAATTACTTAATTAAACACTACCATCTTTATATTTTAGACATTTTTAGTAATACTTAAATGCTCTGAATGCTACAATTGTAATCTGTTATCAGAAATGATTTAATACAATGTTTCGTTATCTACATAATGAATTTAAATTAATAAATCATTAATTAATAGGTTTGTGAGTGGCAATGCCGGGAGGGGAGGCCCTAGCCTAACCTACCCTGACCTTATTAATGAGGTTCTTCAGAAAGGTCGGGTGTGCAGTACTTCTAGCAATACTAATGCAACTAATGTTTTTATGACCCAATTCAAAACGTGGATAAGGTGAAAGGAGTATGTAAAGATAGTAGCAGGTAACGTTCCATGGTTTCTGCCTACCCCCATGGGAACAAGGCACAAGTTTATGCATGTATATAATAGGTTTGTGTAATTGATGTAGGAGCCTACCGGTAGGTAGTTATTCTCTGCATAGAGAAATGTTAGTCAGACTGAGAGGAACGGGTTGGGTACCTGTACTTCAATAAGTTAATTAATGAATTAATTAAGTACTTAACAGAGATATGCAAAAATATTTCAATAATAACACTTTTTTTTAAACTAGATGGTCAACGAAACTTTTTACTGTAGTTAGTAAATATTTAGATAATAAAATGTCTTCACAAAGTATTATGAACGTAATTCCTAACAGTTTATTTCATTTAATATAGGTACAATAAAATAACAAAGCAATGCAAACTTGCCCTTGTTATGCTTATAGATAAAATAATGTAGGTACCTCTATACATAGTACCTTTTGATACGGTAATAAACAAACAAGATAATAAACATTATAAAAAGTACATAACAAGAAAAAAAAACTTCTGTTAAAACATAATATTTGACTCGATAAAGACAGTCCTTCCTTTGCAATGCAACATATTTTTTTTTTAATAATTCAAATTAGGAACTTACCACAAAATGTTGAAATCTAGCCGTATACTCATCAGGATTTGGGTAACTTTTATTAAACTTTTCTATATAATCATCGAACATTGGCTTTAATTCTTCTACAGATTTTTCCCGAGTTAGTGAAATGGGTATAGCGACAAACAATAGGCAAAATAAAGCAAACCCAAGCACCCAATTCCACCATTTCTTCATTTCAGCGAAATTAAAATAATGTAAACACAAACAACAACCACTCCGCGATACAAATCTTGGCAAACTATTTCTGACAGCAACTGTCAGTGTTGCCAAAACGAGTTTTAACAACGCGTTAATATTGTGTTGCCAGAACTAAGTTATAGGGCAAGGACAATTTGTAACGAAAACGATCGAATGCTAACGTAAGGCTTCTGCAGTAACCGCTCGCAGATGATTTTTCTTCTGCTCTGTGGATATCTTTATAGTTTGTGATTGATATCAATCAGGCTAATAGTCGATACGACTTCTAGACTTCTATGGTATTAACTTGTGGTGTATTGAGCGTTTGTAAGCTTGTCTATAATTTACAAGTTACCAAAAGTAGTTTTATTTTGCTTAAGTCAGTGCCTGCAACATTGTACTCCATGTAACGCTAATAAAACACAATTTCACTTAATATACAATCTCATTTATTATAACTTAAAACTACCATCATGATCACTCCGTTTTCAAACCATCAAAAATAACAAAACACCACTTATTCTCAATACGAGCTCCGACTCCAGTCGTTTTTCGATGAAACACATCATTAAACTTTTTTAAAACTTCAAGTACCGTCGATTGGGTGACATCGGGGGCTAAAGACTTAACGTAAGATACCAAGTAGTCTAGTGAAGCCCCAAGTGGGTGTACCATCAGAAAAGATGATAACAGGCTGATGAGCTTGGCTTCAGAAGGGTTGACTACTGTTCCTGAGGATGTGACGTTTTCTGCGGGTTGAGGTGGTGGCAGCCGTATCATGCTTCTATCTACGGGCAGGCTGGGCTTTGGTTGAGGCGGCAACGGTGGGTAGACCTAAACGACAAAGTTTGATAAGCTTAGTAAAATTAAAAGTATCAAATTGAACCATCAAACATATGGCAGCAAGGTTTTGACGACCACACGAATTGTTTGGGATGGGGATAAAATAAATGAGCTTGATTAAATAGGCTCATGGTATATTGCCGTCTTTGTGTGTACAACTGTCATCGGTTGTTTTGGGAAAGTGTCATGGGTCGCGATGGTGCCCATGGATGCCCATGGTTGAGTGAGTTGGGTCGGGGCGCAAGACGGGTCGATACCCTCGCCAGTACCTTCGCTTGCCGCTGCCGGTGACCGGCGCGCATTTTTTGTAGAGAGCAAATTGCAACAAGTTTCCTATTAGATATTTCTCAGTATTATCCTGGAGTCTGGATTTGTATCCAGTTGATGGCAATAGGCTCGCCCCCTGTTAAACGTAACTGGCGAAATGCGGGCGTAGGTTCCTCTGCCCTCTGCCAAACCTTGTCCTGTGGTTAGAAATGAAATACTTAATACCTGTTTGTTATTCTGCAAGGCCTGCTGAGCGATGAAGTGCGCTTTGAACTTCTCGAATTTTCTCTCAGCTTCGTCTTTGGCCAAATGAGCTTCATTCTTGTAACCTTCCAACTCGAATGTCAGATTCTCATTTTCGGTCTAAAGAGAATAGGATTAGTGTTATTTATCGTTTGTGTAATTGGTTGTTGTAAGTTTTTTTTTTAATAAAGATTTTAGAAAATGTGTAGTCCGAAGGGTTGTCCATAATTGTTTGAACATCTAATGAAAGTCTGATTTGAGAATAGACCAAAATTGCGCTATAAAGCAATCTTTACTAACATAATAAAGCTGAATAGATTTTTTGTTTAAACGCGCCTCCAGGAAGCGCGTTTGCCGCTATGATTGGGAAAAATATTTTTGTATATGATAGCCAGATTCACGACGAATAGTATAAGCCATAAATAAACAAAGACGAAATTTAACGCGGGTAAAACAAAACCCGTGGGTAAAGTCCCCGGCAGAGGCTATACTTTCTAATAACACTGTTGGAGTAAACTCTAATTTAAATTAATTGTAAGATACTTGCTTTAAGCTGCTCATATTTCTCCAAAGGCACAGTAGACTTGCTTGTTCCCTTTTCCATTTCTTCATCATCAAATACAGCATTGAATTCATCTTTTATGCCGTCCAATTCCTGCAAAATTCTTATAATTAGCACATTGTTATAACCTTTCAGCGTGACTTTTTTTTACACAGAAATAAATATTACTGTAGTTTGGTGTTAAAACGAGTTATATTTTAGTCTCCAACTGTGAATACCTAATAATCAGTGGCTTTTATCTTGAAATCTCCAACTACTAAACAAAAAAAAAACAAAGCAAAATAAATCTCAATCTGTCAAAGTATCGCCAAGTCGAAAATAATTATTGAAAAGCAGAAGCTTTTATTTCAAATAAGAACAGTGATGACATCATGCTATTCGTCCAATGGCGAATAGGCGCGTAGCTTAGAAAACATGTCTCATTAGTGGAGCAGAGGACCCGTTGATTGCTCGGTAGACCCCAAAAATTCTGGTGGCTTTTAATAACATGAATACATCACATGATGCCATACGTCGACAGATTGGAAGTAAATACTTTACCGGAGGCTGGAGTTGATAATTTAACTGATCCCGAAGCTGCATAATGTCCTGATGCTCACGTAACGCCATCATTACCATTAACTTACCAATACCTATCTTGAACTGAGATGACGGGTATCACCAGTTACTCATTGGAAGGTGAATCAGTCAACCATTTGATTGTCCTTCCGCTCTGGGCGGAGCGGAAGGGAGTGTCAGACTCTTACTGATTCAAACCGTCCCAACGCCCTTTGCGTTCTACGGCCGCGGTGACTTTATCGAACAAATTCCGCAACCCCGGCAGGTCTTTGGACATCTACATTACCATTTTTCATTAATTGTTAGCATTAGGCGAAACGGGTTAAAGTTCCAGAGTTCTTGGAGACGATTGTGGCGCTTGTTGCTCGATGTGAAGGTAGCAATTTTGGTACAGTTTATGTAGGTGACATGTTCATAAATATCATTCATGGTAATATGTTCATAAGAGTATCTTTTCTTACCTCATTTTAGGACTAAACGACAATCGTTTGTTGGGTAAATACAGGAAAAGTTTTTATAAACTTAAAGGAATTCTAATAAATGAGTAGAATTTTTATTTAGATAACGTTTAGTAATAAAAATAAAGTAATTCTACTTTGAAACTTATTTCATAAGCACGCCCCGCCACCGGCCAGAGACAGTGGCGCGTAAGGTAGGCTGTGCGCTCGGTGCCTGCGCCGACGCGAATTACTGACCGCAAATAAATATAAAAATAAAAAATTAAATTAAAAATCTCCCGCCCTGGGTGGGGCAGGAGGGAGTGTCAGACTTTTACTGACTAAAACCCACCCATGTTCTTTTTTGTGCCCTTTGCGTTCCGGGGCGCGGTATCTCTTACCCCCCCTCCCCCCGGCAGTCATCGTCCCTGAGTGGCCCCTTCAATAATTGCTGACATCTCATATTACTGACAACGAACTAACAAAAAAAAACCAGCATATTTTAAAAACTTTTCCTGCATAATGCATTATTTTGTCACCTAGTAGCGCTTTGCATAGTAAAATATTGACAGTACGGCCTGCTGTGGTGTGCGATTGTTGATAAATAATGTATGTCACGTGAAGATTTTTTGCAATTCTTCCATCCAAAAAGTTTGCTAGCCTTTAGAGGTATTTCCGTGAAAATATTATATTGTCTTGAATATTAATATCTTCAAGGTAAGACCTCTATGGAAACTTACGTACCTCAGTCATTTTGAGCCACATCTCGATGCTCCGACGCTGTTGCTTCGAGAAATGGTCAGAAACCCGCTGAAGTTTGGCCGCCGTGAGTATTTTCGCTACCTGCTCGACTGCCGTTGACAAATATTTATATTTAAAAAAACATAGACATTTTATATTTTCAACCAAAAAAAAAATAAATTAAAATAAAAAAAAAATCTTTGAATTATTATTTTATATTCCTGTTATGATTATGGAGATCTGCAATAGTCAAGCAAAATATAAAATGTCACGGTAATATAAGTAAAATATTGTTCAAGTAAAGTTGGCTCGCTGTTCCTCATTACATGAACTAAACAATACCAAAAGACAGTCTGACATATTAATGAGAAAGACTTGAAATAAGCAGTCTTCCTTCAGAGCCGCCCCTCCTGAAATCTTCGCCCCATCAGCCACCCGTTCTGCGAGCAATGCACCCTACGCATTGCCACTAAAGTTTGGCCAGTATTCCTGGTAGACCGCGTGATCCAGTGAAGGTCACGGAAACCCAGATGCGGGAATTACAGGACCGGTCCGACGGCTGAATCATGATGCTCTTCATTTGTCGTTCTCCACTCTGTCACAAGCCAACTTAAACTTCGTCAAATTATACTCACCTAGTGCTTCTTATCTATACTAGCGTTATCGCTACAGCAAATGGCTGTTCTATTATAAAAAAATAATAATAATAAGAACCGCTAGAAAATTCCGGTATACGAAGTCGTAGGCAAATACTGCGGTTTGTTGTTTATAGCATCTTCTGCCGCCAAACAACGTTGCTGTGATCCGGTTTGTAGGGTATGGGTTTGTAGGGTATGGATGCCATAATTACACAAGCACATGAGGCATTTCAGGATCTGTGATGTCGCTTGTTTTGGTGACGACCATGCGGTGATAGCCCGCATGCGGTGACTACCATCTTATTTGTCATACAATAAAGTAAAAAGTTACGTTTATATGCACAAATTATGGACGTTTTGTCGACTGAATCACAAGAGGAGTTCTGCCAGCTAAGCTAAGCAAAGGGAAGATTATAAAATATGGACGGAGATTCCAGGTTCCAAGCTTCTGTTGCATGCGTGCAACCCGCACCCAGGGCAAGCAGGCCCAGCTGAGGAAAGGTGGATAATTTCCAGCCACCAGTCTGTTTAGTCTACTCGTGCGGTTTCTTGCTGCATAACTTACCCAAGCAGCTGATGTAAAATAGGTCTAGCAAAAATACTACTTACACCCCAATAAAAGTAACGAAGCTTCCGCCTCCCGCATACTATGAAGTAATTAACAGATTGCTAGCTAAAATTATTTACTGTAAAGCCTTATTTACGTACACCGACGCAAACGTATGTGTTAAAAAACCGGCAAAATGCGAGTCGGACTAGCGCACGAAAGGTTCTGTATCATTATCTATAAACTGTAACTGTAAGTTGGTACGCACAATATTGAATAATGTACCATGTTATTTTGATATCATGACTTCTTATAGGCTTTCCCATAATCTATAAGTAGAAATCTAATTTATGTATTTTTTCAAAATTTTAGTTTCTGTTGGTAGTTTCGGAGATAAGAGGGGGAATGGTTTTTTATTGTCTATTTTCTCGAATAACTGGAAAACAAGATAGGATCTTCACAACAGGCCCTTTCGTTTGATATATTGCACGATGCAGATTGCAATTTTTTTTTCTATCTTGCCACCCAAATGTGACCGCATATACAGATTTCGTCTATTCACGTCACACCTCTGCGTTTGGGTCACAGAAATGAATAGATTAGATTCGGAGATAACTGACTGTGACGGACGGACAGACGGACACACGAGTGATCTTATAAGGGTTCCGATTTTTTTTCGGGCGTACGTAACCCTAAAAATGGGATAGCACGAATTGCAACGGTAAGCGTCGGTGTACTGAAGTGGTAAGGCTAATAAAAAATAAAGATGAAATCGCAAGCTAGTCACTTATTCTTAATAACTCCTTAGAAAGCAGCGGCTTATCTATCTCCAGCAGTTCTTACCCCAAAATTCTCAAACGGCACTTAATTTTAAAACATTATCCGGAACTGTACTGTCTATGCAAAACCTTACAGTGACACCGCATGCTGCATGTAAAATGATCTACTTTCAATTGGGTAGAAGACACCATTAACCAATAAAAACACTTATTTTAGCCCTCCAAACCAGATTCATACTCAATTAACTGTATTATTCGATTGTTGCTTTGAAATCAATAAATAGTCAATCGAGTATGCATAAAAATGACGTCACAGCTTAGTATTGACATACATAATTAAGGGGGAAATCGTGTTTTGACAGCTCATAAATAGTAAATCAAATGACTGGTGTTGATGACCACCCAATTACTAAGTGCGGAATCCACATAACATGGTACATAGAGACCGCATGTGGTGAAAGTAGTCGTTTAAAATTGAGTTCCGTTGGAGAATTCGCTCGTAACTTTTTTAAAGCCTCAACGTGTCCGGACCACTGGGTCTTAGTTGCTAACCTGCTTTTTCCCTTTATTCTCCGACTGGGCGACTACGAACATAATGGCGATGTGGAAAAGAGGAATACATGCTGCGGCAACCCCAAATGAATCGAAAATGGAGCTAGTAGCATGTTATCCAACTCAGTTCTAATATCCAGGACCCAATATTACCACTACACTAAAAACACTTCTGTCTACTCACATTGCATAATGATGTGTCCAAATTTTTCCTTATAGGAGGCCCTCAAAGCCTGGTTTTCATCATCTATTTGCATCTTCTCGTTGAACAACCTTCGAATTTGGTTATTCGTGGCTTGGATTAGCGCATAGAAAGTGTTAGAGTTCTTTTTGTTACATTCGCCGCGTTCCAGCCATGCTGCCAGGGTCTGAAAATCAGGTTTTAGATTAGTTAAGAAAAAAACTCATGATCGAGAACATTTGAGGACAATGGGCTATCTCAGGGCAACAGGTTTGTTTTTTTTTTTGTAACCGGCAATTGAACTGGATTGAATGCTTCCAGTTTGGAAGGGCGAAGCGCGTGATTGTGAGATGGAAATAACGGACGAAGGCCTTTGTCCAAGAGTAGAACAGAGAGCCTACAGGTCCCTTGCGGACACCCTGCGCAGTTTGGGAGTATTAATCTGCTTCTGAAGGGAAGTGGGCTGGATGGAAGGACGGCCGCTATGCTCCATGCACAATGGTCCACTACAAACGACTAAGTGCGGAAACCAAAACCCCATGATAGATGAACAGAAAGAGAGGCTACAGGAGAAAACAATACTTGACAACAGTTATGGTTGATTAATTTTAATGATTGTACTATCATACCATCACGCCTGTATTCCCCGAAGGGTTAGGCAGAGGTGTAACAATGTACACCCACAGTTAGCCGGTATATTTAGGTCCCATGTAATAGGGGGCGAGCCTATTGCCATTAACCGGACACTGATTGCACATACGGGCTAATTGCCGATAGTTCCTGGATTTAGGAACTTTCTTTTGGTTAAGTAGCATGAAAACATACCGGTGCAGCTTCTGCGAATTCATTGTCACTCTTGATCTTCTCCCCAATAGTCATTAATGTTGTTGCACTGAACTGCTCAACACGGGGCGGACTGGGTGTATTATGTTTGCGCTTATTCTTATCACACTCGTTCTGGTCCTCACGGTTCTATTTAGAGATAACATGAATGACGTTATGTATATTATGATTTTGGTTACAAATGCTACAAAGGGATGTCCACTAATAGTCTAGCTAGACATTTTATTGCACGCAAGTGTAGTGCTTGTACTCTTGTTCTTAACAAAAGAAATTGTCCAGAAAAGATGTTTCAACGAATATTTAAATCTTACCACGGCGTAATCAACGAACATAGTTGTTGCGTCCCTCTCCATTTGGTCATGACACTTGATACGACTACCAGACAGAGAAAACGACAGCTCCACACTTTCTGGCTTCTCAAAGCGTACTTGACAAATCCCTTGCTTGTGCACCTTAACATCATCAATTTCACCAAATCGTTGGAATATCTCTTTGATATGATCTATACTAAGACTTTTGGGTAGACCTCCAATAAAGATGGTGCGGCAACCGGGAGGCCGTTCTCTTCGTTGTGGTGTTGGGGTACCAGTGAGGGCTGGTAGGATTACTCCTTTGCTGAAGTACATGTGCTGATTAGTCATCTGTATTTGTGGGTTCATCATAATCATGTTTGGCATCATAGTTGGCATGTTCGACATTTCCATCTGTTGGTTCATCATTGGGTTTTGCATGTTTTGCATCATGTTGCCGAACTGCATCATATTCGGTTGTACTGAAAAGATCAAGTAAATATGTTGCTTTTGTACATTACACTTATGAATATGTAATTACCAAAACTTGACCCTTACATTATTTGATGAGACAAGTGATGGATATTATTCTGTAAAATCCAATTGTAATAATTGGATTTTGCAGCATAACATCCATCATCCATTCATTAACATTTTAGACTTTATTTAAAATATTTCATTATACATGTAAAAAGTAGAAATAGATTCTATGAACAGAATTATATATGTATACAGAAGTTAGATTGACTGCCCCGTTGGTCTTGTGGTCGCAAGCGCGACTGATGAGCGTGGGGTCCCGGGTTCGATTCTCAGGTCGGGCAAAAAGTGTTATTGGGTTTTTCCATTAGGATTTGCTCAGTAGCAGCCCGGAGTTTGGAAATTGGCGGTGTGACACCCCCGTGTCTCGGAAAGCACGTAAAGCCATTCGTCCCGGCTGTCATTCATAGATCTTTGACAGTCGTTACGGATAGTCAGAAGCCAGGAAGTCTGACCACCAGTCTAACCAAGAGGTATTGTGTTGCCCTAGTAACTGGGTTGTGGAGGTCAGATAGGCAGTCGCTCCATGTAAAACACTGGTATTCAGCTGCATCCGGTTAGACTGGAAGCCAACCCCAACATAGTTGGGAAAAGGCTAAGTAGATGATGATAATGTGAAAAGTAGAAATAGATTCTATGAACAGCATCATATGTATACAGAAGTTAGCTTCGGACGGCTAGATTGATAATGGAACATCCACATAATACAGACTTGGTACAAACTTTAGTTGTACAGAGATCTGTACACACTGAAACGGCCATGTTGCACAGAAATCTATGTAAGTGTGTACTAAGTCTGTATCATACTATATTGCACAGACAAAATTCTACAGAAATCTACATAAGCCTGTATTGTGTCGGGGAACAATCTATTTATTGATTTTACTTTGACATAAAATGGCCATTGGCCAATTAAATTAGGTGAAGACTAAGGGACCATAAAGGGTCTAGGGCAATAACAACTGCATGGTGTCATACTGATCTTACCTGGCATCATAGTATTGTGAGGTTGCATGAGGTCTGGCTGTTGCATGGCCTTATTATTATTGGTCTTCCACTTGGAAAACCTTTCCGGGTGATTATTGTGGGTCCGGTCCCCACGGCTACCCTTATTCTTGTTGTTGTGTTCACGGGTGTGGGACCTGGAGCGATGTTGTCCTCTGTCTAAAACGGTACTACTGTTTGGTCCTACGTAGATGTAGCGAACAACAAGATAATGATTATAATGTTTGTTTACAAAATATTCATATTCTTTGTTGTACTTATTCTGTACTTAGGGCTCTTTCAATTTATGCGTTTGGTGGCAGACCGCTGCGGGCCGGAGCAGTACGTTTTCCGGATTACGTGTGGAAGGTTGTCTGTTTTCATACAGTTGATGCGTCACGTTTTTCCTCCTGCCGTCGAGCAGCACACCAAATGCATAAATTGAAAGAGCCCTTATATATACATAGGATAGTTAGTCTTAATTAGTTTGAGGAATGAGCTGAGGTTACTGACGTTTTCCCAGGGGACTGCAGTATAGAGTACTTCAAGATAGGAGTGAATAGGTTTTTTTAAGGGTCAGCAACATGCGTTTGTTGCCCCTGGTGTTGCAGGCGTCCATTGGCTACCGTAACCTCTCACCATCAGGAAGGCTGTTGCTTGTTTGCCACCAATGAGGTATAAAAAAAAAGGTAAACTGAGTTTTCTAGCAAATAAAATTATTAGAGTTTTTGTTTTTTTCATTCGGGAAATAATCAAATTACTTCCTCCGTCCTGAGGGCGGTATCTCTTTCGCACAACCTGCAGCTCCAGCAAGCAATTATTGATTATTGAGATTGAGGACAGAATTTGGTGCACTCATTTGGTGTAAAAAAACAAACAAACCTCGTTCGCGCTCTCTGTCGCGGCGATCACTCCTATCTTTACTCTGCCGCTTATCTTGCGTTTCACCTGGCTCATTGTCTTTTCCATCACTTTTAGGTTCAGTTGCAACCTCGTTACTTACAGTTTCAGGGATTACTGGCCCTATGAACTGGCCTGAGGGCTGCGGGTGGTTCACATGGTGTGGCAGCATTGGCTGCATCTGCATTTGATGAAATTCCCCTAACATGCCTAAAGGCGGCACCAGAGGAGTCATCGCTCCCGGTGGCATCATATTAGGTATCATATTATGAATACCATGCATCATGTTTTGAATGTGAAATTGCTCGTTTCCCCACGAATTCATTGTAATGACAAACGTAATAAAAACGTAAAATAAATATTAAAATCGTCGGGGTTTCTCTTTCTAAGGGTAGTAAGATGACTAAAATGTTATTATCCCTGAAACCCCGGCGCGCAGCACAATAATACATTCATTTTTTTGTTTCATCGTATCTTTAATAATTTAAAATACTCTTTGATTTCAATCAATAATATTAACAAACAACCAACAACAACAACAACCGTCACCACGCACCTTGTGTCAATGTCATTTTTACATTTAGTTGGTATATGTTGAATTTTCCTTTTAAAACATAGATTCTCCGATTTTCCATTTAAAAAATCAAGCGATGGTCAACAAACGTTGATTTGTTTGGTTATTTGCGTAGTTTTACTACAAAACATGAAACCATACCGTCAAGGAACAGTGTGCTGGCCAATCGTGGCCAACCGCACACCATGGTAGGAAACTAAATTAATGAGGCCTTCTAGCCTTACAATTTAAAGCTTCCCTTGTGTTTTACCTGCAATGAAAAAAACTTATAATAAAATCCTGAAATAGGGTATACGTATCCTCATAGTGTAAAAGATCGTTCTTAAATACTAAAGTAACAAACCCTGCTAACTGCCGTTGCTGAGTGCCTGGTTTAAAGCAAGACGCAGGACCGGTCGCTGTCGTCGCTGACTGGTTGTGGCATTACTTGAGCGTCGCATATATCCAGCAGCGGACGTTTTTCGGCAGGATTTCCTAACAGTTACAGCGCTTTGTTCCACAACAACCAGCGTATGTTACTTTTTTTTTTTAATCTGAAATAACAATGTTTCAAAGTCAAAATTGCTTATCGATCGCCTCAATAATTTTCTAGCGTTCCCTCTCTGTCAAAACGGGAAAATAAACAGTATTGTACAATTTTTGTTTTGTTGCTTGATAATATCTTAATATTATGCATAAATAATATTGTAATTCTGTGAAAAATTGGATGCGAAGACTATTCAATTGATTTTCACGATGTGGTACGTAATAATCAATACAAAGAATGAACTAGATTTATACTTCTGGTACGTCAGACATTATTGGTTTGTCAGTAAATATAATTTAATAATCTGTTATTACTGTTTAGCTCGGAATCAGTGCCCAAAGATTTTGAAAAGACAACAGAAGTTTTGCCTTTTACAAAATATGGATTATCATCGATGGAAGAGTTTCGGAAAGCTGAAGAAGAAGTACATCATCAGGAATGGTTGAAGAAAGCTGGTCTCACGAGTGAAGAAATAAAATTGTACCAAGAAAACGAGGCAGGGCTCTTGGACCAGCGCATGAAGATTGAATCTGGTATATTAAAAAATAAATTGGAAGAAATATACAATAAAATCAGTAACATGCACAACACCAATAAAAGGTATCAATTCTTTAATATTTTATTGCAATTTAAGTTATTTATTCTTAAATAAGTACTCAACCATATAAACATATTAAAATTTATAAATACAATATTAAAAAAAATATAAATAAGTTACCATAAAATGTGTGGTGGAATGTTATGTTAACTGTATTCCCCGAGGAATTAGGCAAAGGTGTACCAATGTACAGTAAGCGCTCAAAAGTCCTTAAGCACTCTAAGGATCACATTAGTATAAACACGAGCGCTATACCGTCGGTGTGTGTGTCTATGAGTGATGTCTCTACATACCACAAATAACACACACTAATGAACTGTCATAGCACTACGCGAAATAACATTATATTTCTGTTGCATTTAGAATTCGCGTCACAGTGGCGACCTGTTATTACCATTGCATTGCTAAAATTCTCTTATGTCTAACATGTGCTGGTAGCTGTTTGGGCTAAGCAGAGTTCACGATCATCGAGGTCTGAGTTCAAATCTTGTTTACTATATGCTCTTGTTTTTGGTTTCTTTGAAACCATTTTTATTTTATATTTTTGGTCTTAGAAGGAAATAAAAAAAAGTTGTGCTGAATCATAACAAAAATGTTTATTCGTTTAATTTATTTTAAAAATTAACAAACTTTGATGACAATTGTGACGTCCCATTCCTACCTAGATAAAAAGCGTATCTTGTAACCGTTCATAAGATTTTTTTGCTGATACCCACTTAGTCAATTAATAATAACATTATGAGGGAAGGATATTCTCACAAATATAATTGTTGATACCCACTCATTATAAATTTATTGAAATCTAATATAAATTTATTTAAAAGCAAACAAGATAAAGAATATTATATTTCTGTTCCATTTCTACCAATTGAGTAAAAACTTACAAAAAGTGTATGCATGAGCGGGATTCGAACTCACGGCTCCTTAATTATCGCTATCTGCACGTGCTTAACCGTTAGGCCATCTTGACTCATTTTATAATGTTGAAATTATGAACTACAATCACTTTTTAACGAGAATGATGATACATGTCTATTCTTGAAAGTCAAACTAAACGTCAAGCGATTGCATTGTGAGAATGCCTAAGGACTTTTGATCGCCATTGTACACCCACAGTTTGCCGATATGTTTCGGTCCCATGTAATAGGGGGCGAGCCTATTGTCATTAACCAGGCACAAATCCTAATTCCGAGCTGCTACTGAGAATTTAATTGAAAAACCCAATAACATTTTTTGCTCGACCTGGGAATCGAACCCAAGACCTCTAGTGTAGCAGTCGCTCTTAGGACCACTAGGCAATCGAGGCAGGTAATGTGTATAATAGAAAAATATATTTCAGTGTTAGTACCCAGAAAGATGAACAGCCAGGCACATCATCAGCTGCCACAAATCCTGAAAATCTCATTGAGAGACTACAGCAGAAACCTATCACCTTTTACCCTGAAGGCCACCCAATGAACGAGCTTAAAGAGTTAGAAGAGAATCTATTTGGGCACATCAAAACGGACATGATCCCTCTAACTAAAAGACGCAAATTACTCCGACGCTTGCAGCGAAAGAAGGACAGAGTTCTCCAAGATAACCCATTTAACATCTCCACAATACCATCAACATCACGAGTTGATCAACCTGGAAGCCTCTGGGATATGAGGGAACTGCCTCGTTTGATTCCGCACACCATTACAAGTCGAGACCAAGAAGTCAATGCAATGGGTCCGCATTTACAGAATATGTATACAGTAAGAGATAACAAAATCGTTAGGCTGGAACCAACTCAGCACGACGAATATAGGGCTGTGGATATTGTGGTACCGATCAACCAACCTGAAGCAGAACTTTTGGAGGGTACCAAGATGTGCGTTGATGACATCAAGAAGATAGACAGATTCAAGGATTACGAGCCTGGAATACCTTCTAAGGTATGTTTTCATTGATTATGATTGTTTTCAAATGGGCTGGTAACTCCGCTTCCTGGCACATTTTCATTATCTATTGAAACCTTTTGTAAAATTTACGAAACTCCCTTTTCATTTTAGGTATTATATTTGAAGAATATAGCTCCTGTAGTCAGCCAGGAACAGCTTTTGGTGCTCTTCAACCAATTTGTGCTGGCCAATGGTGGGCCTGTGGATCTACGAATGATGACCGGACGCATGAGGGGCCAGGCCTTTGTGTCTTTCCGAAGTAAGTTCATGTTCACAATTTTTATTAAAATTCTGTGGATTTTGCATCGTTTTTTATACTTTAATGGTACTGATGACATGATGTATGAGCAAGGTTTTAGTAAAGATGGGCACAGCATGTATTTTTGTTAGAACAAATGATTTTATATCTTATTTGTACATTTTTAGCACTCACAATACGTAGCTATCGTTACAGGAACTGCGGTAATTTGCTGCTTTGCGTTCTGCGCCATTCAATATAAATACAATTCCGCTAAGTGAGCTTAGGGCTTTATTATAATACTCTGAATTTATTCATGTCATTTAGACCTGCGCGTCAGTTAATGATATGGTGCTTTGGTAATTCATGATTTATTTCTTCATCAGATGAAGAACTGGCTATTCAAGCATTGGAGGAGATTAATGGCACCATACTGAGCGGCAGGCCTGTGATCGCTGTGTTCGGCAGGAATACCAACAGGATCCAGGATGATGATAGATAAATTGATGGTTTTGTCTACGACACACTAACTGTCCCAAATTTTCTGACACGAAGTTTAGTACAGTCAGCAGCGAAATTCAGTTAAACATTTCAGTTCTTTTTTTCATAAATGATTAAAAAAATACTAAGAAACGTAATTGAAATTTTGGCTCATACACTGAAAACTACAGTATCGAATAATTTCGTGTCAATTTAGTTGCTTTGCTGACTGTACATGAGAGATTAGACGCGGGTTTCATAGCAATCCTTTTCCGTGTAATATTTTCGATCACTTGATGATTTACAAAAGGTCAAAAGAGAAGTACCTACTCGCGATCGCCGAGTATAGGAATATTTGAACGTTGCATATGGAAATGCAAAGGAAATATGCTTGGTTCCGTATCGATTTCGTAGCGTGATGTAGTTTCCGCTGCTCTAAAGGGAATGAGGACATAAGTTTGTTTGTCTGATGGTGGCGCTTCACTTGGCGTATTTGTTCAAATATTCAGGTTACTTGGATAACACAAAATATACCCTATGTATAATAGGATAAAGTTGTTTTTTAATTAGAAATTTATCGCATACTACCTTCTGCCAGCGACTTCGTTCGCGTGGTTTTTTCACACGCATTAAGTTACGTCTTTGGTTACTGCTCCTCTCTCATGTGTCGTAGCGTGATGTTATAAGGCCTAAAGCCTTCCTCGATAAATTAACTATCCAACACACAACATTTTTTTCAATTCACATCAGTAGTTCTTGAGATTAGCGCTTTCAACCAAACAAACAAACTCTTCAGGTTTATAATATTAGTATAAAAATCTGCACAAATACGCTAAGTGAAGTGTCAGCGAGAAAATTAAAATACTATGCTGATTGGTAAGATATAATAATGTGTATGGGTGTATTTTTACGAGTGTGAGTATTTGGGTAGTTGACACAATCAATTGATATACTTTTTATGAGCTGTCAAAACGCGATTCCCTCTTATTGAACTGTGACGTCACTTATAAATCAACTCAATTGACGAACTGTTTATTGATTTCAAATTAATTTAAAATCTAATTTTAGACTTAACTGTAAAGTATTTGGGTCTTGAAATTATTGTTTAACTAGATTCTGCCAGCGACTTTGTTTGCGTGGTCTTTTTTGACCCAATTTAAGTTACGTCGATGGTTACTGCTGCACTTACGTGGGTAGTAGCATGATGTTATTTAGCCTATATTAGTCCTCATGAATCTGGCTATCATAAAAGGAATTATACCAATACGACTTGTAGTGCCAGAGATTAGCGAGTTTAAACAAAAATAACTTTCAGCTTTATTATATTCGTTTACTGGCTTCTGCTCGCGACTTCGTCCGCGTATTTTTTTTCACCCCCATTAGGTTACGTCTTTGGTTACTGCTTCGCACCTATTGGCCTTAGAGTGATATCATATAGCCTAAAGGCTTTCTCGATAAATGAACTATCCAACACATAAATATTTTTTCAATTTAAACCAGGAGTTCCTGAGATTAGCGCGTTCAACCAAACAAACTCTTCAGCTTTATGATATTAGAATAGCTATGATGTTAACTACCCAATTATCACCAGTACTCAGACATTTGCAAGATGCATTATTTCTAGTGCAATGAAAATTACGATAAAAGATCTTATTAGGATAAAATCCTAGCACTATACAATCATATTTTGCAATATAACGCATTGTATTCATGTTTACCCATTTTGCTGATTTGTAGGCATTGTAAGAATGTTAGGGCTTCGGTACATGAGCCCGCTTTACCCCAGATTTCCGAACGAAATTAATATGACAAATTGTCAAAAGCGCGCGAACTGCTATGATTGGTTGACTAAACTGGTAGTAGTAGAGCTGTTTGTGAAGGAGCTCGTCCTAAGAAGTACCACCACCATACCTATTTCTAATCTGCGGGTTGTTCGTAAGAGATACCGCGCCCCCGGAACGCAAAGGGCACAAGAAGGAACAAGGGTGGGTTTTAGTCAGTAAAAGTCTGACACTCCCTCCCGCCCCGCCCAGGGCGGGAGAAGTTATTTGATGATTTCCCACCGCCCAAAAAAAAAAACCTATTTCTGATGCAAAGCAGCGGTGCTGTGTTCCGGTTAGAAGAGTATGGGTGCCGGTGTAATTACAGGCACATGAGACATTTTAACTTTGTCTCTGGGATTGCAACTCATTTGCAAGGCCTCTGGTATTGCAGATGTCTATAGGCAGCGGTGACCACTTAACATCAAGTGGGTCGTCGCTGTTGGCTTGTTTGCCATCCAATTATATTATATAAAAAAATCATGTAATCTCAGCTACCAATCATACTAGTTTACTCTCTTTATCTACAATTTGTCATTTTAATATTTTACCAAATAATATTAAAGGCTGGTTGTAGGTATGCTTGAGTTCCATTTTAATATGAACTTGATAAGAGGCGTCTATGAAAGAGGCGCCATAATTTTGCCTATCTTAAAAAAAAATTGGAACTATACTTTTCGAGTGCTTGAGTAAAAAAAGATGTATGTTAGGTATCGTAATATTGTAAGGTTTCGCACTCAATCGAGGTGTTACCAGCATTAGATGTGGACCAGCCTTAAATATAATAAACTTTTAAAAAGATTATGTATGGATTCGTGTTTCGAAATACTACTCTAATGTAGCGATTCACGTTTTAAATAATTAGTGTGCGTTTATCGTGTTTTACGTATAAGTGAATATAATATGAGTATTTTTAGGGTTCCGTATTTATTAATATTGCAAACACAGTCACTATTTAGATTTATCGTACTATACCACGGTAAATTAGTATGACTATGGTCATCCAAACTCTGTATTTTATTCCTTACTTAATATTACCAGTATTTATCGATTCCCTGCTAAGTGAATAGAATCAGTGTTATATGAAAATGCTTTTAAAAATGTCTTTATTATTAATAAAAATACATATAATAATGAACACCGAGTTTCTCGAATAAAAAAATGACAAACTGTCAAACTCGAATATCGATTGGTTGACTCCGGGGTTCCCAAACTGTGCGTCTCGTCGCCCTGGGGTGTCTTGGAGCTATCGTAGGGGCGTCGCGCGACGGGTGGCACAAATCGCATTAATTGTATTGAACAATCTTTTATACTATTATATTTTGTAATACATAGGTAGTTATGAAATTTCTTTAATTAGGCATACATTTTGTAACCTAAATTATCAGTTAGCGCTACACACAAATATCTTCCTAGAAAGGAGTCACAAAAAAAATACAACCCGTAAAACGAGCCACGATATTAAAAAAAAAGACGCGTGTGCTTTAGACCATACGTCAGTCGTGTCACTTGAGGAAGAGAGAAAGAAGATGAGCGCGCGCAGTGCTCTCTCTTGCTCCTACAGTAATATACGAAACGTAACTCTCTCTTTCTATTTTCACTAACTTATATCTCCCTGTCAACTTCCGTTCGCCCGATCACACTCATTTCCGTAACGCTCTCGTTATGCATTCACCAGATCACTCCCCAAGTCAGGCGTGCGTAAAGTTTTACTTCAAAAAGGTTGAGAACCCCTGTGTTGACTGAAATATCAACAACCAATCCCAGATTACGCGCATTTGACATCTGTCACATTTTATTTTATTAGAGAAACCGGAGTTTTTGTGAAGTGGGATTGTATTGAACACTACACAATAGTTGTAAGTTGTTTATTACATTATTGCACTGTATACATGAAATTCATCATAGATGTAAGTAATGCATATTAGGCTATCTGATTAATCCTAACATAATATAAAACGCTGCTATGTCTGTCAGTAATACTCAGAATCACTAATTGCTTAAAACTCGCAAGAACTTCACGAGTCAGGCTCGACCAAAAAACAGAGGTTTTGCACCGCAACTCCACGTCTCAGGGCATATTGTGCGTACGGGTGGGAAGTAAATCAATCGATCCTGCCCAGTTCCCCAAGGAAGGCCAGCCACGCCTTGACGCTACTGGCGATCTCCCTAAGGTTGCCTGGGTTATCAATAACCTTTGCGTATGTGTGTCCATGAATTTGTGGACCATGGTCCCTGATGATTTTATCCCATTATCTACGTGTTTTTCAAGCGAAATTTTAACAAGCAAGGGTTAAGTTATACTAACGGTCAGATGGACAAATATATGTCTACCCACTACTCCGTATCATGATCGTGCTAAAAAATAACAGGAATATTCTTTACATTGAAAAGTATGAGACTGCCCACTAGACCGTTCCGTCACTGACCAACGTCGTCGTTTACCATGCACAGAACGTCAACAATTGGATAGATGACACCACTAATCAATTGACGTACTTTTTATGAGCTGTCAAAACGCGATTCCCCCATAGATTTTGTATGACAATACTAAACTATGACGTCACTTTTTGACATTTCAATTCATTAACTTTTTATTGATTTCAAAGCAACTAAAAATCACATTTTATAGGGTTTTTAAAATTCATCTGCTTTTCAGGACTAAAATAAAGTGTTTTTTAGTGAAATTTTGACTTGGAATTATTGTTTGGTGGCATCTACCCAATTTTCGGTTGATCGCAGTTGATAATTTCTAGTGGGCATTGTAGTCAGTGTCACGTTAAATTCCGTGCCTAATACGTCGATCATGTTATAGGTAGTGTAGCAGGCAGACTTCTTAAAAGTAACGTTTTATATTATGTAAGGAAAGGATATATAATAAAATAAGAAAAAGAAGAGAAGTGTTTTGATACGAATTTTGCTGCATCTCTACTAGTTATGTAAAACATAACAACATTTAAATGTATTATTTATCTTTCTTCATATTAATACATAGACTAGGCTCTATTGCGGCTACGGTGAAGAAAAATGTTTGGAAACGACCAATATTAAACGCTAATGTTTGTAACTTGGTCATAAAGTGTGGGAGCGAGACGACACGAGATTATTTCCCTTGCTGAATTTTCAACGTCTCAATTGCACATTTTATGATCGGGATTACCGGTAGAATTAGATGGTAATATTATTTTAACTTATCAGTCTGGTGTCGAATATTGTCCAATTGGGACGTCGAAAAATAAATAGTGCTGAAACTCTTGCTTCAATGGCGATCAGAATCGCGTGCTTTGTCGTATAATTTCGGGGCGTAGCGTATGTTACGCCCACTTTTGCTTACGAAGTGTGTTTGTGTGTATTTCCATTTATTTTTCTGATTTCCCTGTGGTATTTGGCATCTGATAGTGATTTAGACAACTGATGGCTCAAAGGCTTTGTTGGTCAACTGTGAATGTATCCAAATATAATAAGCTGCGGGCGGCTAACTTTCAAAGTCGTAGACGCAAGAATGTGTTTGTAGCTTATAATGTAGTTTTATAGTAGTCATTCTGTGCAATACCATGTAATAGAGTATTGAACACATGTAGTTTGAAATAAATCACTGATGTAGGTATGTTTAGTGACGAATCAGGCACTTATTTAAAATATTTCTTGACAAATTACATTACATTTAAGACTATAACCATTTATCTGATATTTAACGAAAATAAAACCTTATTAGATGTCCAAAAGCATATTTTATTTATCCTAACATTTTTACAGAGTTAACAATATTTGAATTCGTCTTTTCCAATAAATCTATAGACAGTAGATGAGCTTTAGAAAGAGACTTACATAGGTGGACAGCGACAACGTCCTATATAGCCGATTTTTATTTTTATTCGATCGCCATATCTTTGGCCGCATACTGTACATAGTGCTTCTAAGGGTTGGTATACACAAAAGCGGGTCGGCGCATTCGGTTCGGCTCTTGTAATACAATGTTAGCAAAGGTATAGAGGCTCTACGACATTATCGTTATCGCACATTAATGTGTACATGAACATTTACACAGTACAAGTACTTGCATTTGACGTTAGCGTGACAATCATTGTAATTTACACCTTATATTAATGTACATTAAAGTTACGAATCGCATTTTCTTTTGCAAAACCTATTACTAGCATTTTAAGAATAACATTTTTACACCTCATTGTATGAAAAATCGAATTGGGTACATGGGTTGCTAACTACTGATTGATTAGAAACAACGATTAATGAATGTATTGAAATTTAACAATTTATGATACATACATATGGGTGTACCTATCGAAGACGAAAGTTAAAAGTTCTTTCCATCATGGTGATCATTTTTAACAGACTTCAAAAAAAGGAAGACATTCTCAATTCAGTTGTATTTTTTTTTTGTTCGGGTGATGGCGATATTTAAGATTAAAACATGGCTATTTGTGTTGATACACTGACACAAAAAAATTAAAAAAATTTAAGTAACCCCCGACAGAAGAATGAGAATCCCTACCGTAGCTAACAAAAGAGCTGATAACTTTGAAACCGCTGAACCGATTTCCATCAAACATAGCTAAGAACACTCCAGACTAATTCACCTTTCAAACAAATCGGTTCATGCGTTCGGGAGCTACGATGCCACAGATAGACAAACAAACACAGACACGTCAAACTTATAACACCCTGTCGTTTTTGCGTCGGGGGCTTAAAAGCCATGTTATATGCACCAAAAATAGTTGTTTTTCAGCAATTTTTTTACTTAGCTTCATGGACATAATGAATGAATATAAGGGCTTGCCTTTTTACACACCATATGAATGAACCTTCATGGATATCTAAATAAATTATTTACACTTATGCCAATACCTAGTATCAAGAACCGAAAACCTTGATACAGTGGGTCCGCTAATGTACTTACTTATTTACTAAAACTATCAATATCTTACATTACTATAGAAAAGACAAAATACCGATTACTTAGTATTTATCCATATTGTCATCTGAACTTATAATGTTTAATTATCTACAAAATAATGGAAGATAAACATTTCAAAATTCATTAGATTATTCATTCATTGAATTAGATACTCCTAAAAATGCCCCCTTTCTAACAGATTAACAAGAAATGATCTTAAAGGGATCCCTTATTTAGGGTTCCGTACCCAAAGGGTAGAACGGGGCCCTATTACTAAGACTGCTGTCCGTCCTTCTGTCACCAGGCTGTATCTCATGAACGGTGATAGTTAAGACAGTTTAAATTTTCACAGATTATGTATTTCTGTTGCTGCTACAAAAACAAATACTAAGAAACAGATTAAAACAAATATTTCAGGAGGCTCCCATTGAACAAACATGTTTTTTTTGGCGTTTTTATAGATAATGGTACGGCACCCTTCGTGCGCGAATCCAACTCGCACTTAGCCGGTTTCTCTTTTGTAAACAATACCCTAAAAAAGGGCTCAAGGTCTAATTAACTTGGCTACTTAGTAATCTAATTTCCAACGTAAAACTCTAATAACACTGAATACCTAGGTCCCCAATGTTTATTAGCCGCAAATGCGAAAACGAGAGTCAAGCTATCATATAATATGCAGCAAACATCTTGTACAGACAGCGTCATCAATTGGTTACCATTCTTGCATTAAAATTAGTTCGAGAAGAGGGTAACCAGTTGATGACGCTGTCTGTACATGCATGGGGTCGACTGAGCAGGTTCCTTCTCTGCCATTTATAAAAACATCCCCTAAGAACATTCATCATTTTTATTATTCCTCCCTCTTCCCATATGCTACGTTTGTCTAGAAAACCGGCGTGTGCCGTCAGAAGGCCGGCCGGTGCGGTGCCTCGAACTGTGACCAAGCTGAGCTTGACATCAAACGAAACTCCGTATTAGAGGTTCTCGTTCACGCCCAAGACGTTTGCCGGCTTATATACTACAACAAAATTATGTCTTATACATGTAAACTATAATCAGTCAGTTTTCTGCACTTTCACTAGTCACTTCAAAACCAAAGACACCAACTTCCGAAATTTAAATAAGTTTTCACTTTGTGGTCGGTGTTTAAACAGCTGTTTAAAGTCCTGTCTGAGTACGTCGCACCGTTCACGGGACGTCCTTGTTGGAGGACTTGCGCCGTCGTTTGACGACGCGTTTTGGTGACGATCATTCATTCTCTTTCTTCGGTTGTGGTTCCTCCTCTGGAATAGGAAGTAGTTACATTAGTTTTCATTTTTTTTTTTTAAAGTAATAATCAAGTTGACGGCCGGTGTTGCCCCGTTGGTCTCGTGGTCGCAAACGCGACTGATGTGCACGGGGTCCTGGGTTCGATTCCCGGGTCGGGCAAAAAGCGTTATTGGGTTTTTCCATTAGGATTTTCTCAGTAGCAGCCCGGTGTTTGGAAGTTGGCGGTGTGACACCCCCGTGCCTCGGAAAGCACGCAAAGCCGTTAGTCCTGGCTGTCATTCGTAGACCTTTGGCAGTCGTTACGGATATATAGTGTGTATGTATGTATGTATGAAGATAGTCAGAAGCCAGATAGTCTGACAACCAGTCTTACCAAGAGGTATCGTGTTGCCCAGTAACTGGGTTGTAGAGGTCAGATAGGCAGTCGCTCCATATAAAACACTGATATTTAGCTGCATCCGGTTAGACTGGAAGCCGACCACAACATAGTTGGGGAAAAAGGCTAAGTAGCTGATGATGATGAATCAAGTTGACAGCCTATCTGATTATAAATGATCACAGTCGCTTAAATATTACGAGTTAGAATGGGGACTTTCTTTCAAAAGCTTATTATCCTAAAAACACGCGGCTATGCTTGACATCGTTGAAGTGCCAAGTGTAATAAGTTGGAGGACTGTGTTGTATGTGACATAGGTCTCCTTCCTATGAATTGCAGGAGGCTGCTTGTCGTGAGTTCTATTCTTCACAACGAACATTTGTTTATACTACAGGTAAATATGTTAAGTTTAATGACAGATTGAATGTGAATTGCATGTAACATCTTCCGATATTTCATGACTTAGTGCAGCTTCACCACCTTAAATTACGCAACGTTATCTATACTCA
This sequence comes from Caradrina kadenii, assembly GCA_947462355.1. NCBI lineage: Eukaryota > Metazoa > Arthropoda > Insecta > Lepidoptera > Noctuidae > Caradrina > Caradrina kadenii. The sequence goes on along the minus strand of OX381691.1, from coordinate 3,371,642 downwards.
TATTATAACGAGGAAAGTTTTTGTAAGTTGGTTTGTTTGTACCGAATCACCTCCGAAACTACTGGACAGATTATAACTAAAACATAGCCACATTATTTTTGATTAATATAACGCGGGCGAAATAAGCCACGCGGACGAAGTTGAGGGTGAAAGCTAATGTTGTGTAATCAGACTCACGTTTCCCCTCATGCTGGTGGTGCGGCTGCTGCTGGTGGTGGTGCAGCTGGTGGTGCGGGTAGTGCTCGGGCGCGGGCGCGGCGGGCGGCGCGGCGCCGGCGTAGTAGGCGGCGTGCTGGTAGGCGCCCGGGAAGGCGCCCGCGTAGCCGCCGTAGTAGCGCCCGCCGTATGCGCCGCCGTACGCTCCTGGTGTAATACCTTATTGTTTATTTTTGGCTTATATGAATACACATACATACCATCACGCCAGTATTCCCCAAAAGGTTAGGCAGAGGTGTAACAATGTACACACACAGTTTGCCGGTATGTTTAGGTCTCGTGTAATAGGCTCGCTATTACAATTTCATAGAAAACCCCACCTGGGAATCGAACCCAAGACCTCTAGCCTAGCAGTCGCGCTTAGGACCACTAGGCTAACGAGGTAGTTACAATACAATACTTACACTATACTACCTACTCTACTACTATACCTACTCATCACTTTGATTATGTCCACTGACAATACTTGAAACATACCAATAAAATCTTCATCCATTCATTGGCAAGCAGATAGTTAGTTGGATTAAAACCTAAGAATCAAATATTGATATGTTACAAGCTATTTACCTGGAGGTGGCTGCGGCCCGGCGTGTGGTGCTCCCGGGTGAGCAGGAGCGTTGGGGTTCGGCGGCATCATCATCGCTGGTAATTAAATAAAGTAGTCAGCATATTGTGCTCATGTTGTACACAATGGGACGCACCAAAGGAGACTTGTCACCGCGGCAAAAGTATGTACATTATCTTGTAAGGCATTCTTCGCATTTATAAGTTCGTCGATTGGCTTATGTGCTGCGTGTACACTGATTCCCGAACAGAACAAATATTTATATGGCCTACATTATGTAAATAAGGGCCAGAAAAATTAACATTTGAATTCGATTGAGAAAATTATTTGAGAGATTGTGGGTTGAATGATTTTGTAGAACTACGTTGAATATTAAGTAGCACCGGCAGGCTAGCTGCAGTATATCCATAATACTATTGCTTAGTCTCACAGACTCCTAATTTGGGGAAAGGCTATCTAGAAACACCATCACGGTATTTATGAATTTCGTCATTATTTAAAATCGTGAATAATAATCGTATAGTAAGTAACTCACGGTGATGCGGCGGTGAGGTGATGTGGGGCGGATGCGCGGGCAGTTGTGAAGGCGGAGCGCCCGGAACTATGCCCTCCTTACTTTCGGGCTTAGGTACCGGCTTCTCTTCTTTACGTTCTGAATAACAAAGGAAACAAATGAAAGAAGTTGTTGAGCTTGAAACTTCACAATATGAATGCTCTCAGGACTCGCCTTGTGAAGGGTAGCATGCATAGTTAGTGGCTATGTAAAATATCTCTTACACCCCATGTGATTATCTGACTACTGAAAAATCACCTCATAGTAAAGCGGGTAACAGATGGAAGATGGATGAAAAGAGATTGCACGTAGTAGAGATGAGAATGTTGAGATGGATGTGTGGTGTAACCAGAATGGATAAGGTATCAGTATAAAATGAGTATATATCACAGGAAGTTTGAAAGTAGCGCCAATGACAGAAATGTTGAAAGGGAACAGAGTTCGTCTTGGTATGGGCATGTGAAGAGGAGGGATGAGACACATGTAACCAAAAGAGTATTGAATATAAATGTGGATGGATGGAGAGGAAGAGGGAGGCCAAAGAAAGATAAATGGATTGTGTGAAGAATGATATGAAGGAGAAGGGAGTCAGTGATATCATGACAGTTGTTACAACGGAATAGAAGAAGAAAACGTATTGCGCCGACACCAATTAACAAGGGATGAGTAAAGTGGGCAACACTGTACGCCCACCATAATTGCGATTCTGTCTCTATTTTGAAATCATACCCTCATTATCCGGGCCATTACTAGCAGCATCTTCTGTCTCTTTCTCCTTCACCTCCGGTTCCGTTTTCAGCTCAGTGGTAACGCCTTCAGCCTTCACCTCTGTGGTGGACACCTTGTCGACTTGTGTGGGTAAGTTAGGCCCGTTTGTTTCAGCCTTGATTTGGGTCTGGTCTTGCTCCATTGGCTGTAGTAGATGATGATATTTAGATAGAATTTTTAGTAAAAAATCGGTTTTGTGATAATTATTGTAAAGGACATAGTCATATCATACAAGAAATTAAATTAGCTGCTAGAAAATAAATGGATTCTTAGGAACCGTTTATTAATTGGGTAGTTGACTGTATAAATATTCTAAGAAAACACTTCATTTTAGTCTTAAACATCCAATTAATGTTCAATTAGTTATTAAATTACATTTTAGTTGCTACTAAATCAATGATTAGTGAGTCAATGATCAGTGAGTTTGCAAATAAGTGATGTCACAGGTTCAAAAATACGAATTTAACAGCTCATAAAAAGTGTGCCAATTAATTGGTGGAGTCCACTACCCCATTACGAGTTCTTGTTTAAATTGGTGTGTGTACTAAAGGTACCTCGTCTTTCCTGTCGACGCCGACGTTGAGAGGCTGTGAGTTAGAGGTGATGCCGCGCCGCATCTGTTCCTGCGCTCTCTCCACCATGCGCGTGAATGTTTCCTCGTCTACGGCTGGTTTGCAGTGCTGTGAATTAATTAACGTATAGTTTTCATTGCTGAATAATAAAAGCCTCTTGCAGTCTTGCTATTAATATAGATATAGATGTATAACTTCGATGATGCGTGAATATCTTATAATACGTAATTTTTAAGATTTCTTTTTTCAATATAAAAATGTTTTAAATTCAGGTTGTTTTGTAAAATTTAAATGTAAATTAATGCGAAAGTAACTCTGTCTGTCTATTATTCTTTCACGACTAAATCACTGAACCGATTTTGATGTCAAAGTCAAAGCATTTATTTCAATTAGACCATTTACAGGCACTTTTGAATTGTCAAGAAGTTACATTTAAAAGTTGAAGCTAGTTGCTCGTTCCAAAGCATAGGTCTCTATGGAGAAGAACGAGCAAGAAACTCCATGGACACTCTTTTCTTTGATGAAATTTGGTACAGGGTAAATTTTAACCCCAAGAATGGATTTCACGCGATATTTACGCGAAGGAAGTCGCAAGCGGGCGAAAGCTAGTATAGTGTTTAATACTATTGTTACCTTCTTAAGTTCCTCCTGGAAAGCTTCGCTGCTCTCGATGAACTTGCGCTTCTTAGCTTCAAACTTCTCTTCGATCTGCTGCAACTCGTCTTCTAGTTTCTTCTGATGCATGGTCAGGGACTGCACTTGTTTCTTTAAGATCTGCCAATGTAAAGAAATATTGAATAAATGTACTACGTAATTAGGTACAAGACACAATGGTGTCTATATATTTTTTTATTATCATTGAATGGCAAACAAGCTGACGGTCCACCCGATGTTAAGTGGTCACCGCTGCCTATAGAAATCTGCAATACCAGAGGCCTTGTAAATGTGTTGCCACCCTAGAGCCAAAGTTGAAATGTTTCATGTGCCTGTAATTACACTGGCACCCATACCTTTCAAACCGGAACACAGCAACCCTATCTAGTGGCAGAAATAGGTGTGGTGTTAGTACTTCCTCAGACAAGCTCCTTCACAAAGAACTCTACTACTACTCTAAATAAACAGCCCTGAAAACTAAGTAAGCTGATTTCTCAAGCAGTGCAAACGTATCGCAGAGGCTTAATCTACTTCCTTACCTGCATCCTGGCTGTGGTGACAACGGAGCGAACGTCAGGTACGACGGTGTCGGAGAATATCTCGTTGATCAGGCGATGGTTGCGTAGGTACCTTGCGTAGGCCACATGCTTCACTGATAAACCTTCATCTTGATCTGTAAATGATATGTATTGGATGACGTTAATACTCCTTTGTCACAGATAAGTTTATCACCAGTTTAGAGCTAACAGACTTCGAACTAGACTTATGTACAGTTGAACAAAGAGTTTAGTAAACAGGGGTACATACAACATTGCTTGAATGTAGTTGTATAGCTCAGCACACACCGAGACGCGAAACGCAGCTGCGATAACTGCGAAGCGCTACGCAGCGCGGCGAATTATGACACTCTTTCGCGCGTACGTGGTTTTGCGGCTGTCCGTCCACGCCAGACCATTGACGACCGATTTTTTGTCTTTAATTTCAATTTCGGATTTCCCACAAAAAGTAGTTTCATACAAAACGTTGAACGTTGATGAAAAAGGATGATCATTTTTACTACACAATAAAGCCGGGACGGCAATGTTGTGTCGCTATGTTACAAACTGCGCGCCTCGTCGCGTGGCGTTGCAACTCGGAGTAAGCTGACCCTAAGATAGCCTGTATACTAATCTCTTTGTCAGACTGTACTTATTCAGTAGAGACCAACCTTCTTCGTCCTCAGCGGGTTGTATATCAATTCTTCTGTCTTGTTGCTGTTGTTCCTTCTGTGAGCCACCCTTCTTGCTGGAGCTCTCTTCTTCAAGATTACCTACTGCTGACACGAATTATGTGTTAGAGACTGCACCATATGGACACACAAGGATGCAACATTGCAGTGCCAAACCTCAGGATAAGAGGATCTGATTATGCCAAAATGTACCTTGCTACATGAAATCTTAGTTACATTTTCCCAATGATTAAAGCTGATTAACAAAAATTCAATATTTAATGTTTTGAATGATTATTTACTGTTCTAATTTTGTTGGATAGCACATTTAGAATAGTAAATCAGTCAGGTATATAATTTCATCTTAGAGTCGATTTTTCAATCACCAGATAACGTATAATGGAGGAATAAATATTGCGGTTTGACAGCTTTTGTATTGAAAATACGTCAAACTGTCATATTTATTCTCCAGATAAAAGTTATCTGACTATTGAAAAATCAGCCCTTAATTTAAGTTTTGGTAGTACATTTCGGTATTACCAGGTCCTTTATATTTCAACAATTTTAGCATTGTAACGTCGAATCATTTTTAAGTGTGTCGGCCATAATAAAGCGACATTGAGGCGTGAAAGAAGCGCTTGCGATCTTGTCAAATGTTTATTTACTGATACAATATTTAATGTGATGAAGAGTCCTATATAATGAGGCGATTTAACACGAAAAGCTACAAATAAAGACAATACAATACTTTTAATATTTCCTTTCACTAATTTTATGTATACTCCACAAGCTAAAATTTTATTTTTAATTTTATGGTAACATATACATAGAAAAGCGCAAAGAATTCTCTGAATAGTGTTGCCATGTCAAATGTTAGTAACATTTGTCATGGCAACACCGTTAAACGAAAATTTGCCAACAACGAAAACTACACAGACATTTGTACATGCATTTTCACATTATCCCTTACCTACTGCTTTATTTTTCGCCGCTATATATGCTAAATACGCGGGCGAGTTGTGGTAGGCCTTCAGACTCTTTTCATACTCCAACTGTCGTTGTCAGATGAGTCCCGAGCGTGCAATATACATGAGGTGGCGTGCATGTGAAGGACAAAATAGCGTTACTTGATGTGCGGGTTAGTCACCTCGTGGATTCGGAAACGGGTGGACGTGTTAACGGATTGTGTAGCTAAAGATGGCATTGTATGCTTAAACCCGTAATCGGGACATATTTCGAAGGGAATTCTACTTTTGGGAACGATTGCAATCTAATCTGTCAAAAATGTCTCAAAACCTATTTTTTTTTTAACAATGCTGTCGCAGCGATGATGTTGCGACTTGATTTAGATCTTTTTTTTATTGCCCTTCCGATACACAAAAAGCGCTGCCAGAAATCGGTAGAAATATTTATTATTTCTTATGTTTGTGAAAATAGGATGTGAATATCACCGTCTTCTGTCTGTCTATCAAAGATGGATTATTGTGTCATTTCGAATTACGTACGTAGGATAAGCATAATGTATGTATGTTTGAATCGTATGTAATGGGTTATTTTGTTAAGGATGGGATATCATCAAAGGACTTCTCCCGCCTTGGGCGGGGCGGGAGGGAGTGTCAGACTTTTACTGACTAAAACCCACCCATATTCTTTCTTGTGCCGTTTGCGTTCCGGGGGCGCAGTATCTCTTACGAACAACCCGCAGCCCCGGCAAGCATCAGCCCTAAGTGGCCCCTCCACTTGCAGAGGTCTCTTTGAGGCGCGCGTGGATTACGAACGCGCCGTGGACACGGTTTGTCGTTATGTAACGTACGGACGGTGAGCTACCCATTGCTCACCGTTAACAAGCCCGCGGTATAGAACGGGTGACGAATTAATTTATACAAACTAAATAAAAAAAAATATTTGACAGATTAAATTAAAATTAATAAGTTATACACGCCAAGTCCACTAATTTCCAAAACCGGAACAAATAAACTATTAACACATTTCTCCCACCGGGGAAGGGAACGGACCACAGTTCTTTTAGCAATGGATATGATGGCTGTACCCAAGTGCATTATTATACAGTGGCTTTGATGGCCTAGCAGTCGAACATGATGGCTGATGTGTTCGCACAATGGTAACCAATGTTCCAGTGTAACGCTTTTGCTGTTTTTGTGCCTTTTGGGTATCATTTAGGGTTACTATGAACACTACAACCGAATGTAGACTAAGACTTAGTTTTAATTTAGTATTTGATGAAGGAAAGGACTCTCTCTTCTGCCGAACCTTTCGGAGAACAAAGGTTTTGATTATGTGTTTTTCGGATTATTTACTTATTTATTCATTTCATAGGGAAAACCAACAGAATATACAAAGTGTCCTAACATTTACCTACTAAATTTTCCACAAATTACTAATTAATTATATGACTTAGGGCTGATTTTTCAATGGTCAGATAACATTTATCTGACGAATAAATATGACAGTTTGACTTAACGTCTATACAAAAGCTGTCAATCCGTCATATTTATTCCTCCGTTAAGAGATATCTGAAGATTGAAAAATCGGCCCTTAGAGTAATGATAATAATTAATGGAAGTGATTTACAAACAAAAAAACACAAACTTCTACACCATTTAGATATAGCTACATTTTCACTGTCCATTTTGTTCTTAAGTTAGGAATCATCTTTCCAAAACCGGTACTTTGAAGACCGACTTTTAATAAGGGAAATTAGTCACAAATAAATACTAATAAACACAAAACAGCAAGAGCTAAACCTCAAAACCCAGTGTTAAAGTCAAGCACTGTCGTGATGGTGTGGATTATGCACAAATTTGTACCCTGTATGTAGGGTATAAGGTTCATTATTATACCTCTAGTCTTGTGTGCCAGCCACTGTATATAGGCAGGCGACGATTGGTAAGCTTTCAACATTTCTGTGTACTGCGCCTGGATGAAAGAGGTTTGTCAAGTTTTGTGACCTCTTGGGTCAATCATTCGAAAAAAGAATGCGTTTAGCCGAATTGGTAAACGGCACATACATTGATGCCGTCATAATACTTCATCAAGGTTTTTATTTAAAACATGATGAAGTTACAGTTTCAGGATTTGATCTTGCCTTTCATTTATCTTATCCTCAATCATAAGCAATTTTAACCCATCAGTAGTGTAGTATTTCAGTGATTCTGTGCTTACTTTGGTTTATGGTAAACTATTAAATGATAATTTGATTGTTTTAAACTTTAAATAAGACATTGAAGTAGATGAACCTGGTTTTCAGCACAGTATCACAGAGAAAAATAGTCCTTATCATACATATAAATAGGATAGAAAGAAAGATATCCATACCTTCTCAGCCTCATACTCATCAACATATCCAGCCTTTTCCGTCTCAGGCAGGTCCCTCCACATGCCCCCTATGATTCTGCCTATCTCCCATAGCTTGAGGTCTGGGTGAGCCGCCTTTACAGTATCCCATACACGGCGGGAGTACCTCATGTAGGGCATTAGGGGCTTTTCTGGTGGCTTTGGGGGCTTTGGCAAGCCGGCGCCCTGGAATATATGAACTGGGTTATTATTTGGTATTTGCTGTGGAGATGTAGCTGCTGAAAGTAAAGATTAAGTTTTTATATTATCATAAAGTATATTCTATTTATCTAGCTACCCATTTCATATGCTTAAAAATATTACCAACACTACAGCACAACAAACCAGTATACAATCACACATATATCTCGAATCTACTAAGATAATGCACAAAATATTACCCAATATACTCGACTCACCGCGCCGGCGCCCTTGCCGATCTTCTGCGGTTGAAATCCAGGATGAGAATGTACCGTGGATACAAATGGACTGGTCTTATCGTCCTTAGCAGCGGTGGCGGTGGCGCCAACCGCGGCTCCGGCGGCGCGGCGCGCGCCCTCTGCACCGAAACGCTGTTGCTGGGGACTGTGCGGCCAACCGCCGTACCCCCCCGGGTGGCCCAGCGAGGGACCACCTTGGTATTGCGGGTGGTGGTACTGGTATTGGTTATGGTGCGGCGGCGGTGCATTCATACCGCCTTCAAGCCAAGCAGCGGGGCGGCAATACAATGAAAGAAAAAAACAAAAAGCATAAGGGAATGGGACAGGAGGGGGTAGGGCAAACAAAAGATAATCAAATGCAACAACGTCTAAATAATATCAAATCATAATGTTAAGTGGAAGTTATTAGTGTGAGCGAGCAGTACTAGCGTAGTATTTAGTAGGCTTAATTAGCGTAAAGAATCAAGAATAAAAGGTACAGACTGGTGTGAAACAATGACTTGTGATGTGAAAACGAGAAAAATTTTGGTGCAATTACAATTTTAAATCCCCACAGAGTACCTATTTCCAAAACAGATGAGGGTGTGAGAACAATAATTTTGAAAAATAAGAGTAAATCAGATTGTAGCATTACCTTTCATCATACCGAAACTCATTGGGGGCCCCGCAATCATGTAGTCTGTTTCAACATAACAAAACATGAAACAAAACCAACATAAGAGTAAAATGTAGTCTAATGCGTAAAGAACAAATTAAGAGAAAATAAAAAGTATGTTACTAATGCATTTACTTTGAAATAAACAAGCATAGAATTGGAGTCATGCTGCCGAGGATCATAACAGCAGTTAGGTACCAGCAATACCAACAACAGTTCTCAGCCCTGCTAAGCTTGCAAAGGCATCGAAATCAGGTATACATGTTATATGTAGTTAGTATCTAACAACATTCTAGAAACAATATTAATCAAACATTCAAAGAGAACAGTTCAAAATGCTGTAAGTATCTGCCAAACTGTTATCTATGCTTTGCTATTGTTTTTTTACATTCTAATTTTAAAAAAGTGTGCATGGAATACAAACGCGGATTGCTTTGAGGGCTCGGCATCGACATTGAGGTGTTTTGTTTGTAACTGTTTGGTGTAGCCATGGCACGCAGTCACTCTGAAACATGGATTTAGTAATGTCTAGGTGATGTAGAACACCACCTTATTAGGTTGACAAAATCAACTGGTAGCTAATTTAATTACATAAGTACTTCATTTTGATTAAATATTTTTCTCATCAACATTAATTCTACATTTGAGTATCACTCACACACCGATTCCTTGTCTTTGAAATCTATATTCCTATTAAATATACCATCACCATCACGCCTGTGTTCCCTGTAGGGTTAGGCAGAGGTGTAACAATGTACACCCACAGTTCACCGGTATATTTAGGTCCCATGTAATAAGGGGCGAGCCTATTGCCATTAACCGGGCACAAATCCTAACTCCGAGCTGCTACTGAAAATTTCATAGAAAAACCTAAACACTTTTTGCTCGACCTGGGAATCGAACCCAAGACCACTAGCGTAGCAGTCGCGCTTAGGACCACTAGGCTACTGAGGCAGTTTAAATAACACAAAATAAACTATTAAATATTACAATTATTTTAGCTTTCATTTCTAATTTGTGGCACTGAGTATGTATTGCTGTACTTTGAGTGACTTTTATTTTTGATAGATCATTTTGACATTAGTATAGTTTTGAGGAACTGTACAACTTATTTTAATAATATTTTTTAAAAGAGTATGTATAGAGTTTCTTGTCTGTTCTTCTTCATATGATTCTATACTTTTTATTTTAACATGTAATTGACGTCCAAAAGTGCCTTTTAATGGTCTAATTGAAATAAATGACTTGACTTTGGTAAATCTAAAAAGTAGCAGCATGCAGACTTGGTATAGCTATAACATTGATTTAGATTGATAAAACAGGAAACTTTGGTCTTAAGAAATACTACAATTGGAGTAAAAAGACACTTATCAAAGCCAAAAGTAACACAGTAACAGCCCTTCACATCATTGTGATCATGTTTCTGTACAATTAAGTTTGAAACATAACCAAATTTTAACTTTCCCTTTACCCCGCTACTGTTGTTGAGTGCACCATATGCACAAGATTATGAGTGTCACTATGTAGTGCATTACCTTATAGAATGATTTATCACACCAAAAATCAAACTTGTTCTTATACAATCATTTTTTCTCAATGTTACTTGGTTTGGTTAGCAATTTGCGCTGTCAACGGCTAGGTGAGCGTCTTTTTACACCCGTTAGAATTGTTAACTTATACTAGCTTTGTTCTAAATTTATTCAAAACATAGAAATAGTGAATAACTCAATTATATAATTCAGAAAAGCTGAACAAGTAAATCTGAAATGCGGACTACTACCGGCCAGAGGAGTCAACAATAACTTTTATTCCTAGTTTGGTGGTTTACTTATAAATACTGCTACACGTCTTACCTGGTGCTATCTACAATTCAATAAGTTTATTCGCTCCAATAACCTGTAATCAGTACAATAATTGTATGTAACCAAAACGGGACAGCTCCAAGCGTCACTAAGAAGACGCCATGTTTAAATGTTTAATGTTTACGACGTCAACCATTTTCTTTCCATTGATCACTCTAATGATTGACAGTTCATTTTACATTTAGTCGATTATTATCGGTTATGTTGCTATTTTGTATCTATTGATTACCAAAAAGCCATTGATTTTGTTTGGCAGTTATTTTGTACTTAGTTGATTACACATGCTTGAGATACATTGTTTCATATCGATATTGATCATTTTAATGAAACTTTTACCTTAGTAATGTAGCGGATTGAACACAATAAAAACATTGTACCACTGAAAGATTCAAGGAATCGCCTTTTATTAACCTTTTTACGGTGGTGCAGTAGTGTCAGAAGCAAATCGATTAAATCGTCTAACTAGGAATATGTTTAGTGTTGCCACAGGTCATAATTTCAGTAAATTGAAACCGCGCGAAAATAAATAATTTAAAAAGCATTTTTTATTTTTTGCTAATAATTACAAATATATTTTATTTCCACGATAATTAATACCGGTTTGTAAGTTGAAACATTTTATTTTCTTTATATTCCCACTTAACCACTCTTTATGCCTATCAATCAAATTGCAATGCAAATGCAGTACAGCATCATCCGATTTGTCAACACCTGAACCAAAAATACGGAAGTTGGCACGTGAATTATCTACAATTCGTAGTCCGTAGTCAAATAAACCAGATGACCGCGCTGGCCCACTTACCTACAGCAAAATGTCGATCTATAATTTGATTGTATATGACCGGGTGACATTTGGCCGTTGGCGTGTTTAATTTGTAATGTTAGGCCTTGTTTATCGTGACGCTGACCAAAGTGCAGTGCGTGATGTTGACTGTTCTGTTTACACCCAATCTGTAGGCTACGGAGCATCCAAAAAGGAGAATAATACGTATAATAATAAGTAAAATTACAGAAAAGGGCAGTGTGCTCTTGCTGGTATTTATATATCATAGAAACTTTAGTGTGCCTGACCTTTAAATTTGGTCTTACCTGAATATCTTTAGTAGTTGAGCTGTTTGTGGAGGAGCTCGTCCGGGAAAGCACTACCACCATAGCTATTTCTGCCGCAAATCAGTTTTGTTGTGTTCCGATTGTAAAGGTATGGGTGCCGGTGTAATTACAGGCTCATGAGACATTTCAAATTTGTCTCTGGGATGGCAACACATTTGCAAGGCCTATCGTATTGCAGATGTCTATGCAGCGGTAACCACTTAATATCAGGTGGGCCGTTGCGTCGACTTGTTTGCCATCCAATGTCACTTAAAGAAAAACTACGTGGTAGCGATTCAAATTATTTTACTTGGTGATCAAATAAGTCTAAGTCCTTGTAAACTAAGCTTTACTTATAGTAATGGCGGAGTGATAAACGGATCCTTGAATGACTTTCATTGCATAAACCAATGAAAGTTATGCAATAGTATTATTTATTGTTGAAATCAAAAGTAGTTCCTATCACTTTCGCTCCAAGTATTTAAGTCAATGAAGGTAAGTCAATGCGTCTTCTTTTTGGAGTCTAGTTGCCGATATATTTATTACTAGAGAATGAGTCCCGACTGCTACAATATATCTTAACTGGTGATTCTTAAGTTAAGTGCAATCGGATAAAATGACTTTCTTGTTTTAGGGCTTTTTTAATATTACTCAGAAAAGCAGTCGGGTTTTTTAGTTTTTTAAATTACCTGCTTAATTAATTGCCTGCCTAACTGCCTCGGTAGCCTAGTGGTCCTAAGCGCGACTGCTACGCTAGAGGTCTTGGGTTCGATTCCCAGGTCGAGTAAAAAGTGTTATTGGGTTTTTCTATGAAACTCTCAGTAGCAGCTCGGAGTTAGGATTTGTGCCCGGTTAATGGCAATAGGCTCGCCCCTTATTACATGGGACCTAAATATACCGGCGAACTGTGGGTGTTCATTGTTTCACCTCTGCCTAACCCTTCGGGGAATACAGGCGTGATGGTTTTTTTTTAAATTACCGTTTTTTATTTTTTAGTTTTATTCCGCCATTTTATTTTTTTATTTTGATATACCCAGTGTCATTCTCACAGTAAATACGAATCTAACGACACCTCTCAAGCTAAAACCCACCGAGCCGTTCAGGCTACAGAGCGTGCCAAACAATTATACATACATACATACATACTCTCGAAAAACATAATCCTCCTTCTGGCGCAGTCAGGTAAAAAGTACAGATTCTACTTACTAGAAACATATTAATGGTAAGTAGATGTTCATACAATTTCCCTGTTAATTGGGTACTGTACCAGGGTTGCTTTTAATTCCATGAGTTCTAACTTACCGATATCAATTAGGTCAGGGCATTTTCAAAGTCCTTGGCCTTGGCCCCATAACAAAACCCCTAAAGATTAGGTGCTGTTGCTTTTCACATTTTCCAAATATTTCTGTTTATGCCGAACTGTAGCGAAGGTCCCATACCTACTTTTGGTGAAGGGTCAAGTTTCGTAAGAGGGAAGGCGAAACAAACATTGCTTGAATATTGAGTAGGTACTTAATTAAAATTATACATTAATGGTTATTTTAATAGTGTGCTTAAAATGCCTGGAGTGTATAATTATTTGGCAATAAAACACGAACGTCATTTAGTTGGTAGAATTGGCCTTGAGGTGTACCTCACGACGTGTCGTGACCTTTTTCCCATGGAGGTGAGCAGATACCACAAAACGCCACCACTACGATCCTTACATACTCCTTTCGCCTCGACCACGTTCATACATTTGGTCATACAAGCACGCCGGTTACGAGTACTGCGCGCCCGACCTTTCTGAAGAACCTCACCAATAAGGTCAGTGTAGGTCTGTCTAGAGCGTCCCCTCCCTGTTGTACCACTCACATCTGCCATATAAATTATTTTTGTTAGTCGTCTTACACTCATCCTCTTTACATGACCGAACCAGTATATGGCGTGAATGCCTTCCAAAAGAGGGATCGGATTATCGGATCCAATTATCGTATGGAAAAAATCTGACAAAGGTGAATTCTCGACCTTAGGGTATTGAACTATAGTGAGTACTGATAGAACCTACACTTGCTAATGCAAAGCAATCAGTGTTTAATACCGTTATATTTTCTTTTAGGCATCTACAATTCTACTTCATCCATAACCTACTGGATCCTCTTTCGCTTATCTTTCGTTTGACATTTTTATTCAAACGCCTGCGAAGTCGACGCATCAATCTTCCGCGAGATCGATGCTTCTAATGCGTTATAAAATGACGGCATTTATTATTCAGAACAGCAGTCTTATTCTGTAAATCACCCCGGTGAATTTAGGCGGCGAAACAATGCTCAGAGCGACCCCTTTGCTCTGGCAAAGGTAGTTGGAGGAATACCGTGGGGTTTTAGTCGGTAGGAGTCCGATACACCACTCAACCTTCCTCGAGTCGGAGGCAGTCCATGAGGATATGTGTCGGATTGCCGTCCCGTCGGACTATGAGAGTTAAGGAAGACGGAGTGCATCTGTGTTTGTGCACATACTTGTGCACTATAACATGGCCTGCGTACTTGGCTAGTTTGCGTTAAGATTAGCCGCCGTGGCCGGGATCGGTTTAGTCTAGAGAATACATTTATGGCATGAACTAGAAAAGAGCGTCTATTAAAAAAAAATCGTTTATTGCTTTTATCGTACTTTCAGTTCTTTTAACCGGTCATTTAAGAAATAATTACTCCTACTTGTAAAATTAAACCAGCGGAACTCAGTGGCATAAAACATTTAAAAAAATGTATAGTGGCCAGAATCCTGGTTTGTTACAGTTCGCATACTTTTTTTTGTGTTTGTGCACAAAACTGTGGCAGAATTTGATATTTCCGTTTCATGCTGGGTACGTTACAGTGTGGGTATAGTGTGTCATTAACCTACTCGAGAACTTTGATCCTTTTTTATTTCGACTAGGTTTAAATACCTGACTGACTGTTTTGTTAATTGAATGAAATTTTACCATAAGGTAGACCAGGAATGTTTCTAAGAGTTCTTTCAATGTTTAGGAACACTTAGAGGACAAACATCCACCACCACACCAGTCGGTTCACATTCAAGATAAAAGCTCGCGAACACTTGCATAAGAATTTGGCAAACTCATCCCACAATTAATTTGTTATATTTCTCCACGTATGTATTTTGATCTCTCTCTACTTTGTATATTTTGTTTGTATGTATGTATATATGTATTTATTATTATATTTTATTCTTGGAAATTTTCAGTTCCTCTTCCTCGCACCTATTATGTTTTGTCTCTGCATCACCCTAAGGTGGTAGAAAATGCCTAAGGCATTAAGTCCGCCTTTGTACGGTGTGTTTTTTTTTTACATTTGTGCATAAAGTTTAAATAACTAATAAATAAATAAATAAACATGCAAACATTAAGTTTAATTTTATTACGTAAGGACACTAGATGACTGTAATTTTCGCCAATCCCTCTTGAGCCTGCCGGGGCTGCGGGTTGTTCGCAAGAGATACCGCGCCCCCGGAACGCAAAGGGCACAAGAAGGAACATGGGTGGGTTTTAGTCAGTAAAAGTCTGACACTCCCTCCCGTCCCGCCCAGGGCGGGAGAAGTTATTTGATGATTTCCCACCCACCAAAAAAAAAAAAAAAAATCCCTCTTGAGCAAGCGTAGTCATCAACACTTGCGCCTTGTCTGGGTATACTAATAGGCAGGTATTATCAATATTTATATTATAAACGCATTACTTAGGTACAATTTATTTTTCCGATCGTCGTAAAAACATCCTCAAACAAATTATCAGCGGCATCTAAAAAGACAATTACACAATATTTTTAAACATGGCCAGCGACATCCGGATGATTCACAAAATTAATAACAACATAAGCCCGTATATTATAAAAAGTTTAAATATAGTAACATTGCAGAATTTCCTGTTTTACTGTATCATAATATCAGAAACATGATAAAAAATAATAAAAATACGTGAACTAGCCAATGTGCATGCTGTTATCGCGTGCTTAGATTACTCAACGACCATCAGATTGTAGCCATTCATAAAATCATGATTAAAAAAAGTAGACTGCGAATAACGGAATTACCTCGCAAAAATTTGTGTAGAAAAACATAACATACCATCACGCCCGTATTCCCCGATGGGTTAGGCAGAGGTGTACCAATATACACCCACAGTTCTCCGGTATGTTTAGGTCCCAAGTAATAGGGGGTGAGCCTACTGCCATTAACCGGGCACAGATCCTAACTCCGAGCTGCTACTGAGAATTTCATAGAAAAACCCAATAACACTTTGCTCGACCTGGGAATCGAACCCAAGACCTCTAGCGTAGCAGTCGCGCTTAGGACTACTAGGCTAACGAGGTAGCCAGAAGATATATGGATAAAACTAATCAAGACTGAGTAGAAAGCAGTCATTAATTAATAATTATAAATCTGACAGTTCAATTATGATTGCTTTGCTTACGTAGGCGATTGGAAAACCCAAAACTGATTATCTGCTCTTATTTACGTAACGTGTACTCATATGAAAGTTGTGATTGTAAAGATAAGGTTCTTAACAGCTATAAATTTAAGGAAAATTGTAATTATAGCGGGATATTTCCTACAGATCAGCTATTTCTCAGGCTCGGTGAACTGGATGAGAGTGTCTGAGAATCGAGCTAAGTGGCGTGTAATTGAAGAGGCCTATGTCCAGTTGTGGACTGTTGAGGTTTGATAATGAGTTCACATTATATAACATACCATCACGCCTGTATTCTCCGAAGGGTTAGACAGAGGTCTACCAATTTACACCCACAGTTTGCCCGTACGTTTAGGTCCCGTGTAATAGGGGGCGAGCCTATTGCCATTAACCGGGCACAAATCCTAACTCCGAGCTGCTACTGAGAAGTTCATAGAAAAACCCAATGCCACTTTTTGCTTGACCTGGGAATCCCACACTTAACCCAAGACCTCTAGCGATGAATTTCTATAGCTAAAATAACATTTACCTGACCGAATTTCGACTTCACCGGCCGGCTTCAAAAGTAGCGAAGAACGCAGGAGATATTACAGAGCACAAGTGTGAGCGCAAACATAGGTGCTCTACCTCTTCCCTCTCTCTGAAGGTCCAAAAGGACGGCAGGAGAGAGATCAGTCACAGAACCTACGGCTTTACGTGCTTTCCGAAACACGGGGATGTCACTCCACCGATTCCCAACTCCGGGCTGCTGCATCAGAAATACCTTTTAGAAAAAACCCAAAAATACATTGCTCGCTCTGGGCATCGAACTTAGCAGTCAGATCTCAGATCATGAGAACAACGGGACAGTTAAATGAAAAGTACAGTCAATAAAGCTATTTAGTATACAGGCAGCTTACTTGCAATTACTTTTAGACAATGTTGTGTGTGTGCTGAGCAGACAGATCTTTTACATCACTCTTTTAGGTATGTCATAAGCTTAAAAACTTATTACACATACAATAAATAGGCATTAAGTCCGCCTTTGTACAGTGTATTTTTTTACATTATGTGCATAAAGTTTAATAAATAAATAAATAAAAATAAATACGGGCAGTGTAGTAGAACGACGAATAATTTTGCTTGTATACCTAATAGTTTTGTTGATTGTACAGACTGTAATGCTTCTGGTATTACAGATCTACAGATATGCTGCTATCAGCAAGTTCCTATTGAATTTATCACGTTCAAAAATAACAATGACTTTGACCTATCTATATAAACCTAATCTACCTATCATAAAAGAATCATGTATATTTTACAATTCCACTGTCATATATCTCACACAATCATAATGATTATTAGGCCCAAAGGTAAACAATATTGTTGGGTACAAGTTCCATCTTACTATAATTATGAACGCGAAAGTTGTTGGGATGTTTGTTACTCTTTCATGTTTTATAGCGAAGAACAGAATAGAGTATTTACAATCGGGCCAGTAGTTCTAGAGAAGAATCTATATATGTCAACTAGCAATACCCCGCGGTCAAAGTACGCCGGAGATATTATAGTGCATAAGTGTGTGCGCAAACACAGGTGTATTTCCTCTTCCCTAACTTTCATAGCCCGGTGGGACGGCGATCGGACATAATTGGGGCAGGACCAACAGCTTCCGAGGCCCAGGGAGTGTCACACCACCAACTTTCAAACTCCGGCCTGTTACTAAGAAATTCCTAATGGAAAAACCCAATACCAGTTTTTGCCCGACCCAATTGAACCCAGGACTCCCGTGCTTGCCATCACGAGGCCAACTTCACAGTCTTCAGGTATACCTACTTTTATCCCAATAACAGTCATCATGCATGACTGAATCAAGATGTGTGTTTACCACAGAGTTTATCATTAATTTCGCAAAAACCAATGACGACAGACACAAATGATTTTAACCTTGTTTTAGTTAAAAATGTTGCAACTATCCTGTTTCATCCAGTTATTGTCTCATTAATTAATTTGCTTGTTGTGAACTAATGATGGCCACTAGTAGGAACTTTGTTATTTTGTTGGTTATTTTGTTGTCGTATGTCATGTAAAAATAATGTGCGTTTGACAGGTTTGGGGCGGACAGCCAAATCAACTGCTTAGCCTCTTTTTAGTCACCGTGGACCTGGAAGGAACACGGATACCCCTTCCGCTCTGCCTAGAGTGGAAGAAGTCATTTGATGATTTCCTATCCTTATAAATGCTCCCTTTTTTAAAGTATTTTAATGCGTGTGGGGTAAGTAACCCAACGTACATACGTAGGTGCCAATATATAGACTTTAGGAAAACGCTAAAAAACATACTTTTACTAGCTTCTACCGGTTAGCGGTCTAGCGGTTTCGCCTGTCGAAAATTGTTCCAAGGGAACAAAAATACGGGATGAACATTATTTTTTGTAGTAATCTAAATTAATATCTATATTTGTTCCATATTTCAGCAAATTCCGTTCAGTTGTTTAAGGTTAAAAGAGTTACAAACATCCATTTGTCCATCCTCAGTAAATAACGCATCTAAATAATTGTAGGATAAAAGTCAATAAGGTATGTTGTCACGTCCTTGATTCTTGAATTGAATAAAAACTTTTCCTATAATCAATGTCAGTAGCCTTGAAGTCGACCTCTTTTAAATATTTCCCAAAAATATTTGTGAAATGTGTTGTTTTCAGAATTTGAATAATAAACCATTCATTTTTATACCGGTTCTATGTTTAGATTCCAAATGTAGAATGACATAATTTCCAAATAATAAGGTCAACTCTGTAAATATAAACTTAAGGCCGCAAATATGCTGAAAAAAAATGTTTTGAATGGTAAACAAGATGCCATTGGCTGAAAAATGACAGAAATATGATTTGAATCTAGAACTTCTGCATCCATTCTATTAGCTGTCAATAATCGTGTTTACAATTAGTGTTGTGAGAACAACTTCTTGGAAATTGGAACGATAGTGTTGTAACTTCGAAAAGGCACTAACATTTCTGAAAATTGATAAACAATAATATGTAAGTTAATCAATGTTGCTCACGAGCTTACCAGCATGTGGAATACGGACTCAACAATTATTTCGCCGATATTAGTGTCAGTGAATGGTTTAAAAGTGAAAAGTTTTGACTAAGACCTAGAGCAACTATCGCTCAATGGCTGGGTCAAGAGTCAGATGCAGAAGCCGACCGTCTTGGACGGACCGTCTTGGACGGACCGTCTTGGACGGACCGTCTTGGACGGACCGTCTTGGACGTCTTGGGGAGGAGGGTCCTAACTCAAAATCAAAGCATTTATTTTAATTGGACCATTTACAGGCACTTTAGAATTGTCAAGAAGTCGATCAGTTAGGTAGTAAGAACTTTGAAGCTTGTTGCAAAACGTAGTTAGGGCTCTCTATGGAGAAGAGCGAGCAATAAACTCCACGGACACCCATTTCTATTTGGTTTTTACAAAACCTTCCACACTGGATCCTCTACCACCACCATCGTCAGCTTGGGTTATAAACTTAAAAGAAAATGTATTTATTTTTCAAAATATATAAGCTAGTCATTATTACAGCACTAAGATCAATATTACGGAAAAAAACTAAAGTCATTGTCCTAATAGTCATTCAATGATACATTTTAGTTGTAGTATTAGTAATCGATCTTTCGTCAGTACTGTTAGTAAATCAAATAGTTGGCTACCCTCTTGACAGTCGTAGTACTTCGAATTCATTCACAAGACCACATCTCAATGATATAGACACCATGTAAACAAAACTGAACGAATTGAAATTCATTAAACAATAATTCAATTACGTAATCAAGTATCAAGAAGCTTACAGAAGAAGAAGGCCAGTAGGTACTTATACTTATTACACACGAGTAGGCACCAAATAATGCGTAATATTACAATTTACGCACATTAATCTGTATTCACTAATGTTAATTTGGCACGATCTATTATTTACGACGTTCTATCGACAACCCCATTAATGCATGCGCCAAACTCGTCCGTCTAAAAATAAAATTGGTAGCTATCACTTGCACCGCTCTCAGTCATAAAAGCGCTTTCGAGCCGAACGCCTGTGTTTTACGTTACCTACGCATCAAACGAAATCTACAATGTTAGTGAAACTCGCTTTCCCAACGTTATCGTCAGATTACCCAGACGTCGACATGTTGAGGTGCAAGGAGGTCAATAATTTTGCTACCGAGTGCATTTTGCCGCGGCGTCCTAAAAGAAGTCTTGCGCCCTTGCCAGAAGACAAAGAATGCAGCAACACAGAGTTGAAAAAGACCTGCAAGATGGTGCACAGGAGACGAAAACACCGAAAGCAGTGCTTAAAGTTGCCAGCATTGCCTGAATACGATGAGTGTTGAAGATTTTTTTTAAATTTGGAATGGTTTCCGAATTTACTGCCTCTGCCTGCCGCGTGCAGTGTTGCCACGCCAGCATGGCACTTCTCAATACCAAATGAATAGAATAAGTACAAGATATTAAGTTTATATATTAGTGCGTTTGTCATCAGTTGTATCTTCGTAATGGTGGCTGTTTGAAGATGTACGAAGTCGCCAGTCGTCGAGCTAGTGAGAGTAGCCGTGTCGTTAGAAAGCGATGGAAGTGATTTGTGATTAATTAAACTAGTCACACAATAGATACAGATAAAATTGTTATCTAATTAAGTACTATTAGGTGAGTAATTTAATGTTCTAACTTGATAAAAGTGAGGATTATTGCATTAAAACAGTACCTATGTTTTTGATGTCGCTTGGTGGTAATTAGTATATCAGTGATTAGATACTTTCTAATTACCTAGAGTAATTGATAATTAAAATGTTTAAACCTGTATTTCTGTTCTATTTGTATATGTATGGATCTCGTTGTAAATTTTTGCATAGATACCTATCCACCTTAATAGGCTGCATATAAATGATGCATTGTCCAAAAAAAAGTTGATAATGAAAATGGCGGATTTCCCGCGATTTTCTTATATTGCAACATGTTTATTTGTGCAACAGAATTGTGTCATTGTGGAAATAAACGTTAATGTAATCATTGATTGATGTTTGTCGATAAATTCGAAGGTAATCTGCCTACGTAGATAACTAACGTAATAATATATGCAAAGGAATTATTCACACGATAAGCACCTATTATGTATGTAAGATGTAACTTATAGTCACCGTTTTTTTATGAATATGGCCGGCGCCCAATTTCAAGGTTTAACGATTTTAACATAATCAAATCAAATCACAATAGAAATAGAGTGCATTTTTGTAAAGCTGTATCGATTATTATTGTTATATGCTCACTATTACTCTACTCACATATTATAATAACGGACTTTTCGAAGTTTTTTATCACATAGATAATGTTGTTTAAAAACATGTTTAAATTTACAGATAATAATGTTTGAGGTTAATAATACCTACCTACTTATCTTAAGTTTTAGACAGATTTATTAGACAAGACATATCCAATTAATCTTACTCAAACTGTATCATTTGGAACATCTGTTTACGTGAACTATTTAATTGGCCTACCTACCTACTTACATTATGAAAGTAGATATTTTTAATGGAACTGTTTCTATCTTTCTTGTACGTAAGTCAATAGAGTCTTGTAATTAATTATCGTTTATTGACTTAGTAATTGATAAATTACAAGTGGCCTTATTTACTTGTGGAAAATCTGTTGAAACTATTTTAAGATTTTTGTAACCTAAGTATTTGATAAAGATTGTTTAACATTATTTAATAAAACAAGGCAATGTGTTTGGTAGCTGTTTTTGTAACGAACTTGAAGCACTTTGAAGGTAAAATAACTTCTATTTATAGGCCTAGAAGGTAATTTTTCGTAGTTATGTTTAGTAGGTTTATGTATTTACGTGTGTATTTATTTAAAAGAAGATATGAGTTAGTTATGTCGATCTGTGATATGTAAATATGTGTCGTAAGTTAATTATAAGTTATTTTCTAAGTTCTCTTTTTCATTAAATGTAATTAAAATTACCAATTTTGTTTTTTTTATAAACTGACAGTCGTCATTCCTAGCCATAGAAATAGTAGATACCTACTTATGTAGTTGTACTATGAGTATACTACAGTTCCTAGTTCAAATGATGACAACTTTTTTTTTTACCAAAGAAGCTGCCATCTTTAATCGCAATGGCCGTTCCCGCCTTGTCAGACAATCATGTCTCATGAAATTAATGATTTTGCGTCGCAATTTACTGCCATATATGATAAACCTTTAGTTATAAATGCCTACCACTAATACATAATATAAACGGAAAGTAACTCTGTCTATCTGTGTAAATCTATTTTGATGAAGTTTGGTACAGAGATAGATTAGACCTTGGAGAATGACTTAGGCTACCTTTGTCAAAAAAGCTTGAAAGGGTTGAAATAAGGGATGAAAGTTTGTATATGGAGGTTCGTCATGATTGAAAATAAAACCATGAAACTTCGTAATAAGGCACTTGACAAAAAAAAAATAAACGCGTGTTTGAAAAATTAGAACCCAAAAAAAGGCTGCTCAAAGTATTTCATGTGGATGAAGTGCGAGCAAAAGCTAGTCTAGTAATGATAATAACACTATTATTGTATAGGTGCAATACGAGTTGTTTACTTCAGAACCAACGACCAAGTTATCATGATATGATTGATGCCTTTGCTATTGACCATTAATTTATTGGAACGCATATAACTGGCTGGTAAGACCATGTGAACTCTTGGCCTCGATTTTATTTTTAATTTGAACATGTTACAGGAAGTTGCATAATCTGTAAACAACTGTGTATGCAGGTTGTTTTGATACTTCGCTTAGTTACTGGCAGGTTTAATTAAACACAACATAACTGTACATCATGTCAATATTTTGGGACATAGTAGAGGTGGTAATTGGGTAGATGACACCACTAATCAATTGACATACTTTTTATGAGCTGTCAAAACGCGATTCCCCCATAGATTTTGTATGCTAATACTAAACTGTGACGTCACTTATTTGCTAACTCAAAAAATCAAATTTTATAGTTACATTTAAAAATTAATCGCGTTTTCAGGGCTAAAGTAACGTGTTTTCAAAGAAGTTGTGTCTTGGAAATACATATTGGTTAATGATGTCTACTTCCCAATTATACCCACATTTTGTTGGTTGTTTTTTTTTTCCGGTGCGTGGTGTGGGAATTATTTTTGGATGTCCCCCATTCTGGGGGTGGAGGAATCTGTCAGAATCTTATTGACTAAAAAATCCACCTTGTTCCCTTCTCACACTTACACCGGGGATCACGAGAGCATACGCGCCTTCCGTGATCCCTGAATCCTCAGGTCAGGGGGGAGAGAGATGTTTGTCTGACCGCAACGTCAAAGGCGCCTCGGGTTCAGTTGAATGGGGGGGGGGGGGGGCAGCACAAAACCAGACAAATCTGCAACTAAAAATTTCCACAAATGGAACATTCCAACTCAACTTAGGGTCTAAGTCCAACTTAGTAACACACTACCTACTTAAAATGCCTTACTTTGAATGTTTGTTGACATGAAAAAACAATATTTCCAATACCTACTCCCTTTTATTTGCTTGACCGACATACCAAACAGTTTCGGTCAATGGGTATAAATGTCAACAACGTATGTCTAAAACTATTTACATACTATTACTATTTATTATTATTATTATTATTTATTTATTATTTATTTATTACTATTTTTTTATTTTTATTTTTATATTTTATTTTTCACTAGCATTGAACTGTAAAGTAATGGGCAATATTGGACACTAGCTACTGCCCGCGACTTCGTCCACGTTGTTTTTTCACTCGCGTTAAGTTACGTCTTTTGTTATTGCTCCGCTCCCATGTGTTGTTGTCGTGATGTAAGTCTGTACTATTCCTCCTGAATCTGGCTGTTAAACATATACAAAAATATTTTTTTCAATCTGACTGTTAGTTCCAAGGATTAGCGTGTTTAAACATAAAAATAAACCATTTTATGTTTTTACGGATGAGAAATCATTAAATGACTTCCCCCCGCCTTGAGAGCGGCAGGAGGGAGTGTCAGACTTTTACTGACTAAAACCCACCCTTGTTCCTTCTTGTGCCCTTTGTGCTTACGAACAAACAGCGGTTCCAGCAGACACACAAACCCTATAGGTTTATTGTATTATTAGGATAGAATAGATAGTTAAAGACACAATTATGTACGAGTACCTATATGAATGAGTGACCGAATGAATGAATGACCATGAGTGAATGACATGCATACGTCACTAGGCGTTCAGTTTTATGTAGTCTATGAGTAGAAAGAAATGATTAAGCCCGATCAATAGGAAGCCTTGAAACTATATACCTCGTTAGGAACAATCTTGGACTATGGTGGTTGGACAATTTTCACCCTTACGACCTCAGAAATAAGGTTGAGAAGTGGTCAACCGCACAGCAGACAGCAGTACATTATGTACATGTACGTACATACTCCGATGTATATTATGCACATTATGTACCACTACGTAAGTATCTACAATTATGTAACCTTTACTTATATGATTCTTGTATGTGCCTCATAATATCTCGGTAATCTGCTTTGCTTATATTATGTTCATTTGGTCGAACTAAAGAAAAGAAAAAAAAATGTTTTACTTGTCCGTGACGTAATCAAAATCCCTATCTTATATTTTTATTGCAAGGTCTTTCATATTTGACCTTCAAAACAATCGTACAGGATACTGTCAAAAACCAATATCAGAACATTATTGGCAGAGACTTCTCGTAGGCCATAACTTCAGTCAAGCGCTTTAAAGGACGGAACATGAAAGAGCGTTTGACTATTTGACAGAACCAAGATACACAAATAGTGTAACGTATGTTGGTTTTTGACAATATCCTGTAAAACATATAAAAAACTAGCCTTCACTCTTGAAGGTAAGTGAGAAAGATTCCTTTCATACCTGACACCATAAAAACCGAACATTGTACGCAAGCTAGCCGCAGCTCTGTCAGAGTTGCGGAATTTTTCCGAAATAGTCATCGCGGCTCTGGAACATAAGGCACCAGGAGGAACAGGGATGTGTTTTTTAAAAGAGTATGTATGGAGTTTCTTTACCGTTTTTCTCTATAGGAAACTGTGTTTTGGAATGGACAGCTAAATTCAATATCATTAATTTTGTCATGTAAAGACATTGAAAAGTGCCTTATATTGGTTTAATTGAAATAAATGACTTGATTAGACTTGATGGGTTTTAGTAAGTAAGAGTCTCACACCACTCCGCCCAGAGCGGAAGAAATCATTTGATGATTTCACATCCTTATATTAACGACATTTTTTTCTGAAATCTAAAGTCTTTAGCACAATTTCAGACATAATCTCAGTTCATTGATTATCCATTGATTTGCTACAATACCTACTATTAAGTATTTGTATTGTGTCCATGGAAATGTAAGCGGAAAAATTGTTAAACATCATGGAAGATGAATAATTGGAGACCCTGACCAAATTAATTAGCGCAATCTAGGTCAAGGTTTTAAGGGCTAGGCAATATGTAGTAGATGAATGACTTGTGGCTACTTATACTTTACCTAGCTTCTGCTCGCAACTTCGTTCGCGTAGTTTTTTCACCCGCATTAGGTTACGTCTTTGGTTACTGCTCCGCACTTTTTGGTCGTAGCGTGATGTTATAGGCTATATAACATCACGCTCATAGCCTTCCTCGATAAATGAACTATCCAACACAAAAATATTTTTTTAATTCAAACCAGTAGTTCCTGAGATTAGCGCGTTCAACCAAACAAACAAACTCTTCAGTTTTATAATATTAGTATAGATATCTACATAACAGTACGCATTTATATTGTAAAATTAAAGAAACCGTTCAAGTAAAAATGGGACTCCCAAATGAACACCAAACCCCATTTTTATTACTCGTAACCGGCGTGCTTGTATGATCAGATGTATGAACGTGGACGAGGCGACATGAGTATGTAAGGATCGTAGCAGGTGGCGTTCTGCGGTTTTTGCCTACCTCCATGGGAAAAAGGCGTGAGTTTATGTATGTAAGTATTGGCTGTAATAATACACACACTGCGAAAATTTCAAGTGTCTATTTATAACGGTTTAAAAACAAAAGCCCTGTCACAGACAAACGGACAAATCGACAGCTGAATAGAATGAGATTATCTATTAGCAATTCCTAAATAACAGTGCGAAGTCTTGATCTGAGCCCAGATGATAGAAATATGCGAAATGACGGGGTACTAAACGCCTTTGCATTCGTGGAATAGATGCGTGTTGCATGAAAACATTAGGTATACCTACGAAAACGTCATTAAACTGTTTACTTACATAAAAATGTTAAACTTAATTTTATATGCCTTTCCTTGGAAATTCTGAAAGAATTTCTTTAAACAAAAACATTTTTCAGAGAAGTTATTCTGTTTACTATTGTAGATATTGGTATATTAGTCGCCATTAGTCGTGAGCACAAACATCTAGTTATTTTCTGAGTTTTTTTGGGGCGCCGACACTGCACGCGATCGGTACGACAGACGGACAAATCGCATGCAACGTCTGCACCCTAAAAACCCAAAAAATAACTTGACATTTGTGCTCACGACTCGTGGCGGCAACTATAATGAGATGATTATAAGCTGCGGTTGTAACCTACGTAAAGTGTGAAGATTTACACCTTATTATTCGTATAAGCTGACCTCTCATTGTATGGAAATCCAATACAATGAGAGATCAGCATAAACTCGAAATGTACAGCTTTAGGTACCTTTATAGCCGTGTATATAGTAATATTCATTACGGTATTAGAAAAATAGCGGCCAAATCACGACAGTTCTAACCTAAGAACTGTCGTTATTTGGTCGCTTTTTTTTAATATTATTGAAATAACTATATTTTAGTGATATTTTTATATGTTACTGCCTCGGTAGCCTAGTGGTGCTAAAACAAAATACGCTGATTCGTTTACTTGGAGGATATATTTCTTTCAGTATTTTTTTTTTTACCAGACTACTGAACAAATGGCGATAAAATTTACACCTTTAGTATGACCTAGCAAACAAAAAAATAATTATCAAAATCGATTTATAATTGGCGGAGTTATCGCGTAACACACATACAAAAAAAAAACATACAGACGAATTGATAATCTCCTTCTTTTTGAAGTCGGTTAAAAAATGGTTTAAATTGGTCCAGGAGGTTCGGAGCCTACTTGTTACAAACGAAAAAATCTTACCTCTTTATAATATTATTAGTAAAAGTATAGATATTCTTTGAATACTTTTAATATAGTATCTAAGTAAATACGTAACACGCAATATACACGGGAACAAAAGAAAAAAAAAAAAAGAAAACGTCTATGTCACCTTTCCTCATAAACACATTCCACAGGGAAATATGACATAACTTTTTCATTTCATATGAAAATCAACAACTAATTATGTAGTAGTGGATAATCCACGTACAGATATTAAAACGAGAATTAAGCGTAAACGCCCACTCGTTATTCGTTTTCCGCGAAACGTATAACGCGTGGGCGTGTGGACAAACCATAATAAAGCGCTTTCCCGCGTAATTTGGGTTTTTTAATCTGTGTAAGTAATCTTTGTTGCTATTGTTTTAGCGAATATGGTGTATTTACTTTATTTGAAGCTCAAGGTCAAGCCATGGCCCTACCTAATTACCCAATTAGGTAGGGCCATGGCTTGACCTTGAGGTTCAAATACCCATATGTGTGTCAAATACCCATTTGACACCAATAAATCCAAGACACAACTCTTAAAAAAAATCTTTATTGTTGCCTTCAAAAAATTCGATTTTCTATCAATACTACAAGATTTTGAGTTGTTTTTTTTAGGAATGGGGAAATTTTAAATGACTTTGCCCGCTGTGGGCGGGGCGGGAGAGTGTCAGATTTTTACTGACTAAAACCCACCCGTGTTCCTTCTTGTGCCCTTTGCGTTCCGGGGGCGCGGTATCTTTTACGAACAACCCGCAGTCCCGGCAGGCTCCGGCCCTGTGTGGCCCCTTCTAAAATTGCTGACATCTCTTTAAGCTGCGCCTGGAACACGAACGCGCCGTCGATTTCAAAATCGACGGCAAGCAACTCAAGTTGCTTGCAATCAATAAATAGTTAATCAATTAGGTTTGCAAAGTGACGTCACTGTTTATTATTGCCATACAAAATTTATGGGGGATGGCATTAGTCTTGGGTACCTACCTCATCTAAATGTTCTTATGATGGGCCCAGCGACAGGTTACAGCTAATCTTCTTACTAGTTTCTGCCCGCGACTAGGTTTTATTCACCCGCGTTCTGTTACGTCTTTGGTTACTGCTCCATTCTCCTGCATCGTAATGTGTTCTTTAACAAGGTATTAGTTTAAACAAGAGACTAAAGGAGTTTAAGGGAGTGTAGTGCTTATGAAGATAAACCGCTTTCACTATGAAATCAAACTTAAAATTGCAAAAAAAAAACAGCTGTTCCTTACATGTTGTCAAGTTATGCGAACATAAATGTATGGAGTAGGTGATTTTTAATTTCGATTTTACGGTTCGTACTATAGTAAAAGTTATTCATTTTCATGAGTACTGCACTGCCTTAAAGAAAGTGCCTCGTTTACCCTAACACGCTGTATACCGTAAACCAATTCCCCTGTAAATTTTGCTATCGTAGACAAAAAGTTATTCTAGTCCGACTAGCAGTTCCTGAGATTTGCGCGTTTAAGCAAACAAGCAAAAAACTTTTCAGTTTTATTATATTAGTAGTAGAAGATTTCCTTTTACCTCTTTCTAATGTTAATTACATTTTACGTCTTTTCACAGATAACGATCAAAAGTCCTTTTATTTCAACACGCAGTACAATCGTGCTCACAATCACATTAATGTCATGAGTAATTGTTAAAATCCTTTCTTAGAAATAACAGGTGACGCAACCGGCCATTTATTGCAACGTTGTTGAACAGTAAATACTAAGTAACTATTCTACCTAAGGACATGGCAACTTGGCGCCATTTTAGATAAGCGAACACGGGGTTATCGGCGGGAAAACAGCATTATCGGGACATCCATCTTGATTTGCGAATTGTGAGTGGTTTTTATAAAAGATTTGGCTTGTGATTTGGTATTTATTTTAAAATAAAGATAGGATTATGTGTCAATGTGTCACACAAAAAGAGTTTAGAGAGTTGCAATTGTGGAAGGTTTTGGTCGTCCAAATGTAATAAATCAATCAATCTATAATCCATAAATTAATCTTTACGGGAGGCCTTATTTCAGCAGGGGACGTCGTTCGGCTAATATGATGATGGATTGACCATATTTTATCGTTCTGAATGCGAATTCTACTAATGAAAAATGTTCAACATTTACTCGCAATCCCATCTCAGCAACAACCAATAAAAAGTATCTAGGTAAATTAGAATAATTTTTGACAGATTGAGCTCGATTCTGATTTGAATGCCATCGTTCCTAAAAGTTAGTAGAGTTGACCTCCTGAACTAAAATTTATTCAAAAGCAAAGGAACATTCTAATTCAATATAAAGCCGCTTTCGGTAACAAAATTCTTTGTAGACAGAGATAGCGAAACGTTATTTAAGAAGTCAAAGAGAAAAAATTAAAAAAATGGTTTAATAACGTAATTCATTTGTCTATGGTCTTTTGGACTTGGACGCGATCTTTTTGCTGGTTCGAAATTCAAATATTGTCGAGGTCACTGAAGTATGCACCGACCAATGACATATTTGAGTTTTAAAGTTTATTCACTGTCATATTGATGAGTGATTTATAAAATCAGCTGGTTTCTAAATACGCCATTCCTTAGTGATAAAGTCATATTATATCTATTCTGTCTTTATCTAATCATTATAACAATTGCGTCTAATAATATCTATTACATGAATAATGAGCCACATCGAGTTTGGAAGTAGGTGGTGTGACACCCCCTTGCCTCGGAAAGCACGCAAATCCGTTGGTCCCGGCTGTCATTCGTAGATCTTTGACAGTTGTTACGGATAGTCAGAAGCCAGGAAGTCTGACAACCAGTCTGACCAAGAGGTATCTATCGTGTTGTCCAGTAACTGGGTTGTGGAGATCAGACAGGCAGTCGCTTCATGTAAAACACTGGTACCCCAACATAGTTGGGAAAATGTTAAGCAGATGATGAACTAGTCATATCGACAGTTTTTATGCTTATTAAGGGGCTTTCCGAACCCAGGACACCGTAAAACACACATTTTTTGTCGCATAGTCTGGCGTATTGGTACATATTACAAGCCTGAAAAGAGTATGTCCTGAGTGTATTTTCAATGGTTCAAAGAAAAGAATTACCTATAAATATTTCATGGAAGTATAATAGTATCATGGTAAAAAATCGTAAAGGAGAGCATAAACAAATCTTTTCGTCGAATAGATCTCAGAATTTTGACCGCAAACTATGTAATGATAACATAGGCAACTTCATGAACTAAAGACATACCTATTATTATTATTTTCTCATTTATTCACTACTATATACATATAAATTACATTTTTAAATATTGTTATAAAAGTAAAAACATTTAAAAATATAAAAAATAGTAGCCCACCGGCGACGGGAACAGGGTCCAAGCCACCGGCGGTCAGGGCTCCTGAGAAAGGAATCTCCTAACAATACGCGCCGTGTCTAGGAGTACCGCTTTCTGAATCAAGCCCTTGATCCAGCTGCCTAACGTGAGCCTCCTTAGATGTTGGTCGAGGCTCTTGGCAATTAAGCCATTGGCTGTAACAACAATCGGCACAATGATCGCTGAGTCCACATCCCACATGTCGACAACCTCGCGAGCCAAGTCTAGATACTTGATTTTCTTGTCATTCTCGGCCTTCACGAGGTTCACGTCATGTGGGACTGCTATGTCAACAATCATTGCGCGCTTCTCCAAGCGATCCACCACCACTATATCAGGTTTATTGGCTACAATAGTCCTATCAGTGATGATGGATCGGTCCCAGTATAATGTGACATTGCTATTTTCGAGAACTGGGTCGGGCACATACCTATAGTATGGTACCTCCGATTCCACAAGGCGGTATTTTAGAGCAAGTTGCTGATGGATAATCCTGGCCACAAGGTTGTGCCTATGCAAGTACTCTTCGTTAGCTAGACGAGAACATCCAGAGATGATGTGACGGATTGATTCGCCCGGCCGGTGGCATGCCCGACAAATGTCAACCGTGCCATCCTTCACAATAAATCTCCGGTAGTTATTCGTCATAATAACTTCATCCATAATTGCACAGACAAAACCCTCGGTTTCCCCAAATAGGTCACCGAAGCGAAGCCAGGATACGGACGCTAAGAGATCTACATCGGGCCCATGCAAGGCCCGTAAAAAGCGTCCGTGAAGCTCCTTACTCTGCCATACCTCCTCACGATCTTTAGCCTCAAGTACTACTGGTTTGCGCCAGTTCTCTTTAGCCAAGGAGAGCGGGGTGAGGCCCTTATCCACTGCCACCACATCTCGGTGCATCCCCACGTCGGCTTCGAGGAAAAATTCCCTGAGATTGCATATCTCGCGGTTGTGGAGAGTCTTAGCATTTAAGAAGCCACGACCTCCACACTTCCGCGGAATATACAATCTCATCACCGATGACCGTGGGTGATGCATCCGATATGCCGTCAACAATGTACGGACCCTTCTATCCAGGGCGTCAAGTTCCGTTTGAGTCCATTTCAGTATGCCGAAAGAGTACATCAAAACCGGCATGACCCACCCGTTGAAGGCGCGCACCTTATTTCCACCTGATAAAAGACTATTAAATACTTTTTTCAGGCGGCCAAAGAAGCGCTCCCTCAACGATTGTTTCACGTCAACAGTATTGATGCCCAACGCTTCCGACATACCCAAATACTTATAGGTCTCAGTTGAAGAAAGGGATCTAAGGTTTATGGAGTCCGAGAGCTGAACTCCCTCAGACTCCACAATCTCCCCTCGCTTGACATGCATGACCGCACACTTGTCCACACCAAATTCCATCCTGATGGCGCTACTGAAAGTTTCTGTTACCTTCAGTAACTCCATCAGTTGCAACCGGTTGGGGGCAAAGAGTTTCAGGTCATCCATGTAAAGAAGGTGAGATATTACCTGACCTCCTCTTTTCAACCGATAGCCCAGACCTGAATCCTCCAGCAGTGTGCTTAGAGGATTCAAGGCTAAGCAGAACCAAAGCGGACTCAAACTATCTCCCTGGAATATACCTCGCTCAATCCTTATCGGTTCGCTTATCCTCTGGATTTGTCTACATCCCGGATAGCGAAGGACCGTTCTCCACTGCCCCATACACGACATCAGGAAGGCGTGTAGAGTTGCATCAATCTTATACAACTCTAGCACCCTCATTAGCCATGTATGTGGTACAGAGTCATAGGCCTTCTTGTAGTCTATCCAACATGTCGACAGATCCTTTCGGGATCGGCGAACTTGTTGGCTAATAGCAATGTCAATTAGGAGCAGCTCCTTAGTACCACGGGACCCAATCCTACATCCATTCTGAGAGAGAGACATGATGGCATTATTGTCTATATGTTTGTTAATTTTTTCTCTCAAAATGGATGTAAGAACCTTATAGACCGTCGGAAGACATGTGATCGGTCTATAATTTTTAGGTTCCGCAGTACTACCCGATTTGTGGAGCAGGTGGGTTATTCCTGTCGTTAGGAACTGGGGTAGCGAACCAGATTCCAAGGCTGACTGGAATCGGGATGCTAAGCAAACGTGTGATCCTCTGAACCATTTTATCCAGAAGTTATGCAGCCCGTCCGGTCCAGGAGATTTCCAATTAGGCAATGGACGGACCGCACGAGCTACATCTTGGGGGCTAATGGTAATTGCCCCCATTTCTGGTATTGACTCGCACGCTCGCTCAACATCCCGAGTCCAATCACCTTCAGCGTGGCTGACAGGCACCGACCAGATGCTACGCCAGAACGAACACATGGCATCATCATCTGGCAGGCGCGTATCAGATACACCTTGATCCGGTCGCTCCCAAGCCCTATAAACCCACCTTTCATCACTTTGGAATCTGCGATTCTGGGTATATCGTTCCACTCGCCGCTTATACCTACGAATACGGTTTGCCCATGCATACAACTTCTGCTTCAGGAAATCGATGCGCTCTGTGACCTGGGACATATAGTCTCGAGGATTGATATCAGTCCCCGAGAATGCCCGTCTCACAAAGCGCATCACTCTTGGACGAGTATTGCCCTCCCTGAAGCAGATTAATTTGCCGATGAGCACTCTGGTCTCACTAATGCGCCGCTCAATCCTGCACTGCCAGACTGGTACAGCTGGTTTAGGTCGTGTAGCAATGTCATTAATAGGAAATTTCACATGAGCTACACGACATGCTGCAACAGCCGCACAGTACAGAATCGAGTGCGCATCAGCAAGCCTTATTTTTATTATGCATAGGCAAGCGAGGTAAGCGTGGTCTGTGCTCAAGCGGCATGAGTTTATACTCCCGAATCGCACCCTCCAAAGCACTCCTCAATTCTTCACTGCACTGGATACTTACATGAGTAACCATGTCATTACTTTCTTCATCGACGTGGCTGGGTGTTGAGGTGGTCTGTGGTAGTGCCACATCCACAATCTGCGACGAAGGACCAATGACATGGCTCCTTTGCATCTCGGTTCGAAGGCGATCAAGTACAGTGTCATCCAACATATGATTACGCAGGATGACCCGCACCTGATCCGACAGTCGTTGTGCCGAAACGTTGACAGCTGGCTCAAGCACCTGAAACAGAGAGAGCATCCGACCACGGTACGCAGTCAGGTTACTTCCCCCCTCTGTAGCCCCAAAGTATGAGCGCATGACATTTTCATTAATAGACTGTGTCCATCTCATGCGCTGCACACTTCCACCGGTAGCGGGGACTCTATCAGAAGCTAGTGGGCCTCGGGATCCCAAGCTCGTCGGTGGCCGGCGTCCTCCCCGTCGACGAGCAGGTGGTGGCGTCGATGGCGGAGAGAAATACTCGTCGCTCGAGCTCGACGCAACTGCCGCGACCGGAGTGGCAGCACTCACGGTGGGGCTGGGTTCCGGTGGCGGCGAGGCGGAGCTGAGCAACGAGTCCGGAGATGGTGGTTGTGCGATTTGTCTTTTTCTGGCCCGTGTCAACATTTTCATATAATTTTCATTAATCGAATTTTATGACAGCCTTGACAGCCGTCATTTTATATTTTTATTTTTCGTTTCTTCATTGCTGCTTAATTTATGAAAGTTTATTATGATTTGTGACTATAAATACTATGGAGACTGTTTTAAATTTTATTGTATGTATATAAACCAGGATTATTCGGAATAATATGAAAAAGGAGAAAATTTTCGATCTTGTTGACAGAGAGGTGTTGCCATTATTCATTTATTTATTCAAGTGACAAAGACTCATATACACAGAATTCAATAAATAACACAAAAAATACATTAAACGCACATAACACAATACATAAAATACTCCAACACAACACAAAACAAAGCTACATTGCAATTGTCAAAATTTTATTGACAGCCGACGACTGTAGGTGACGTGCAAGTCACTGCAGCGTCTTATATAAGGACAGTCAAGTCTGTCGGCTATCATCACCATCACGCTGTTGGAGCTACCGCGTACCCTGCGCACCAGAGAGGCGCACCGCTTACGCATCGTTGCATAAAAGCAGTCAACGCTATAAATTATTCCACTGAGCCGTATAATTCTTTTCACAATTTAAAGAAAACTTCAAAATTACTGTTATTTTTTTATCCGATTCAACTAACATCAAACGTATCGCTATTTTGAACCTTATTTGTTGCCGCGATGCGTTATTGTCAATAACCTAAACATTTGCTTACGACAGGGCCTTAATGCGTAATCACAAGTTCCATCATCAACTTCGAGTGTTTTGCTAACTAAACAAGCAAAGTGTACAGGGTTTTTTACCGGTAAGTAAAGTTCTTAGAAACTGGTTACAAATAAGTCTTCTGAGTCACTTAATGTAGGTAAGTTGCAGATAAGTAAATATTTTGTAGTTATTGACGTCACGTAGGATTCTATTGAAAGGGTGAACTGATTAGATTGGAGTTATAGATATTTTTAAATTTATAGGGAAGTATTGATGGTATTTACTGATAAAATAAATACCAAATCAAATCAAGTTGTCTCTTTATTGCATTCATGTGTACATTTAGTTCGACTGGGAATCGAGAAAAAATTATTGGTTTTTTCTATGAAATTCTCAGACTTAGGATTTGTGCCTCGCCCTCTATTACATGGTACCTAAATATACCGGCGAACTATGGGTGTACATTGGTACACCTCTGCCTCACCCTTCTGGGAATACAGGCGTGATGGTATATGTGTACAATATTTATGTTATCAAACATTTCCATACTTACTATTCTTTATTAAAACGCAGTATAATAGTGTAGCAATCGAAATTATTTATTTCCTTGTCAGTCCGCCATTTTATCAACTCAATCTTTGAACTCTTGTAACCTTCCGTACAAAGAATAAGTATGGAAATGACGCCATTATGACTAATCTACAAAACGTTACTTATTATGTTAGATAACACAAAAGCCGCTTATTGTAATAAAATCGATAGATTTTAATGATTTATAGTTTACTGACATAATCTGCTAGAGTTTATCGAAACATCCGGAATTTACGTAGCCATGAGTAAATAGATATAAATAAATGAAAAAAAAAACTTTATTTCCAACCGGTCCTTTTTGGACATCTATAGGGGAGGCCTATGTCCAATAGTGGACGACCTACGGATGATATAACGATGTTGATGATGATGAAATAAAAAAATAATACCAGCGTATTCTGCGTATTAATGTCCCACAAATAGGGATAAAGGACAAAGGTTTCTTCTCGACGACTATTGATCGATACATAGTGGATGTATCAACATCATGGATTGGCGATTTCGGACTTTTAAGTATGTGTTTAAATAATTCTAGCTTCGGGATTTAGGTATATCCTAAAACATAGCCCATGTTACTCGCTGATAATGTAGCTTTCCATAGGTGAAAGAATGTTTGAAATCGATTAAGAAGTTTTTGAGTTTATCCAATAGAAAGAAAAATACAAATCTTTTTTCTTTATAATCAATTGCCTCGTTAGCCTGGTGGTCCTAAGCGCGACTGCTACGCTAAGAGGTCTCGGGTTAGATTCCCAGGTCGAGCAAAAAGTGTTATTGGGTTTTTCTATGAAATTTTCAGTAGCAGCTCGGAGTTAGGATTTGTGCCCGGTTAATGGCAATAGGCTCGCCCCCTGTTACATGGGACCTTAAGATCGAGCGAACTGTGGGTGTACACTGGTACACCTCTGCCTAACCCTTCGGGGAATACAGGCGTGATGATGGCATGTTGTGCAATTGACAAAACAAAGCTACATTGACCCAGATTCATACGCTACGTTACGCTTTTTGGCACTAATTGCAAAGTCGCGTCTGCAGATTTATTTGAGCATCGATCCAAACTCAAGACTTAAGCCAAATACGCACCTGCCGGGGCTGCGGGTTGTTCGCAAGAGATACCGCGCCCCCGGAACGCAAAGGGCACAAGAAGGAACATGGGTGGGTTTTAGTCAGTAAAAGTCTGACAC
Source organism: Caradrina kadenii (assembly GCA_947462355.1). Classification (NCBI taxonomy): domain Eukaryota; kingdom Metazoa; phylum Arthropoda; class Insecta; order Lepidoptera; family Noctuidae; genus Caradrina; species Caradrina kadenii. The sequence goes on along the minus strand of OX381691.1, from coordinate 3,334,636 downwards.
TCCCTCCCGCCCCGCCCAGGGCGGGAGGAGTTATTTGATGATTTCCCACCCACCAAAAAAAAAAAAAAAAAAAAAAAAAAAAAAAAAAAAAAAAAAAAAAAAAAAAAAAAAAGCCAAATACGCAATACGCATGTGCAACAAAGTAACCAACCTTTTACGCCTTGGGAACAGGCAGACAATAGCATCGAGTGTCTCGATACCGATTGTAATCGATCCTAGCATCGCATGCATCATTTACGACAACAGCCCGTTGTTCACATAACAAAGACTCGATTCGCTACACAGGATCCGATGTTGTTTGTTGAATCGATCCGGATTTTTTCACATCGATTCTTATTACTCGGAATGGTTTGTAGGTAGGGGTAATCAGGGATCTAATCGGGTTTTATATAGAACTGTTACCGACACGATACTTGCTTATCGATATTTTTATTTGGAACGGTGTTGTGTAGAGTAAAGTGAAGCACAATGGAGCCGTTTTCTGTGTTAAATAAATAGACTGTGTCAATATTTCAGTTCCCATGACGGAAAGCAGTGCTTTTAATAGAAGAATAGGTAGTTGTTTAAGTTTTACTGTCCAGTGTCCATTTTTTCTGACATAATGACCGCGTTTCCATGACCTGATTTTCACAGGAAAAATACAGTTACTTTTTCGTAAGATAGATTATCATAAAGATGGATTGTAGGTACCCTTGACGACTTGTATAACACCTCTGATGCAGAGATAAACGTGGTCACCTATTGGGTTCAAATTCTTCTAATTAAGAGGTATTAAAAAAATATTGTTAGCCTATTATTGTCCCACTACAGGGCAAAGGTCTTTCCTCATACAGAGAAAGCATGAGCATTGATCATCAGGCTTACTTAAAACGGATTGGCGATTTCAGACTTTTTTTCTACCCTAACTAATAATATTATAAATGCGGAAGTATGTTTGTTTGTTTATTACCTTTTCACACCTAAACCACTGAACCGATCATCCCGAACTTTTGCAAAATTGTACAGAAGCGGGCATAGGATACCTTTCATTCCGAAAAAAAATTCTATTTCTGAGAAAAACAACAATAACGTTCTTACTATAGTAGATGGCGCCACGTGTTTTTCTAATCATGATTGAATTTTAAATAAAACCGACATTTACGCGGTCAAAGTCGTGCTCAAAAGCTAGTCAATTATAAATCCAATTTTCCTCACGATGTTTTCCTGCACCGTACAACTAAAATGCTAAAATATAAATAAGTAGTTACTACGAAATGGCCGTACGTTATACCTTCGCTTCGTCTAGACTGAAAAAACGGCCAAGCGCGAGTCAGACTCGCGCACGTAGGGTTCCGTACCATTATCTATAAAAACAGCTAATAAATCATGTCTGTTGCGTTCAGCCCCCTTAAATATCTACTTATTTTATTTTGTTTCTTAATATTTGTTGTTATAGTGGCAACAGAAAAGCTTACATCATCTATGAAAATTTCAACTGTCTAACTATCACGGTTCATGAGATACAGCCTGGTGACAGAAGGACGGACGGACAGCGGAGTCGTAGTAATAGGGTAGCGGGATCTTACTTTTTACATAATCTTTTTCTTTTTGTTATTATATATTTTTAACCCTCGACGCAAAAACGAGGTGCGTTATAAGTTTAACGTGTCTGTGTGTGTGTCTGTGGCATAGTAGCTCCCGAAAGGATCAACCGATTTTGATTTCGTTTTTTTGTTTGAATGGTGAATTTTTGGGAGTGTTCTAAGCTATATTTGATGGAAATCGATTCAGCAGTTTCAAAGTTATCAGCTCTTTTGTTAGCTGCGGTAAGGTTTTTTATTCTTCTGTCAGGGGTTACTTAAAATTTTATGAAAAAATTATGTTATGTTGCGTCACCTACTTGGAATATGTTAAACCCTTTGGCTACGGAACCCTAAAAATGATAAAATATTAACAAGAAGGTATTACGAAATAGCCATGCGGCGTACCTGCGTCTAGACTGAATAAGGGGTACATATTTAATGTCTACAACTACTACGAGAGAGGGAGGGTCAGTAACCTTTTCTTTCTCGGTATTAACCGACCGTACTTTATTATTCAGCTAGTGGCCGGTGTTTTGGGTTCCCCCTGATTACATAAAGAACTTTTGTCTCTCGTTGGCCTAGTGGTCCTAAGCACGACTGCTACGCTAGAGGTCTTCGATTGGATTCCCAGGTCGAGCAATTTGTTGTTGGGTTTTTCTATGAACTTCTCAGTTATAGCAGTTCGATGTTAGGATTTGTGCCCGGTTAATGGCAATAAGCTCGCCCCCTATTACATGGGACCTAAACATACCGGCGAACTACCGGTGTACATTGGTACACCTCTGCCTAACCCTTCGGGAACTGCAGGCGTGATGGTATGTATGGTGGTATGTCCCTTATGTAACTTCGTTCTTCTAGGTCCTATCTCACTTTTAAAGTTTCGGTTCGTTATCAAAATCGCTTCAGAAATCATCTTCCTTCGTCCCTTATCCCAATTTATTTGAGATCGGCGGAACACGTGTCTTAACATGTTTATTTTTGATGTAAAGCCTTTGTTGTGTATGTTTGTAAACGTACCACGATACAGGATAAATTCCTAGTGTGGGTTAAAGTTAAACACACAACATTACAAATTTTAAGCAAGTGTGGGGGGCACAGAAGAATAAAACCCCCTACCGCAGCCAACAAAAAAGCTGATAACTTTGAAACCGCTGTACCGATTTTCAACTAATATACAGGTTTTGGGAATATAGTTTTTATTTATCTCTTGTACCTAGACTTTTACTTTTGGTGCTGGTCTGTCCAGGTCCACTACCTCACGACCGTTATTTCATAGTCTTGAGCCCTTTTACACGTCATAACCGTGTCGCCCACTAACTGGGTTGTGGCGGTCAGATAGGCAGTCGCTCTATGGAAAACACTGGTATTCAGCTACATCTGGTTAAACTGGAAGCCGACCCCAACATAGTTGGGAAAAGGCTAAGTAGATGATGAAGTATTGTAATACAGTTACAGAGAAATGTTCTGTTGATATAGGTACTAACTAAACACTCGACTTTTAGACTTTCTCTAAAAGCTCTGTAGGGCAGTGGAGCAGATGTTGATAACGAACAATGCACATGTTACCGAGAATTGTTTTTCTACAACTATCAGTGTTTTGATAACACAAAAGTAGGTACTGAAGCAATCGCTGTGCTGGGAAAGTATAAAAAGGCAACAATTTTTACCGTTGCTTCTGGTTACGATACAACGAGTACCGTACTACGATAATGTTGTAACTAGTGTTTGACCGCGATTTCAACTGCTTGAATATCGGAACTTGAAATATGTACATTATGTAAAAAAAAATATTTTTATCCCGTTTTCGAGTTTCTGTGGGATAATTTGAACAAAGTCAAAGTCAAAGTCAAAACATTTATTTCAATTAGACCATTTACAGGCACTTTTGAATTGTCAAGAAGTTACTCATACAAAAAGTTGAAGCTAGTTGCTCGTTCCAAAACGTAGGTCTCTATGGAGAAGAACGAGCAAGAAACTCCATGGACACTCTTTTCAAATTGGTTTTTACAGAATCTTGGTTACAATATTCTTGTTGCTTCTACATGTGAAAACAATGAAGTTAAATATAAAACAATTAAAAAAAAAAAAATATGATAATAATAGTACTAAAGATGTAAGCCATGGCAGTTAAGAGATGACCAATCCCACTGACAGCGCCCGTTCACGAACATGACGCGAGGATCAGCACCACTTAGCTCAACCATCATGAAGGGAACCAAATGATCCGACCCACGCGCCACCATCAGCGAGACATTTAAGTGAGCATGACAAAGCCCTCAACCACCATGCTCGTAGTGTCCAACACATAATAATAAAATAAATAAAAGGCTCCATGGTACTCACATTTACGAAATTGAAATAAATGATGATAGATTATATAAAACTAAGGTTTTAAGTAATTCTATTCGACAGATGAGCTGTAGTATGTAAAAAAAAATAGAAATAATAATAACGGTACACGTTATTAAGGTCAATGAGAATACAAATAAAAAGGTGGCAAGAAACATCCCCCTGTATTAATATACATATGTAAGTATTAATTTGTGAACCCGAGTGACTATGGAGCAGGACCAGCATTAAGCCAAGCATTCTTGTCATTAATATAATCTTCTAACTTATAATATGCTTGACTACATAGTGTGCGTTTGATGCAAGTTTTAAATTTTCTCTCATTTAGTTCGAGAATATCGAGCAACATCATTCTGAAGTCCACGGAGACGAAGGCGTGCAGACAGAAGCTAGATTTTTTGAAGTAAAACTTCTTTACGCACGCTTGACTTGGGGAGTAAGCTGGTAAATGCTTGACGACAGCGTTACGGAAATGTGTGTGATCGGGCCAACGGAAGTTGAGGGGGAGATATAAGTTAGTGAAGATAAAAAGAGAGAGAGTTACGTTTCGTATATTACTGTAGGAGCAAGAGAGAGCAGTGCGCGCGCTCATCTTCTTTCTCTGACACGACTGAAGTTTTACTTCAGTCGTGTCACTTGACATGTCTACTACGCTACGATCCTTACATATTTCCTTCGCCTCGTCCACGTTCATACATCTGTTCATACAAGCCCGCTGGTTACGAGTACTGCGCACCCGACCATCGACACAACAACGACAATTGGGCGTAGATACGCAAAAAGGATCCAACCCACAAAAACTTCAAAATTAAGTAAAATTATCGTAGACGTTGTTTGGTTCAGTAAAAATGATCCAGAGAGAAACAAAGATAGGACGTTTGTACCAACACAAGGTACCAAACCACATGCGTTATGTTTACGATATAAAGACATAACGCATAGAAATCTAAAGAAGAAGTGCTAAAGAGAACACATATTTAATTCTATTCTGGGGTTTTGTTGGGTTGGATCCATTTTGCATAACTACGCCCAATTATAATAAGTAACAAGAGTTACTATTACACGAATACTAAGCGAAAACGACCCAAGACTCTGCTAATACCACTGGTATTTTATTTTGTTGTCAATTCATAACATAAGTAAATATATTGTAGTCATCGTGGAGTGTAAACAACGATGTAATTAGTTGATGAAAGTTAGTTAAAACAGGTTTTATAGACTCTTATATGAATCGTAAATTATCCGGTTTTCTTTATGGACTCTGTGGGAAAAATTATTGTCTACGATCCCAAAGTCGCCAGATTTATGTCATTTTACCATGGCTGAACTTTTCTGAATAGATACCTTATCATCATTACCATATCTGCCGAACGATGTCAACTGGCATAGGCTTCCCCTAGATATAGCTACAATGACCGGTCCTGCGCGGCCAGGATCCAGCGATTTCTCGTGACCTTCGTGCAGGCCTTCCCACACTACGCCTTCCGGGGCGTAGTCCTCATTCGAAATCTTAATAGATACCTATTGGATATAAATAATATACGTATTTAAGAAGGTATACTAAGGTTACTGCTACGCTAGAAATCTTGGGTTCGATTCCCAGGTCGAGCAAAATTTGTTATTGGGTTTTTCTATGAAATTCTCAGTAGCAGCTCAGAGTTAGGATTTGTGCCCGGTTAATGGCAATAGGCGCACCCCCTATTACATGGAAACATACTGGCGAACTGTGGGGGTACATTGGTACACCTCTGCCTAACCCTTGGGGGAATACAGGCGTGATGGTATGTTACTAAGGTTACTTATCTTGAATGATGGTCCCTTTTCATGTATCAAGTACAAAAGGTACCTTACTTACTATCGTTCAAGATTTTGTGTATTTTTTTTGGAGGATTTGTTAAAAAGCTATGCTAGGCACTCTCAGTGGGCCATTACTTTATCGTGAAACTAAATCGCCATATGCCTTCAGGTCATTCACGTGATTGAAAACGTTCAAAATCTAGTCGCAATATCTCATCTCTGCGACAATAAATGTCATAAACTTGTCAAAAAGTTAGGTGTAATGTACTATCTATTTTCAAAATATCAGCCATGCTAAGATGACGTAGGTTTGACGACTCCGGGATCTTAGTCAATAACAACTTACGAAAGAACAGAGAAACTAACTTTAGGCTTTTTCTGTCATCACGGAAAACACTTCACGAATCTTATATAAATCTTAGATCTTTTGTACTACTTAAGAGTTTTTTTAGTTCGTTTTCTTTTTACCTGTTTCTTCGGCCTTTCTTTCTTAGAAATGGGTTTTTCTTTTGGATTTATTAGAGCAAGGATTAATTGGAGTGGTCGCCCGTAACTCGTGATAAATTGCTTTAGTTCTTCCATTTAGGTAAAAAAAGGTTTTTTTTTGGAATGAATAGAGGATCGGCCTAAGTGGGTTCTGTGTTATGTAACATCAAATAACAAGTTGTGAATGCAAAAAGCTTTTAAATACGCCTACACTCATCACAATAGCACCGCTCCAAACGGTCCGGCCGACATTACTTCGAACAATGCGCCGCCCGCGATACGCCACCTTTTTCATTGCAATACCAAAATAATGCACACGGTTTAAATTGGCGAATTATTTAACACTAACTTTATTCAGCTATCGAGGGTGCACACGTAGTCGCAGAATAAAAGCCTTTGTCCTTTCTTGGGGTTTAAACTTACCCCCTGCCAAATACTGTGGTTTAGTCGTGAAAGCTTAACAGATGGACAGACTAACTTTCGCATTTATAATATTAGCAGGAAGACTGGATGCAGGCCGCTTCCAACTGGTCCTATTGGAAATCTATAGGGGAGGCCTAAGTTTAGCAGTGGACGATAATGTCATAATATTAGTATGGATATTTCTTAACTTCTAGTGGTCCTATGCGCGACTGCTACGCTAGAGGTTTTGGGTTCGATTCCCAGGTCGAGCAAAAAGTGTTATTGGGTTTTTCTATAAAATTTTCAGTAGAAGGTTGGAGTTGGGATTTGTGCCCGTTTAATGGCAATAGGCTCGGCCCCTATTACATGGGACCTAAACATACCGGCGAACTGTGGGTGTACATTGTTACACCTCTGCCTAACCCTTCGGGGAATACAGGCGTGATGGTATGTGTGGATATTTTTTGCACCTTCAACATTTCGCTATTATATTTATTAACTACATGAATATTTTTATCATTATGCTCTACAATAGTCGTATTGAACACAAATAAATAACAATGAATCATATATGTTTTGAAGTATGTGTGTATGATTTGAAGTGCGGTCACACGCCGTTGCATGCAACAATAGTTATTAGTTCATTACTATATACATACCTATGTTCCTATAGACGTTATAATAAATACCATTCGTTGAGCACGTGTTGTTTTGAACTGTACTTATTGCTTGTTGTGAAGGGGACTTTCAAACTTAGGAACGATCGCAATCTTCTCTTAGTCTCAATCTTTTTTTGGGACAAGCCCGCCACACTATTCCCAACCACTGCAACTTGTGTAAGCCAGAATCAACAGTGGAGACCGCCCAGAAGAGCGCCGATGCAATGAAGCTCAAAGTCTTCTCTCTTAGTCTCAATCTGTCAAAAATGCCGCCATTTTAACTACATTTTTAACATTGATTGTTTCTGCCCTTTTTTTATTAATTATTAAAAGTTTTTAACTGACTTTAAAAAGAAGGAGGTCAATTCGTCTGTGTTATTTTTTTTTGTGTTTTTGTTACGCGATAGCTCCGCCAATTATGAATCGATTTTGTTGATTCTTTTTTGTTTGATAAGTCATACTTCAAAGGTGGTCCCATATAAATTTTATCGAAATTGGTTCAGTAGTTTATATATACCATCACGCCTGTATTTTCCGAAGGGGTAGGCAGAGGTGTAACAATGTACACCCACAGTTCGCCGGTATATTTAGGTCCCATGTAATAGGGGGCGAGCCTATTGCCATTAACCGGGCACAAATCCTAATTCAGAGCTGCTACTGAGAATTTCATAGAAAAACCCAATAACAATTTTTTGCTCGACCTGGGAATCGAACCCAAGACCTCTAGCGTAGCAGTCGCGCTTAGGACCACTAGGCTACAGAGGCAGTTAGTAGTTTAGTAGAAAAAATATGTCATCCAAGTAAACGAATTAACGTATTCTACTTACTTGTGACTTTTAAGCGGCGTCTTGTTAATTTACGTAGAATAACTGTTCCCTTATGGATTTGGATGTTAAGAATTAGATACAAAAAATTATAACTTCACATGCATATAATTATGTATGTATTAATGGAATTTTGCCATTAATATTTCATCCAGTTCCACTGAAGCTATCGAGCTGAAATTTGGCATACACGTTTGGTTTTGTGTGTTGTATGACGATTGATGTGTTACTTTATTTTTGATGTTATTGCTGCCATAAAAATGCAAACTCGGTGAAAATGTCAAGTACCTACCTATTACGGTTCAGAAGATATTTTCCTGTGACATACAGACGGACAGACAGACCGCGGAATCTCACTAATACGGTCCCATTTGCCTCAGAACCATGGAAACCACTAACCTAAATTTAATGTTGGTAACGCCATGGAAACCAAATGATTATTATCAGAACTATTTATATAAATAATGAGTTATATTTTTAGGCCATTGTTTTAAATTTAATTGGCACGCCTAGTTTATGGATTTTACCAATTAATTCGTGATTTAAATGTTGTAATGGAAAGTTTTGATAACAGTAGTTACTACCTACTGACGTTTGTCGATTTGACTCAATTAGTGAAGAGTTATAGAAAATAATAATCAGACCACAAACTACGAGTATGTACAGTTAATATAAAAAACTAAAAAGGAAGCTTATAGGGCATCAAATCGCCGTCAATGGGACAAGTGCCCAAAAGGCTGGCAGCATTGCTACGTTGTATGGCAATTCTGATTCTTTAGCACAAGAAAAGGCCAGCCCTTTGGTCACGTGAAAAGCCGACCAGTCGCTTGGCAATTTCCTAAAAACTAGATGAGCGCTCGGACCCATCGCCCTAGTGTTTTAACCCCAAACGCCTCAAACATATAGCTTCCACTTGTACAGAATGATTTGTTATTGCAAGCTATTGCAAGTTATAGCTAAGCTATTGTCCCACCATAGGGTCAAAGGCGTTTTGATCACCACGCTTGTTTATGGTCGATTGGCGATTTCAGACGTATATTAATTACTAGCCTCGTTAGCCTAGTGGTCCTCCAAGGGGCCACTCAGGGCCATGCATGCCGGGGCTGCGGGTTGTTCGAAAGAGATACCGCGCCCCCCCAAATGCAAAGGGCACAGGAAGGAACATGGATGGGTTTTAGTCAGTAAAAGTCTGACACTCCCTCCCGCCCCGCCCAGGGCGGGAGAAGTCATTGGATGAATTCCCATCGGTAAAAAAAAAAAAGCCTACTGGTCCTAAGCGCGACTGCTACGCTAGAGGTTTTGGGTTCGATGCTCAGGTCGAGCAAAAGTGTTATTGGGTTTTTCTATGAAACTCTCATTTGCAGCTCGGAGTTAGGATTTGTGCCCGGGTAATGGCAATAGGCTTGCATGTTACATGGGACCTAAAGATACCGGCGAACTGTGGGTGTACATTATTACACCTCTGCCTAACCCTTCGGGGAATACAGGCGTGATGGTATGTTATGTTATTAATTATTAGCTATACCCCGTTACGTCTTTGATTACGGTTCCGCTTCCGGGCTAATAACGCAACAACATTTCGGATGAGTAAATTAGGACCGGTGGTTACCAGGGTTGTGGAGTTTGTTCGAAAAAGTTACTGCGACCCTAGAATGCAAAGGGCATTGAGAGGAACACGGATAGGCTTTAGTTAGTAAGAGTCTGATACTCCCTTCCGCTCCGCCCAGAGAAAAAGAAGTTATTTCATGATTTCCCATCCTTAAAAAAAAGAGGTCCAGTGGTTCAAATACCTACACCATAATACATGCCCTATGGCACTCAGGAATAGTACGATTTGCTATCAGTGAAAAAATGTTTATAAACGGAGTAATAAGTACCTTCTTCAATAGATTACCTCATAAAAACAAACAAACGTTTTCTCTTTGCAATATTAGTCTAGACTAACATGAAATTTTGCCTTAAATAAAAAGATAAGTAAAGCATACTAAATCTCCTGCAAATACACTTTATTATTTGTCACAAGGGGTTTTATGTCATTCAGTTGATATAGGTGCGTCATCAAATGCATCATATTATAGGATCCCCTTGAAAGGCGCTCCGCACTTGGCAAGTAGTATTAGAGCTCTTTGTAAAGTAGGTCGTCCGGGGAAGTACTACCATCATACCTATTTCTGCCGCAAAGCACCGTTGCTGTATTCCGGTTTGAAAAGTATGGGTGCCGGTGTAATTACAGGCACATGAGACATTTCAACTTTGTCTCTGGGAAGGCAATGCATTTGCAAGGCCTCTGGTAATGCAGATAAGCAGCGGTGGCCACTTAACATCAGGTGGGCCGACGGCTTTTTTGCCACCCGAAATAATATAAAAAAAAAGTTACGAGTTGCCTGAAGCTGCAATACGGAGATCAAAGTTGCTCTGTCTGTTTACCGCCTACACCCCATACAACGGCAACTATTTACGACTGAATCTATTCCATAAAAGTTATCTTTATGAGTTTAGTGATGTAAGAAGTTATAGTCATGAATCATTGGATCAGAAATGTAATAGCTAGGTTATGAGCGGGTATTTATCTAACTCAACGTAATTTCATTTACAATTGCGCAGTTTTTTTTCAATAAAAAACGATCACCCTACTCAATAATTAAAAAAATAAAACAAATGAAAGGAATATTCTACTCGTACTTATGTGTATTTTAAAATATATTTATTTCATTAACGGTTTGTTGCCTACAATCTTCAAAATGTGTAATTGTCACTCGAAGAAACGGTATCAGTTTGTAGTTTCTCTAGGTCGGGGTCTCTACACTCCTTGCGGGGTCTCTAGGGAAATGCCTACATTGCCAAATCAACATTCCGGCTCTGGGTAATAAGTTATATTACACAACACATAACATACCTTCACGCCTGTATTCCCCGAAGGGTTAGGCAGAGGTGTAACAATGTACGTACACCCACAGTTCGCCGGTATGTTTATGTCCCATGTAATAGGGGGCGAGCGTATTTCCATTAACCGGGCACAAATCCTATCTCCGAGCTGCTACTGAGAATTTCATAGAAAAACCCAATAACACTTTTTGCTCGACCTGGGAATCGAACCCAAGACCTCTAGCGTAGCAGTCGTGCTTAGGACCACTAGGCCACCGAGGCAGTTATAAGTTATATTATGTTGGCCTGAGCTAGAGATTGGCTTCTGCTGAAGGTATATAAGCCTGAAATAAAAAGTTACTTGACGAGAGATAAGATTCTTCTCAAATGAAGCTGACAGGTTGAATTATAACAAAACAACCATTTCATTTTTTCTCTCTGTCTTTCTGTTTGTTCAGGTTAATCTTTTAAACGGCTGAACCAATTTTAACGAGTCTTTCACTAGCAGCTGATGTTATACGCTGATGTGGTAATGAGGACCCCTAAATTTAAGAACCAACTAGGGGACACTTTACATTGTTGTTGTAATTAAAATGAGAGTTAGCAGGAAACAAAGGATTCGAATTTCTCTTAAACTTGTAAACATATTCCCGGCAGTATGTATATGGTAACTGCGTCATCAAATTTAGTTAGGAATACCATCATCGCTTAAATTGCCGGAAAAAAACTCCAAAAACCCGGGACATTTAGGTGGAATTGAGATTTTTTTCTCAAATGTTCCTAAAATAAAAAAATATTTTACATTGAAAAAAAAAAGAAACATCGTATTTTAATTGCTTTTTTTCCATTCTTCCGACACATTTTAAACGCTTTCCTATTTTTCTTTTCGGCCCTTACAGATGACCTCCTATAGGCCCTCGAAACCAGGACAAATCTGGAAAGTCCCGGACAGACAGCTTCCCTACACTTGGTATAATTTTAGTTCTTCATCTAAATATAGCCTCTATTGTCCTCCATCTCATTTGTTTGTAAACACAGCTGTTCAAACGTATTTTCAAGATGTTGTTTTGAAGTGAGTTTCATGTTTTCTGGGTTTCTGTAGGCGATTCCACAAATTAGATAATGGCAGTGAAAGGGATTTATAACCATTCGTAAAAGCTTTTTATTCTGTAAATATTGTTCGCAAAAAATATCTGATATGTATCTATGTTGTACATTTTTTATTTTACCTATGAGAAATCATCGAATGACTTTCCCCGCCGTGGGCGGGCGGGAGCCAGTGTCAGACTTTGACCGACTAAAATCCACCCATGTTTCTTTGGGCTCGCCTTAATAGAGGCGGTAAGTCCCCTCTTTGAGAAGTGGCTTGAGAGGCGCCACGGCGCCCTCACCTACCGCCTGACGCAGGTCCTCACCGGACACGGGTGTTTCGGGAGGTTCCTGCACCTCATCGGGCGGGAGGAAACGTCCGGGTGTCACCATTGTGTGGATCGCACCGAGGATACGGTGGAGCACACCGTGGCGGTGTGCCCCGCTTGGGCGGAGCATCGCCGAGTTCTCGTGGCGGCCATCGGCGGCGGTGAACTCTTGCGCCCGGCCCTGGTGCAAGCCATGGTCCGGAGCGAGAGGGAATGGGATGCAGTCGCCTCCTTCTGCGAGGCAGTAATGCTTGAGAAGGAGGCGGCGGGACGGTTGAGGCAGCGGTTCTCCCGTCCCAGCCGCCGCGGTATACGCTCCGGACGTCGGGAGCCGCGAGACGACTCCCGGCTACCGTAGATACGGGCCTGTGGACGGTAATCAATAGGTAGCTCACCGTCCTTACGTTGTATAACGACAGGCCGTGTCGACGGCGCGTTCGTGTTTCTTACTTATGTATACTTATTTATCCTTTATTTCTTGTTTTATCATTGGGTGGCAAACAAGCTAACGCCCAACCCGATGTTAAGTGCTCACCGCTGCCTCTAAACAGCTGCAATACCAGAGACCTTGCAAATGCTTTGCCTTCCCAGAGACAAAGTTGAAATGTCTCATGTGCCTGTAACTACACCGGCACCCATACACGTGATCAAGTACTACCACCGTCCTATTTCTGCCGCAAAGCAGCGTTGCAGTGTTCCGGTTTGACGGGTATGAATGTCGGTACAATTATAGGCACATGAGACTTTCAACTTGGATGTGGTCCTAAGCGCGACTACTACGCTAGAGGTTTTGGGTTCGATTCCCAGGTCGAGCAAAAAGTGTTATTGGGTTTTTCCATGAAATTCTCAGTTGTAGTTCGGAGTTAGTATTTGTGCCCGGTTAATGGCAATAGGCTCGCCCCCTATTAAATGGGACCTAAACATACCGGCGAACTGTGGGTGTACATTGTTACTCCTCTGTCTAACCCTTCGGGGAATACAGGCGTGATGATGGTATGTTTTGTAAACAGTAACACATTACGAACAAGACTATTTTGTAAACATTGCGGGAGACACGCTATCTCTTGTTAATTCACTAAACACCTTTGCTTCTTAGTTTTAAATTACAAATCTGTTTTTGTTTGTTTTACTACGAAGCTTGGCAGCTAGGTAATTTTCTGACGCATTTACATTGATCCTGATTCAAAGAAATTTATAAAAAACACGTCGAAATACTCCGCATCATTGACGCTGAACGCGGTTGGTCCGTCTGTCAGACCAATAGCGTGCAGCGTCGGCATCCCAGAAAATCCAGGAACGATTCCAAATATAAACTTGCCGTTTTTGCTCATGACACGTGGCTGCTAGTATATCTGTTCCTCGAAAGTTACTATTCACCAGCTGACTGCGACGAGCACAGCATAATCATGCTGATAGATGGTTCCGTCTCGTTGTTTCATAATCAGAAACTCTCTCATATTGAAGTTCATGTAATGTTTGACCCCTACAAACATTTACCTCGTTAGCCCAGTGGTCCTAAGCGCGACTGCTACGCTAAAGGTCTTGGGTTCGATTCCCAGGTCGAGCAAAAAGTGTTATTGGGTTTTTATATGAAATTTTTAGTAGTAGCTCGGAGTTAGGATTTGTGCCCGGTTAATGGCAATAGGCTCGCCCCCTATTACATGGGACCTAAACATACCGGCGAACTGTGGGCGTACATTGGTACACCTCTGCCTAACCCTTCGGGAAATACAGGCGTGATGATGGTATGATGGAAAGATTTGCATCTATCAAACAATGATTTAGTAAAATAATATTTTAACACCTAACAGATTATTTCTTCACAAAAACATAAACAAATCATAGTCAGCTTTCACGAACACTCGGCTCCAATGCGTATTTACCATTTTCTAGGAAATCCGTCTGCGTAAGAGCATTTTGATGTTTAGCCTTGGCAAAACTCCACGTGATTTTTATGAAGATATTTGAAAGTGTTTCATAGAAATTTCCAATTTTCCTTAGCACTTACCGTGTCGTGGGGTTTTCCCATATCGGACACTAAATTGGAACACTAAGTTCATTTTGGACATCATTGACATCGGTGAAGGAAAACATCGTGAGGAAACCTGGATTTTTAATTTATATACATGAGTCTGAAATCGCCAATCCGCTTTGGGCAAGCGTGTGTTGTGCCTGCTATGTATGAGATGCCTTTGCCCTGCAGTAGGACAATAATAGTTTGATATTATTAACTGCCTCGTTAACCTAGTGGTTCTAAGCGCGACTGCTACGCTAGAGGTCTTGGGTTCGATTCCCAGGTCGTGCAAAAAGTGTTATTGGGTTTTTCTATGAAATTGTCGGTTCGGTTTCTGTGAAATTCTGCAGTTCGGAGTTAGGATTTGTGCCCGGTTAATGGCAACAGGCTCACCTCCTCTTACATGGGACCTAAACATACCGACGAACTGTAGGTGTACATTGGTACATCTTTGCCTAACCCTTTGGGGAATAACGGCGTGATGGTATGTTATGTTATATTATTATTATTAGAGTGGAATTCTTGTAGTCATGATGGAACTGGAGTTAAGACGCGCCACCTTAGACTCTCGCATAAGAGAGGTCGTTGCCATCGGGACGCTCGCAAGGGCAGTGCGACTGTAGGGTAAACGACCCTAGTAGGGGCCTCGCTGACGGCTGCGACGGGCCAATAGCAGTAGGGGGCGCGGATAATACGTCAAGTGTATATCTGGCTCCCAACTCATGGTGAAAAAAAGATTTATGAGATTTCAGTCGATAAGAGTTCGACGAAACCCCTGATGGAGGGTTTGTACGAGGATATTCTGATGATAAAATAAATGGTACTGACCGCAAAAGTTGAATGACCCGTCTTTACATTTAAGGTGCCAATGATATGCGGAAAAAATGCGTTACCCTTTTCCGAACCCCAGTCTACAGGTTATTAGATAACATACCATCATGCCTGTATTCCCCGAAGGATTAGGCAGAGGTGTACTAGTGTACACCCACAGTTCGCCTGTATGTTAAGGTCCCATGTAATAGGGGGCGACCCCATTGCCATTGACCTGGCACAAATTCTAACTCCGAGCTGCTACTGAGAATTTCATAGAAAAACCCAATAACACTTTTTGCTGGACCTGGGAATCGAACCCAAGACCTCTAGAGTAGCAGTCGCGCTTCGGACCACTAGGCCAACGAAGCAGTTTATTAGATTTAAGGAACAAAGTGAACAAATTACACGTATTTCAACAATAACTAGAAATGTTAATTTATTTTTGGTACTTAGGGAAATGCGCACACAAAATCACTCACTAGATTTCTAATTCTTGGTAAAATAAATATTTGTATTGTTTCGGTACTTATGCATGGAAGTAAAACAACTAGATGTTCGTCATGATCAACCCACTCAAAGTTATAAATTATGACATACCATCACGCCTGTATTTCCCGAAGGGTTAGGCAGAGGTGTACCAATGTACACCCACAGTTTGCCGGTATGTTCAGGTCCCAAGTAATAGGGGGCGAGCCTATTGTCATTAAATAAATTATGATAAATATTAATAAATTATGATCTTTCTTAAAAAGAGAACAAACAAAACAATACATTCAAGAGTATTCTAGAAATATTTTTCCCAAAGCATTTCTAACCCTTGATGACATTTTGAGGATATCATCTGAACAGTGCTAGAATTTAAATATTAGTGACCAAAATATTTATATATTAAAACTTTATGCACGTAATGTAAAAAATACACTGTACAAAGGCGGACATGATGCTTTGGGCATTTTCTACCGGTCCATAGTAGCCGCCACATCTTGTGAGCACAAACGTCAAGTAAATTTTTGGGTTTTCACGCAATCGGTCCGACTGACGGACCAATTGCGTACACCGTCGTGGACCCAAAAAACCCAGAAACCTAAAGTTGAACTTGACGTTTAAGCTCATGACTCATGGCAGCTGCTATACCTTAGATATGTCTAGACTACTCTTGTATGGAGCTCGCTGCCGACATGATCCTCTAAACTTTCTGTTCTTCTGTCTCATCAGAACCCCAAGAACACTTAAGCACGACCACCCTGCTCAGGCTTCATATAAGCATAACCAGATGATGTAGCGTAAATTGGGAACAGCCTATGACGACCAATGAGCATCAAAAGGCCACTCTCCCGACCTTTAACTGGATAACATGGCTAGACAAAACCATTGAGTTTGTTTATAGCATTGCCCTAATCCTCGGAATGAGACAGGGCAGCTGTCAAAACATGACCAAACTCTAAATATATCTTAGTACCTGAATAAGAGTAAATAATTATGATATCATAGGTCATTTTATTTCTTGACCTTATGCGCAAGATGACATCAGGTCTACGGAGTGTGCATGCCAAGTTCGGACTTATCTCGGGAGTAGCCATACTCCATTTAATTATAGCATTTTTTTGGGAAAGTCTGGGTACTTACTACATGTATTTTTTTATAAGGATGGGAAATCATAATAATTTTCTACAGCTCTGGGCGTAGAGGAAGGGAATGTCAGACTCTTACTGACTAAAACTCATCCGTGTCCGTTCATGCCCTTGGTGATATACCATAAATATCATCGTAATTTATTAAGCTTTGTAGTGATATTTCTTATAAAAAAAAACTAATTTAAATACTTATCCAGTTCTACCGACCTACTTTTCTCAAATTGGCCCAGTAAAATACAGAAATGGACAGCATCATCCCCTGCCACGATAACAGCGAGAGCTGTCGTAAGTTTTTCACAAGAAAAGCCGCGGGATTAGCACTCCACACGTGTCTTAAAACCAGTCCCTGACATCATTAGCGAGCGTAAACCGTCACGTTTATATTTCGTTCAATAAATATTTACGGAAACGTGCAATACGATCAAAAGCTAGACTTTGAACGCAAATATTGTTCTACATTAGTTCATTTATCTAAGTATCCAGTGGCGTTATGTAAATACCATCGTTCGAACCCGTCAGATTCGCACGTACGCCAAAGTTTCGTGCGAAAAACGTTGTTATTTCCGATCACTAATTTAATGTTTACATTTTTGAGATACTAGGTTCTGCCAGCGACTTCGTCGGCGTCAAATTTGATATATTGTCCCACGGGAACAGTAATTTTTTCCGGGATGAAAAGTATCCTATGTGTAATTCCACACTACAATCTATCTCAGTGTCATGTTTCATCCATATCCGTTCAGCCGTTCAAGCGTGAAAGAGTAACAAAACATCCATCCATCCATCCATCCATCCATCCATCCATCCATCCATCCATTCATCCATCCGCACAGTCTTTCGCATTTATAATATTAGTAGGAAGATGTAGACGTGTGGATTATTTCACCCGCTTTAAGAGTGACGTCTTTGGTTACTGCTCCGATCCCCTGTGTAGTAACTAGATGTTATATAGCCTAATTAATTACTCAGGAATAATGTAGCTATCTATTGGTGAAAAAATTCTTAAAATCGGTACAGTAGTTTTGGAGCTTATTCGCATAAACAAAACAAACAAAAATAATTTCCTCTTTATAATCTTTGTATAAATGTAGACATGTGGGCATTTGTAGGTACTAGAACTATTTGCATCATAGACATCGGTAGCTACTGTACTTTGAACTGACTTATTTTCTCATATACTCGTACATATTAATAGTTCTGGACTCTGTACCGGTCGTGATCCTTGCCTTCTTGTGGGATAATCGGCAAAATGAAAATATGTTTTAGATACGGCTTCAGCTTTGCGATCATCGTAGAAATCATAGCATCAATGCAATGGGATGTTAATTTCCAGTGTATAAAATACAAAAATCATAAGGGTGAAATACCAACACTAAAACTTGCAAATAAGGTGGTAATTTTTTTTTAAGTAGCTACATGTTTCAACATTTATACATATTGGTGTACAAAAATATTTTTGTTTTTCATATGTTAACCCATAAGTATGTACTATTTTGCACATAGGTAGGTATGTATTTAGTAACATTAAAACTGCCTCGTTGGTCTAGTGATCCTAAGCGCGACTGCTACGCTAAAGGTTTTGGGTTCGAGTCCCAGGTCGAGTAAAAAGTGTTATTGGGTTTTTCAATGAAATTCTCAGTAGCAGCTCGGAGTTAGGATTTGTGCCCGGTTAATGGCAATAGGCTCGCCAGTATTACATGGGACCTAAACATACTTGCGAACTGTGGGTGTACATTGTTACACCTTTGCCTAACCCTTCGGGGAATACAGGCGTGATGATATGTTATGTAAAAATTCACAATATAAAACCAGAAGAAACGTTACAAATAATATTTATTTATCGTACTAGGTTCCGCCCACGACTTTGTCCGCATCAAAGTTTTTATTTTATCCCACGGAAACCGTAAACTTTTTCGGGATAAAAAGTTTATGTGCTGTTCCTGGCTATAATCTATCTATGTGCCAAATTTCATTCAAATCCGTTCAGTCGTTTAAGTGTGAGACAGTAACAAACATTCATCCATCCTCACAAACTTTCGCATTTATAATATTATTAGTAGGAAGTAGGATTCGTAAGAAAGGATTGTATTTAGAACGCGAAAACCAAAGCAAATTATAGTGTCGACTTTTTGAAAACCAATAAACTATATTGAGGGCAGTAATAATGCTAGTTCACCTACATTTTATATTATAGAACTATTGGTATGAACCACTAACAAATTGCGTTTCCTTAACAATACATTATCAAAATAAATCCACTTTGTACAGGCATTTACAGAAAATTCTTACAACCCAATTCATCGATAGCACTGTATAAAGAAAAATCGATGAACAATAAACAAAATTTTCAATTGTTTTTCTCTTAACGCGGTTCCCAGTTGGACTTTGACCAATGTTTTGATAACTTCGTAATTTAAAATGGATTATGTTCAGGAACTCCGACCTAGTAATGCTCTAATTTTATCAACAGTCAAACAATTCGATTGAATTGATGCGTGGAACGTGACTGCGTTTAGTATTGTTTAAGAAATTCGTGTTTCTGTTTGAAATACTTTGGTTGTTGATGGAATGTATAATTGGCAAATGTGTTACGTTGCTACCTAGTACAAACAGTTCAATGTACAACCGAGGGTAATGGCGGTTGATCACTTTTTAACCTTATTAAGATGCGTAAGGATGTAACGTGGTTCACCGCCATTGTCCACGAATGAACATCCAAAATGAATGCTTATAATATTAGAAAAAATTATCAATTTTAAATCAGCGTTACCAAAATCGTCACAATTAAATACTTTGAAAACTGGAAATGGAATTTGAATGAATGTTGCATCGTTTTGGAGAAAGACGAAATCCTTTTGTTAATACAAAAGGTCTTAGTATCTTAGGATCTGAGAATCAATCTCACCAAGGAGTATCGTGATTCACAGTAACTGAGTTGCAGGGGTCCGGACAGTTACTCGGACAGTAGTCAGCTGCATCCCGTTAGACTCAAGCGACCCAAACACGGTTGTGAGATGATGAGGAAATGGTCTATGGTCACGGTCAGTCTTCTATCGTAGGTTTCTAGACGCTACTAGACCATCATACCATCAACATGCCTGTATTCCCCGAAGGGTTAGGCAGAGGTGTACCAATGTACACCCACAGATAGCCAATATGTTTTAGGTCCCATGTAATAAGGGGCGAGCTTAATGCCATTAACCGGGCACAAATCCTAACTCCGAGCTGCTACTGAGAAATTCCTAATGGGAAAACCCAATAACATTTTGGTCGACCTGGGAATCGAACTCAAGACCCCATGCTTATCAGTCGCGCTTGCGACCATGAGACCAACGGGGCAGTTAACGCTACTTGATCTTTTCTGATAAACTCCATCTTTCCTGTATGGGGGATATCCACAAGATAGGTATTCGTAATTTTTAATATCTTGCAGATAAACTTGCAGTAACGTGTCTATGTAATGTCTATCACTAAATTTCACTAAATCTTTATTTTTGGGATTTTTAACCGTCTCCTTTACATGTTGATTTAGTTTCAAATTACGAATAATTGAAGATTCTCTGACTCGCTTAGCCAATTAGCCAATCAGAACACTTGGCATTAGTAAGCGGGTTAGCGGCGCATGCGTTGTTTTGACAGAGACGCGTCATGGCGCCAGTGTGGTCATGTGACTTATTAATATCTGTCTTAGTTAGTCTCTATTTAAGTTTCTGAGTGTTTACTGGTAAGAGTGAATTTCTATTTGGTTTTGTAATGGAAACTGCCGTGTCATTAAGTAGGTACTATTATTTGGCAAAAGTCAGTATTCTCCGAAGGGTTAGGCAGAGGTGTACCAATGTACACCCACAGTTCGCTGGTTTGTTTAGGTCCCATGTAATAGGGGCGAGCCTATTGCCATTAACCGGGCACAAATTCTAACTCCGAGCTGCTACTAAGAATTTTCCCAATAACACTTTGCTCGACCTGGGAATCGAACCCAAGACTTCTAGCGTAACAGTCGCGATTAGGACCTACGCTAACGAGACAGTCAAGTCAGGAAAAAGTCAAGTATTTACATATTACCTACGGTTCAAAAGATACAGCCCTGAGACGAACGGACGAACAGACATCGGAGTCTTAGTATTAGGCACCCGTTGGGCACCCTTCGGTTACTTCATTATTGCTATCTTTACATAAAAACGCTGTTTATAAAAAATCCAAACGATCAAAAAACCAAGTGCTATAGTTGGTACTTATAAACACAAAAATATACCATCACGCCTGTATTCCCGGAACGGTTAGGCAGAGGTGTAACAATGTACACCCACAGTACGCCGGTATGTTTATTTCCCATGTAATAGGGGGCGAGCCTATAGCCATTAACCGGGCACAAATCCTAACTCCAAGCTGCTACTGAGAATTTCATAGAAAAACCCAATAACACTTTTTGCTCGACCTGGGAATCGAACCCAAGACCTCTACAAAGCAGTCGTGCTTAGGACCAGTAGGCTACCGAAGCAGTTACTTATTTACCTACAAAAAAAGTACAATACCGGTTCTACTTTGTAATATTAACAAGCAAGTAACGTCAGAATGGATGTAATCGTTAAAATAAGCATGTAATCGTTAATATAACCGTGGAAAAACGCATTCAAACCAGTTTTCTGACATCTCTATAATATAAGTCATATATCGTAAGCGATAAAACTTGAATTAGTTTGCGCTATGCTATCAATTACGTCTTTGACGTCAACGTATTAGATGACGCGATTGTCATATGTTTGACGTCTGACGTCAGAACTGATGCTCCAAGTTTCTACTTAAGGCTGTGCGCCGACGTCACACAATCGGTGACCGATTTTTTTGTCGGAGAGAATGGTACATATGAATTCTAATATACACACGTCCGACAAAACCTCGGTCCCACGAAACTATGGATCTATTAAACGGTCCGATAATCGGTCCTACAAAAACCCTAAAGGCCACTGTTTTCTGACGAAGCCTGATCGTAAAGTTTTACACTTGTATTTAGTGTGGTTTGGATCTTTTTGAGGGTATAAGCTATGGGTTATTACCATTTGTTTGGATAAACTGCCTTGTTGGCCTAGTGGTTCTAAGTGCGAGTGCTACGTTAGAAGTCTTGGGTTCGATTCCCAGGTCGAGCAAAAGTGTTATTGGGTTTTTCTCTAAAATTCTCAGTTGCAGCTCGGAGTTAGAATTTGTGCCCGGTTAATGGCAATAGGCTCGCCCCCTATTACATGGGACCTAAACATACCGGCGAACTGTGGGTGTACATTGGTACATCTCTGCCTAACCCTTAGGGGAATACAGGCGTATGTAATGGTATGTTTGGAAAAAATATAAACTGCGTCTGTTGACGTCAATCGTGATGATATAGGTAGGTACATATTGTCTTAAAGATTTAGCAGATTATTAAATAGACGTATGATAATATTGAAGTTCGCTGTAGAACGCTGACCTTCGAATTTCAGACTTTAGTTAAGTATAAAAAAATAGGCTATTTAAGGAGTTGCAAATAATTTATGCTAAATGTGCTAAGAATTCGTGCCAACCTAATTTATTTAAATACGTGCAGTTCAGCAGGTATTGCAGTTGTATCGGTGGTTTTTTATGTAGGATGTCCAACAAAAGTACATAAATAAAAGGTATTATGTACGTGTATTCCTTTACTTATAGGAGACATCAGCATGCACAATAAAGTTAACAACTAGCTGACAAAGTAATAGTAAAATATTTATTACAGTTCGAAAAGTTAAAATATTAACAACAATGGTGAAACCGATCGCGTGCAGCGTCCGCGGTCCAAAAAACCCCGAAAGGAATCCAAAAAATAACTGGAAATTTGTGCTCACGACTTGTGGCGACTGATATACTTATAATGAATCTATGTTTATAATAGGTATTTCTTATATTTTGCCAGAGACTAGCAGATATCTTAATTATCAGTAGATAATCATATCCAATCTTTGCTTAAAACAAAAGAAAATCAAGTTGTAATTTGAAAATATAACAAATTGTTAGAATACGCGGTAAGCCTGCCAAAAGTTTGTGTACCAATTTTCTTATCACCATCAGAAAACATTGTTAAGTCCTACCTGTTATGTTTTCCCTCCCTTATTTTTTTTACTACATTTTAGCGTCTAAAATCAAAGTTATAATCATTAGAGGTTAACGCACATGGTCATATCAATGACCTTAACATCCAGACTGATGACACACAAATATTTCGCCACTTAGTCACTTCAAACGAGAATAAACTGACTCGCGGCCCACAAATTTCAGGATACATCAATCCTCATTGTCGTCTAGTTCATTCTTCAATTAATTTAGCAGAGGAGAGAAATCGCCTCTGAGTCAATTGGATTTGGTTCTATATGGATTTATTTGAGAACTCAACAAGAATTAAAAAAATGCATTGTAAAACCATTCTAGCAGAAGGGCAGTCAGAAGACCGACATTAGGACAACCAGGCTTGTCAAGGACATCGTGTTACCCAGTAACTGGGTTGCAGAGTTATTCAGCTGCATTCGGTTAGACTGGAAATGAATCTCAATAATATTGGGAAAAAGCTAGGCGGATGATGAGTTGTCAAACCCAACCATCAACCGGTCTATTCTGTTAAAATCTACCTCAGTAAATTTACTCGAAATTAGTTTGAGGAAATGACCAGGCATGATGACAGTTCCACCCCACCTCACTGCAGGTTTATGTTTAATAGTAAGTAAGAGTTTGTCCAAGAAATCTATATCTGCTGCTAAGCAGTAAGGTTGCATGTGACCTTAGGGTTATTAAGAGGATTTCCCTTAACACTACTACTATCAGCTTGCATCGAGGCAAAGGGCTGCTCCTTAATTTCCGGCTATACCCATCAGTTTATATTTTGTTTTGTGGTGGAAAATTGTCACAGATGTCCCTCGCTCTTGCGGGAGGGTAATCAAAAACCACCCCGATATTCCTATACCACACTAGCACCGGGATCCCGGGACCGGTATTGCACTGGCAAATTATTTGACAACCAATAAAAAAAAGAATGACGGCAGTAATCAGACAATAATAAAATTCTTACCAAATTCCTGAAACAATTAAACTGGACCACGTATTCTAAGAACCGATTCTTTAATTAAACCAGAAAGAATCCTATGAAAATCAACCTGTACCAGTACTCACTAGTTCACATAAATGCTCCACTGATGGTCCAATGACGGCATGCTATCGTCATCAAGCGACTAATTCACTGTCATTAGACCACTTGAGTCATTGAGGGTCGCAAATTAATTTCATGGTCTGATTATGTTGACTGTACCTATTGGCGGGACTATTGTAATGGGTACTCGGAATTTCAGTCGGATTTCAGCTCATGTGAAAAAATGTTGGGTGAATCATGGGTGATGGTTCGGTTCTAAGTGTTGGGACATTTTTCAGAATGCCAACAAATGTAGGGCACTATGTTTGCCAGCAATTTGAATAAAACGTTATGTGAATGGTATAAGCAATAGACCTGCAATACTATATGGGACCTATACATACTGCCGAATTGTGGGTGTACATAGGTACACATCTGCTTAATCCTTCGGTTAATACAGGCGTGATGGTGGTATGTGTTTACGGCATTTCTGCATTTGATAGACCACAAGATTCGTGTAAAAGCAACTCGGAGAAGATTGAGTTACTTGCTAACACGGGACCATACGAATATAAATACATTATTTGAAATTTGACCGTCATTAGAGACTTGCAGCTTACGGAAATGAAAAATACTTTTTTGGGTAATCTAGAAGCAGGCGGTGCAGTAAAATTAGTAGTTACCGCCATTTGTGAACATCTGCGAAACCAGAGGCAAATACAGGCGCGGTTCCATCCTAGAGACAAAACTATTGCACCTGTAAGTCGGCACCTTTCAAACCAGAATACAGCAAAGTTTGTTTTGAGGTACAAATAGTTATTGCTGTGGTACTTTTCCTGACAAGCTAATATACCATAATTAATTAGACGACACGGTTGGCGCAGTGGCCGAGCGATCGACTGCTGCGCTGCGTGTCGCGGGTTCGATTCCCGCACGGAACAAATATTTGTATGACCTACAGATAGTTGTTCCGGGTCTGGCTGTTTGTGTATGTGAGTTTATATGTTTGTAAACGCACCCACGATACAGGAGAAATTCCTAGTGTGGGGCAACGTTTTTTTTTTTAAAAACAAAAAAAAAAATAAAAAATAAAAAAAAAATTAATTAGTATGCTCCAGACCGATTCCGGCCACAGCGGCCAATCTCAATGGAGACTAGCCGAGTACGCAAGCGATATGATAGTGCACAAGTGTCTACATACATAGGTGTACTCCCTCTCCCCTCAAAATCTGATGAGACGGCATGGCAGTCCGACACGACCGGAGAGAACTCAGGCGCAGGGCCAACGGGTTCCGTGCTTTACGAGACATGGGGGTGTCACACCACCTACTTTCAAATTCCGGGCTGTTACTGAGAAATGTCTAATGGAAAAACTCAGTAACGCTTTTTGCTCGAACTGGGGATTGAAACCAGGATCCGACGTTTGAGAGCCGCTCTTGCGACCATATACCAACGTGTCCTTTACTAAAGAGTTCTACAAAAACAATATAATGACGATTTTACTCCATCCCAGAGAATATAATAAAATTAAAAAGCAAAATAGTCGTCACGTGTTTTCCAACGAGATTTGGCACGCGTGGTGACAACTGTAGCTTCTGTGGTAAATTAATAATGATAATATTATGTTATCTATTTGTTACCATGCCTACCTATGTATTATCAGCTTTTGTTTGGCTGCGAAGAGGAAAGATTTTTTAGTTTGTTGTTTACAAAATTTAGGTCATTTGGTTTATTTTTAAATGTGTTGCATATTATTTTTTATGTGAGGCAGCATAGCAACACTATTTATTTTTATACATACCATCACGCCTGTATTCCCCGAAGGGTTAGGCAGAGGTGTACCAGTGTACACCCACAGTTCGCCGGTATGTTTAGGTCCCATGTAATAGGGGACGAGCCTATTGCCATTAACCGGGCACAAATCCTAACTCCGAGCTGCTACTGAGAATTTCATAGAAAAACCCATTAACACTTTTTGCTCGACCTGGGAATTGAACCCAAGACCTCTAGCGTAGCAGTCGCGCTTAGGACCACTAGGCCAGCGAGGCAGTTATTTTTCTTGTCGGTAAAGTTGCGCAGTATGTAACGGAGATGAGAATGTTGAGATGGATGTGTGGAGTGACCAGAATGGATAAGGTAAGGAATGATATATTAGAGGAAATTTGAAAGTAGTGCCAGTGACAGAAAAGTTTAAAGGGAACCGTTTGTCTTGGTATGGGCATGTGAAGAGGAGGGATGAGACGCATGTGACCAAAAGAGTTATGAATATAAATGTAGATGGATGGATAGGAAGAGGGGCGCCAAAGAATCGATGGATGGATTGTGTGAAGAATGATATAAAAGAGAAGGGAGTGAGTGATAGCATGACGGTTGACGGGACTGCATGGAAGAAGAAAATATGTTCCTTCGACCCCAAATATCATGGGATAAGGGCAGGAAAATGATGATGATAGTCAATTTACTATGGATACCTTTCGTCAGGAGGAAATGGTTGAGGCTATGTTACTGACTCCTATGGAGTAATACCTCACGACTTTTATAATGAGTTGAAAGTGCAGCATGCTCTGACATGATCGGCACCTCTTAGAAACACTAGTTTAGAGGAATGGAAGATAACGCGGAAGATTCTCATCGTACATTGAAAAGGGAGGATACTCAGCTCACACAGGTGTCTATTGGGCTACTCCTCGACGTTTGTTGTTGGGTTTATGTGTGCAGATTGTGCACAAAACTATGTCTGCACAATGTGTCAGATGTAGTTCGTATGTAGCAGCACAGATCGCCACACTGCTGTCAATTTTGACAGATACAGAGTCAAAATATCATTAGTAGTCAAAAGAAGCATTGATCGATAACATTAAAACATAAAGATAATAAAATGCCTCGTTAGCCTAGTGGTTCTAAGCGCGACTGCTATGCTAGACGTTTCGGGTTTGATTCCCCGCTCGAGGGAAGTGTTATTGGGTTTTTCTATGAAATTCTCAGTAGCAGCTCGAATTTAGAATTTGTGCCCGGTTAATGGCAATAGCCTCGCCTGATATTACATGGGACCTAAACATACCGGCGAACTGTGGGTGTACATTCGTACACCTCTGCCTAACCCTTCGGGGAACACAGGCGTGATGGTATGTTATGTTAAAAGATATGACGGTTAGATACGTAAGAAGTCTTATTAACAAAATTAAAAGACAAATATCAACCAGTCGTTCTTTGTTGCCATGTCTACACAACGTTTATCAAGTAAATGATATTTATTTGTTATAATAACATTGAGTCTGAACATAATATTATCGTGTGTTACTGGTTAATGATCCGGATTGCTGGACTAAAGGTCGCACCAGATTGGGTTCATGTTTTATTTGGTAGATTACGTGCGCTTGCGACGCTGATACAAGGAGATGTTATTACTAAGTGCTTTTTTTTTTTTATGGGACAAGCCCGCCACACTATTCCCAACCACTGCAACTTCTGTAAGCCAGAATCAACAGTGGAGACCGCCAGAAGAGCGCCGAGGCAATGAAGCTCGACGAGTACCGGAGAAACGATAAAACTGTCTTGGATCCCGCAACGAAATTAATCAGGAAAGATTAGCGGAGGAGTAGGAAAAAATATTGTTTCCACTTCCGTCCAAACAAGCAGGAGACAGAACAGAACTAGGCCAATAGGCACAAGGGGATATTTACAACTGGGAGAAGCCCAGATTGCCAAGCACCACGGTTTGCAATTGTTATTAACTTAATGGGTCCTAATGTGAGCTGTTACATTTGATTCCAGTAATAGGTATGGCAAAAACGCCTGAACGCACGGAAATTAGTTCTAGTTTCTACTAAGTGCTTGTTGTTTTTAAATACATACACATACCATCACGCCTGTATTCCCCGGAAGGTTAGGCAGAGGTATACTAATGTACACCCACAGTTCGCCGGTATGTTTAGGTCTTATGTGATAGGGGGCGAGCCTATTGCCATTAACCGGGCACAAATCCTAACTCCGAGCTGCTACTGAGAATTTCATAGAAAAACCCAATAACATGTTTTGCTCGAATTACGAATCGAATCCAAGACCTCTAGCGCACTTAGGACCACTAGGCTACTGAGACGTATTCCTAACGGTTTTGTTAGACGTATATATTGCGACGCAATAGAATTAGACAATTTAGTTACAAAGTGCCCGATCACGAAGAACTGATCAAGGATTCTTTTCAGGCTGTGCAAATATGACGCGTGTGAACAGTACCATGAGACGACCGTCTGACTTTCATGGTAATTTTAACATTAAATATACGTGTGCCATGATAATGTTTGCTTTAACAGAAATACGTGAAGTGCATGCGTCTGTTGCATAGTTGGAAGGGTTCATTTATTTTAGTTTACGAAATCATAACATACCATCACGCCTGTATTCCCCGGAGGGTTAGGCAGAGGTGTACCAATGTACACCCACAGTTCGCCGGTATGTTTAGGTCCCATGTATTAGGGGGCGAGCCTATTGCCATTAACCGGGCACAGATCCTAACTCCGAGCAGCTACTGAGAATTTTATAGAAAAACCCAATAACACTTTGCTCGACCTGGGAATCGAACCCAAGACCTCTAGCGTAGCAGTAGATATAATAATTCATTTTGTAAAAAGAATAGTTGGCCCAGAATTTGGCTACGACAACACCAAGCTCTGACGAAAGTCTTCAAACTAAACAAATATTATGTTCGAAATGGTAATTTCAAATTTAAAAATCGTATGAATTTACGTTACGTATACTCCATTGGAGTAAGCCAGAGACACACGTGTCTCACTCACGTTTGGGTACCACTATAGTTTATAAGCAAACTCGGTAATATTATCGTGTTGCCTTTCATGGTACAATCGGTATTGATAAACTTATAGTAGGTATTATTCTACTGCTTTGGCCTATTGTTTTGCTCAAAGAACAACTGGCTTTGTAGGGGCTTCGATTCTCAGGTCGGGACAGCGTGATGGCGGGCCAACCCTGCTACGTAAGTGCAGGAAGAGACACCGGGGCGGTCTTTACCCTTAGTCAGTAAGAGTCTGACAAACCCGCCCTTGAGGATTTTTCCACCACTGAGCAAATAAAATCTTGTGCTGACGCGTGACGGGCCAATACCAGCGTGTGGCGCAGATCATGTGTCAAGTATAGGCGTACCAGGCTCAACTCGCATTAGTAGGAGCGACTGTGGAATCGTAGACGGTTAGAGTGGGATATAAGCCTCCAATCTCCGGGGTCTCCGGGGGAGAGGGAAAGTATCTCAGAATAAAAGAGAACTGTAAATAGTGTTATTGTGTTTTGCTTTTGATTTTTTTGTAACAGTATGGAGTCTGGCTTTATTCCCGGTCGAGGGCTACAGGCTCGTTATTGGGGCATTGGTACATAGGGCACAAAGGTAACTAGTGAATTTGATATACTTCCCATTTCAGCCTTCCCGTTTTGTATGTCTTTAGTATCCGTGGCCGAGCTGCTGGGTGGTCCTTGGTATGTGTAGCATTTTATCTCTTTTTGATTGACTTATGACTCAAGATATGTTGACTGGTGGCCGCAAAACTAACTGGTATAATTGTTTTCCGTCTGTAAGGAGCTGGATACTGTTAAATACTTAGAACTAATAATGTATTAATAGGTAAAGCAAGATAATCTATGCAAGAGAACCCGAATTCCTACCGAATACCTCGCCCTGACCTAATCATCATTATAAATTTCCCCAAAAACTGAACAAATGATTTTCACTTTCTCTTCGTTCCAATTTTCTTGACAAGGAAACCGAATATGATTAAGAGTAGGAACAATAACACCGGAAATTTATTTATAATTCATCAGTCTGGCAACCTCAATACATCAGGTCGGGCATGCCATTGTTTTATAGGTACTATCCATAATTAATGTCATTCGGTTCTCGGTTGCGTATTAAGTAATGCTAGTTTAGTAGCTTTCCGCAGACAAAGACGAAAAATACAGTAGCAGCTCGAAGTTAGGATTTGTGCCCGGTTAATGTCAATACATGGGACCTGAAACATACCGGCGAACTGTAGGTGTACCTTGGTACACCTCTGCTTGACCCTTCGGGGAATACAGGCGTAATGATATGTGTAAAAAATTATACTCTTTTTTACGCATCGCTGAAGTCATATAGAATTTCTGTTCTATGAGGATGTAAGAGCAGGGTTTCTAACTGCGCACAACAATGGTCACGGGTCATCGAGTCCTTGATAGCTATCGATCTGCCCTACATAGCTCCCATTACGTTTTAATATATGAGGTGTAAGCTATTGGAAGACTTGTCAAGGGCTGTTCAATAATGTATGGTAATGGCTTTCACCTAGTTTTCTGTGAAATTGTTGGCCTTGGCTGATGAAGGGAATTGTTGTGATGTTTACTGTTTGTGTAATATTTTAAGCCGAGATTAATTTTTTATTTATTTATTTGTGTTAAATACAGCTATAGCTATATTTTATTCCACTCTTCCATTCTATCCTACAATAAATGTGAAAGTTGGTGTAAGATGGATGGATGTTTGCTACTCTGCCACGCTTAAACGGATGAGAACGGAATTATCTGCAATCGAGCACACGTTTAAACACGGAGAATAAATTGTTATCCCTTTGTTGCCTTAGCCTGGGATAGTCCCGGGGCTGCGGGTTGTTCGCAATCGATACCGCGCCCCCGGAACGCAAAGGGCACAAGAAGGAACATGGGTGGGTTTTAGTCAGTAAAAGTCTGACACTCCCTCCCGCCCCGCCCAGGGCGGGAGAAGTTATTTGATGATTTCCCACCCACCAAAAAAAAAAAAAAAATAATAAAAGCCTGGGATAGTTAAGGATTTACGCAGATTCGGCAGATGAAATCGCTGGCAGAAGTTAATAAATAAAAGAATTCCTGAATACAAGCTACCAGATACAAAATACACCATTCTGCTTACGACAGTAGCGGTGTGTTAGCTGTGATTTGAATCATCAATTCTAAACAGAAATAGGGAACTGTCTTGACTTGATATAAAGGGCATTTTTTCTTAAGATAAGTAAGCAATAATCTATACTAATATTATAAAGCTGAAGAGTTTGTTTGTTTGGTTGAACGCGCTAATCTCAGGAACTACTCGTTCGATTTTTTTTGTGTTGGATAGTCTATTTATAGAGGAAGGCTATTGGCAATGTAACATCACGCTACGACCAATAGGTGCGGAGTAGTAACCAAAGACGTAGCTTAATGCGGGTGATACCTAAATCTACGAGGACGAAGTAGTAAGCAAAAGCTAATCACTAATAAATTCTATTTGTAGAAGTAGGAACAACTTTACTAAATATCAAAATTGTATTATCGTATTTGCTACTCTTGAATAGTTTTGCTATCAACGAGATGGGGTAAGATAAAGGTGTACAATAAGTGTATTTGCAATGATATGGGCGTGATCTCTCTGACATTATCTTCATACTTCGATCACGTGGATCACATTACCTATATTATCTGCTACAGATCTCATTCTCCTTATCTTTACGTGAGATGCAAAACAAATCCAACACGACTTGATAAGATGATTTTAAACACAAGTTCATTGGTCTTAGGTAAGCAATATGGTGCTTCACCAGCGACGGTATGTGGTACTGTAGAGAGTTTGGCTGGTTTAGCCATATCTAACCTTGTTTTATATTAATACTAGCTTCTGTCCGCGACTTCGTCCACGTCAAAGTTAATATTTTATTCCACGGGAATGATACATTTTATCAGAATAAAAAGTAGCCTATGTGCTATTCCAGGCTGTAAACTATCTCTGTACCAAATCCGTTACACGTTTCTAGCGTAATTTAGTAACTAACATCTATCTATCCTCACAAAATTTTGCATTCATAATATTAGTAGATGTTAACCGGCGTGTTTGTATGAACAGATGTATGAACGTGGGCGAGGCGAAAGAAGTATGTAAGGATCGTAGCGGGTGGCGTTCTGTGGTTTCTGCCTACCCCCCGAAAAAGGCGTGAGTTTATGTATGTATGTATGTACATGCTCAAGTACCTAGTTATCATTATATTATAATTTCCATTCACAGTACTTCAGACGTAATAATAAAATCGTGGTCCATTCAAATCGTCAATGCAATGCAAACGTCGGCAATCAAATCGTCACGCCAATCTCAGAGCAATATGATAATCCAAGTACAAGTATCCATCAAATGATTTTTACACGATATAGTCGCATGCAAGACGAGTGGAACAATCAATGAATCTAAATCATCCAAATAAGATCAATTCCGATCGATCAACGATGACAATTTTGAACCGGTAGGTAGCACATATTCCTAGCGTGACTTCTAAGGCTCTCCGTAGACGGAACAACTTTAGTTGAAGAAACTATCAACTTTTAAAAAGTTGTTTTTACCGCATTCCAGTTGCAATAGAGCCAATTTACGGTTGCCGCGATTCTCAATCATCATCATATCAGCCGTAGGACGTCCACTGCTGATCATAGGCCTCTTAAATTAATTCCAATTTTTTTTTTCAATTTCATTGTCAACAGTCAGATACATTAAGCAAGTCTGACGCTGCGAGAGAAATCGCTCCATAAGCAGCGGTTACTGATTATCGGTTATAACAACTTGACAAAACTAGTACAAATTTGACAGCAATTAGACACAACTAGTCCAAGTTTGACAGTTATTAGTTGCGTCAATTTGAAACTGATCCTCCATCGAATTTAGTAACAACAACTGAAAATTGTTGTCGATCATCAAAACTCGCAACTAGAGTTACTATATCTGCACAGCTTCTTTATCTGTAACCAGCTATGCAAGTTGCCCGTTGCCTCAATACGGCAATCATAGTTGCTCTGTCTGGTTACCGCCTTATAATTTAAGTCATATGACCGAGGATTTCAAAGTCATGGTGTTCATTGATATCGATAAAATCCAGTTCGATTTCGTCATGGGTCAATTGATATGTGCCACTAGATGTGGTCGTGTCTCATCACGTGTAAACTAATGAATTGACAATAAAGTGAATTTATTGCCTAACATTGATGATGTCTTCATTATGAGTAGGGGGGAGGTGGAAAGGGTACCTAACGACAATTTGGTCGGCTATACTAATATTATAAAAAGGAAAGATTTGTTTGTTTGTTTGTAATAAATAGGCTCCAAAACTACTGGACCTATTTTAACAATTTCTTCACCAATAGATGTCTACATTATTCCTGAGTAACATAGGTTATAACATCACGCTACGACACACGGGAGCAGAGCAGTAACTAAAGACGTCACTAAACGCTGGTGAAATAAGCCACGCGGCCGGAAAAATAATAGCAGCATGTTATGGTCCCACTACAAGGAGGCCTCTTCTCATACAGAGAAGGCACGAGCATTGATCACCACGCTTGCTCAAGGCGGATTGGCAATTTCAGACTTATATGAATTACACACACGTCCAGGTTTCCTCACGATGTTTTCCTTCACCGTTGTCAATGATGTCCAATTGTATGTGTATATCTTTTGTTAGAGATCTTAAATCTACGCTAATAATATAAAGCTTAACAGTTTGTTTGTTTGGTTGAACGCGCTAATCTCAAGAACTACAGGTTTGAATTGAAAAATCTTTGGATGGCGTTGCATAGTTCAATTATCGAGGAAGGCTTTAGGCTTTATAACATCACGCTACGACACACGGGAGAAGAGCAGTAACCAAAGACGTAACGCGGGTAAAAAAACGACTTGAACGAAATCGCTGGCAGAAGCTAGTAAATAACATAACATCACGCCTGTATTCCCCGAAAGGTTAGGTAGAGATGTACCAATGTACACCCACAGTTCGTCGGTATATTTAGGTCCCATGTAATAGGGGGCGAGCCTATTGCCATTAACCGGGCAAAAATCCTAAATCCGAGCTGCTACTGAGAATTTCATAGAACATCTAGCGTAGCAGTTAGGACCATTAGGCTACCGTGGCAGTTAGACCACTGGGCTAGTAAATAAATAAATTAAATCTCAATCAGCTCTGGCCTACATGTTAGAAACTCACGAGCGAACTGCGCAGTAAGCTTTATGTTCACTTTATAGCTAGACACGTATCATAAACTTGTATTGGTATTAGTATGACCACTAACTAGCACATAATGTTTTACGAGATATCTGACTGACTCGTTACTCGATAACTGCCTCGTTAGCCTAGTGGTCCTAAGCGCGACTGCTACGCAAGAGGTCTTGGGTTCGATTCCCAGGTCGAGCAAAAAGTGTTATCTGGTTTTTCTATGAGATTCTCAGTAGCAGCTCAGAGTTAGGATTTGTGCCCGGTTAATGGCAATAGGCTCGCCCCTATAACATGGGACCTAAAAGTATACCGGCGAACAGTGGGTGTACATTGTTACACTTCTGCCTAACCCTTCAGGGAATACAGGCGTGATGGCATGATGGTATGAGATATCTACTAATAGTACAGTTCAATAAATGTACGTTTTACGTAAAAGTGTTTGTTTGTTTACGCGTTTTTCTTTTGTTTTAGAATAAAACTGGGAGGTACAGAAAGAAATTCCTAACCTAGATTCATATCTATACTAATATAATAAAGCTGAAGAGTTTGTTTATTTGTTTGGTTGAACGTGTTAATCTCAGGAACTGCTGGTTCGAATTGGAAAATTCTTTTAAATTATATATTGGATAGTCCATTTATTGAGGAAGGCGATAGGCTATATAACATCACGCTACGACACACGGGAGAGGAGCAGTAACCAAAGACATAACTTAAACCGGGTGGAAAAATAAATACAGTAATTTGACTATAATTAAGAATTGTAATGTTCTAAATATTATTTGTTGCTGTGCCCTTACAAGGTCCATAACCGTACATTAGCCTTAAGATTTATAATGTTAGTCCGTAAGGCTTTTATAAAATACTAAACATGAAAATAAATAAAACAAACTACTTATTTATACAAATAAATAAATAATTCAATAATATGAAATGTTTTAAGTCCTGTCTTCATAGCAAAAGAAGCTTCTAAGAAAGCTTCTTTTGCACTGCTCCCAAAAATCAGATAGCTTTAAATGTTTATGTTTATTTGCATATGCTTATACACCTCTGCCTACCCCTTCGGGGAATACAGGCGTGATGGTATGTTGTACTTATAATATCTATCGAGTTTTATAATATGGTTCTCAACAAAATAATCGGAGGCTTACCCAGCGACACTTAGCAATCATGGTAACAGGAACTATGCGAATTCGTTTTGGAGCGCATAAAATAGAATTGTATTGTTTTCTTTTACAGATGACAGCATCCATCAACACCACTTTCACTGCTGGTATCTATTACAGCATACACAAATGATCCAGAACAAGGATCTACACCAGTTGAGTGGTAACCTAGATCACATGTGTGTGCGCACGTACGGCCACTGACGTCATCGGGAAGAGGGCTTTACTCTGCGAATTAAAGGGGGGTGTAGACTTACCGAATTCTGGAAGCTAAGATTTGTTTTTTTTTGTGAAATACTTATTAGGTTAGGAAGAGGCTTCTTTTGACTTTAAGATTCAGTCAAAGCTTTTAACCTGCCGAAATTAATTCTGTCGTATTCTTCATCGTTTTATTTGTTGAGAATCATCATCATCTTCCTTATCCCATGTTAATTGAGGTCGCCACAACACGTTTTCTTCTTCCATTCCGTCCTGTCAGCCGTCATGCCTGACTGCCTTCTCTTTCTTCACACAATTCATTCATCTTTTCTTTCGCCTCCCTCAAACTCAAAATCAAATCATTTATTTCAATTAGACCATTAAAAGGCACTTTTGAACGTCAATTACATGTTAAAATTAAAAATATTGAATCTAGTTGCCCATTCCAATAGGTAGTTTCGTATGGAGAAGAACGGGCAAGAAACTCCATACCTACTCTTTTAAAAAAAAAACCTCGTCCTGTCCTTCCATTTGTAATTAATTGTTATTGATTTATTTTTAAGGAAATATTTACAGTCAGATTTTAGCCCAAAAAAACTACACTAGTAGGTATTTAACTTTTATGGAAATTTCACCAACAATAGCACAGCTTACGGCTCAGCTGATATCGCTTCGAAAAATCCAACCGTTGTTACCATAACGCCGCCCGCGAGCTGCCACCTTTTGATCTTGCCAATATAAAACATATTTTAACACTCACAAGTTAAAGTCTTAACTTGAATGGCAAATTATTTGCGGTGTTGCAGCCGTGTACTATATTGAAATAGACGCCGCCATTTTGTTTAACTACTTTGTTCGAATAGCAGTTCTCGTAACTATGTTTGCTTCCTCACAACATATAGAACTATCTATTACAAAGCCATCAACATATTTTAGTGTTCTGTGAAATATAGACTAATATCAGTAAGCTGAAGGATTTTTTGTTTGTGTGTTTGTTTCAACGCCCCAATCTCTAGAACTATGTACGAGTTGGATTGTAAAAAATATTTTTGCATATGATACCAGATTCATAAGGAACAGATCACGCTACGACATACGGGAGCGGAACAGTAACCAAAGAAAACTTGAAGCGGGTAAAAAAAATACGCTACCAGTCGGATCGAAAAAAATTTTTTGGTAAATGATAACCAGATTCATAAGAAATAAATTGATCACACTACGACACACGTGTGTGGGGCTGTAACCAATGAAGTTACTTAAAGCGAGTGAAAAAAACCACGCGGGGGATCCACTCTAATCTCTGGAGCGATCTGTCGGATTTAAAAAATTGTTTTTGTAAATTATAGCCAGATTCATGAGGAATAGTATAGGCCAACAATATCACGCTACGACGTACAGGAGCGGAGCTGTAACCGAAGACATAATGCGGGTGTGAAGATGCCTAAGGCATTAGGGTCACCTTTGCACTTATTTGTTACATAAAGTTTAAAAAACTAAGAAAATCACGCGGACGAACTTGCGGGCAAAAGCTACAACACAATAAAGTGTTTAGCCGCAAATAATTTGTTTTACAACCGTAATTCAGTTTGTTTGGTAATGAACATACATTTATTGTAAGTACTTGTTCTCTTCGAAGAAATAGTGGTTCTAGCGAGATCTTCCTTCTGTATTCACTTTTCCTTATTGCTTGTGTGTTTAAAAACAGTTTGATGTATTTGTTTTTCTTCCTAAACTGTACGATCTTGATTTGGTAGCATCGTTTATTTTTATTGCTCCGTAAATGTTGGTGGCTGGAATTTGGCTCGTGAACTTCTAAATGAAGTTTGGTTCCTGTTAATTGTACGGGATTTAGTGGGAATATGAATAGCAGGTTAAGATGGCAAAACGAATACGTGACAGATGGAAGTAATGGAGAGAGGCTTTTGCCCAACAGTGGGACAGTACGGTTTAGTTAAAATAATAATAGTTGCTTATTATCACGTTGTCGGTATATCTGGTGAGACCTAATATCATTTATTGAACCACAGACATCGCTTAATGTTTTGTGTGGTAAAACTTTTATAGGTTTAACGATTTGCTTTTTAGGTCTACTCTTCCCTATTTAGTCCTTGAATTTATACATAACATCACGCCTGTATTCCCTAAAGGGTTAAGTGTGCCAATGTATATGTTTTAAAGTCCCATGTAACAGGGGGCGAGCCTGCTGCCATTAACCGGTCACAAATTCTAACTTCGTGTTACTACTGAGAATTTCATAGAAAAACCCAATAATATTTTGCTCGACCTGGGAATCGTACCCAAGACCTCTAGCGTAGCAGTTGTGCTTAGGACTACTAGGCTAACGAGGAAGTGATAGGTGTAATTTATAATATCTTAGAATAAAAAATAGTAGCATCTAATGTGAACGGAGAACCTGACTGACTTGACCTTGACCTGATTGACTGACTGACGCTGATACGTCAGTCAGTCTGAAACTACTGGACCTAGGAACGTGAAATTTTGTATACGTCGTCCTTTTATAAAGTAGGCGAGCAAAATGAAACGCTGTTAAAGGAAATTCAACCTCTAAGGGGGTGAAAAGGGGGGCCCTGATTTAATTAAAAATCTAATTTCTTGGATCTTGAAACTTAATACGAATGCAAATCTAAGTAAATAACAAAGTATGACGTTATTAGTTTTATTTAAGTAAGAGGGGTTGAGTTTGAAAAGGGAGTACAAAATCTAGTCGAACTCCAAGTGTAATTAAACTTGTTAAATTTTATTCATTATCTTCATCGTTTTAACCTTTTTCCGCGAACCAGTGGGCACGGTCCACGACAGCGGATACCAAAATACCCTTTACTCGCGTATCCTTGAGCAGCTTGTGGTTCATTCCCCTCAGCTTGCTCTATTCTCATTACTAACTAGATCACTGACGTAATGTATGTAATTCCTCAATTCTGATAGCTGACAGCTTTTCGGGAGTTGTTTGTTTTTCTGTATGTAACTCTTATTTTATGTCAAGTTGATATATTTACTGTATTTCAAATGTGCGTTTTTACACACATACCATCACGCCTGTATTTCCCGAAGGATTGGGCAGAGGTGTACCAATGTACACCTACAGGCCGCCGGTATGTTTTAGGTGCCATGTAATAGGGGGTGAGCTTATTGCCACTAACCGGGCATAGATCCTAACTCCGAGCTGCTACTGAGAATTTCATAGAAAAACCCAATAACACTTTGCTCGTATGTGATGGTATGTCAAAATTAGTATAGAGTATAGATTCTTTAAAACTAAAGAGATGAATCTTGTCTAATGTTTAACTCATCAATAAGCTGTACATCATTTCTATTTTCTAATATTTGAACTATCAATAAGCTCGTACATCACTACACTATTTTCTTTAGAAATAGATCATCGGCTATACTTTTAAGATTACATTACAGGAGAGCATCTTCCCAGAATCCCGCGCAGTTCGACAACCCGTGGTAATACTTATCTGGTCGTAAATCTATACTAATATTATAAAGCTGAAGAGTTTGTTTGTTTGAACGTGCTAATCTCAGGAACTACTAGTTTGAATTGAAAAATTCTTTTTCTGTTATACAACAGAAAAAGAATTTTTCAATTCAAACTAGTAGTTCCTGAGATTAGCAAGTTACTAGTAGTGGACTATACAGTCCACTACTAGTAACTTGATGCGGGAGAAAAAAACTACGCGAACGAAGTCGCTGGCAGAAGCTAGTGTTTTATTCGTATTAACCTTCCACTTGAATCACTCTATCTATTGAAAAAACGCATTAAAATCCGTTGCGTAGTTTAAAAGATCTAAGCGCACAGAGGGTCAGACGGCAGGAAGCGACTTTGTTTTATACTATGTAGAGATAAATCATCATATACTTAGCATTTTCCCAACAAAGTTGGGGTCGGCTTCTAGTCTAACCGGATGCAGCTGAACAGTGTTTTACATGGAGCGACTGCCTATCTGACCTCCACAACCCAGTTACTGGGCAACACGATACCTTTTGGTAAGACTGGTTGTCAGACTTCCTGGCTACTGACTATCCGTAACGACCGTCAAAGATCTACGAATGACAGCCGGGACCAACGGCTTTACGTGCTTTTCGAGACACGGGGATGTCACACCACCAACTTCCAAACTCCGGGCTGCTACTAAGAAATTCG
Source organism: Caradrina kadenii (assembly GCA_947462355.1). Lineage (NCBI taxonomy): Eukaryota > Metazoa > Arthropoda > Insecta > Lepidoptera > Noctuidae > Caradrina > Caradrina kadenii. The sequence continues at coordinate 3,295,139 of OX381691.1, read as the reverse complement.
TAATGTAATAATACCCAATAACATTTTTTGCCCGACCTGGGAATCAAACTCTCCTCAACATCAGTCGCGCTTGCGATCACGAGACCAACGGGGCAGTCTAATATGTACAGATAAATGCTTTGAGTTATAACCTAACACTACAATTCTAATCTGAGAACATACATACAAAGTGTGTGTATACATTTCTAAATCCGGAAAGAACGTCACTAGCTTAACTGGAAGCCACTAAACTTAGAACTACATCGTAAACCGGCTATCCGGTGGAAATATTACCGTGTCTATTTCAAGATGGCTTCATGAAAATGGGTAAGGATGTGCAGTTTGAAGGATTACCACCTTTATACGTGGTCGTGATGAACTTAAGGAGGGAAATAAATGGTGAAGATATTAGAGGTTATTAATAATGTTATGCTATTATGTGATAATGTCGTCATTACCTTCAGCGAACTCTCTGTTTATGAAGCGAGCTTCCCTCAAGGTTTTCCCTTGGGATTACTCTATGGCAGGGTTGGCGAACCTTTATTGGTAAACGTGCCTTTTCTTATGAAAGTAATAATAATGTGGCATTGACATTGCATAGAGTCGCCAATTCGTAAAATAATATAGATAATGCTAGGTGCTATTAAACTCTTTATCTGCAACTGGTTGGTGCAACAATCATAATGTTTATTGGTATAAAAAAAAATCAACTATAACTTATAACTGGCTCGATAGCCTTGTGGTCCTAAGCACGACTGCTACGCTAGAGGTCTTGGGTTTGATTCCCAGGTCGAGCAAAGTGTTATTGGGTTTTTTTTTTAATTCTCAGTAGCAGCTCGGAGTTCGGATTTGAGCCCGGTTAATGGCAATAGGCTCGCCCCCTATTACATGGGACCTAAACATCCCAGCGAACTGTGGGTGTACATTGATACACCTATACCTAACCCTTCGAGGAATACAGGCGTGATGGTTTGATGGTTGTAAATTTATTTCAGTGAGGTAAATAATGTTTCGGCCACGGCGACCAATCACAAGGAGATCCTCATTCTCATAGCTCGATAATTCGACACGACCGGGAAGAGATCAAGCGCAGTTTCAACGATTGTACGTGTGTCCTAGATACGAGGGTATCACACCATCAACTTCTAAACTCCGGACAGGTGTTGAGAAATTCCCAACACAAAAGACCCAGTATCACTATGTCCGACCTGGGAATTGAACCCAGGACCCATCGCTCAGCAGTTGCACTTGTAAACGCGAGACCTACGGGGCAGTCAAGTTACGGTTTTAGGATGTGTGTGTACCATTCAATCTAATCCACGTAGATTAATAGCTTCTGACTTGTCATAATTACACTGTTTGACGGTAGAATAAGAGTCTTTTCTTTTTAGAAAAATGCAACATCTTATCAAGAAAATTGCATAAGATTCATCCTACGAAACTGAAAGCGTTTCAAGCGGGCAAATCCGAGGGCATAGCTGTAATCCCACATAATCATATAACTACTCGAGTTAACCCCACTTCCTTCTGACGTCATCGCTGTATATAGCACGTAAATCTGGGTTACCCCAACTGGGTTACAGCTTTGTTTTCACCCATTTTCGCGCGAAATGTTTTCATGTAACCCCCTTTTTTATACGGGGCAGTAAAATCAATGTAATGGTTACATCAGGGTTTGACGTAATCCTTCAGAATTTCGTAATAAGTGCGCGAAATGTGGAGCATTTCGTTTCGTTTACGTGTATTGAAATGGGGCACATATTTGAAGGTTAAAAAACAATAAAGGGGCTTAGACATGAGTACAGATTGTTGTGAAAAACTATACAATGTTGAGACAGAGACGGGATCGTGGTAGGCCACTAAGAAGATAGAGCGACGAACCGGTTGGATGCCTCCACAACTGGAGCGATGAAACACACAATCGTGAAATATGGAGGAAGTGCAGGGAGGCCTGTGCCCAGTACTCGGATAGACCAGGCTAACAAAACGTAGTAGTACGTAGAGCTCTTCGTGAAGGAGCCCGTCCGAGGAAGTACTACCACCATACATATTTCTGCCGCAAAGCAGCGTTACTGTGTTCCAGTTTAAAGGGTATGGGTCCTAATGTAATTACAGGCACATGAGACATTTCAACTTTGTCTCTGGGAAGGCAACGCATTTGCAAGGCCTCTGGTAGTGCAGATAAGCAGCGGTGGTGTTTGTGTGTTCCACTTTAGTTTGTAACACTTTCAATAACTCTAAACATCTGAAGCAACACAATTGGAATTTAATTATCGTATTTCGTAATGTCGAAATGCTGCGCTGAACTCGTAATTCTTAAAATGTCAGGATTTGTTTTTTTTACGGAGTAGCATCGTACATGTCAACCTTGTTTTTTTTGGGGGGGTGGGAAATCGTCAAATAACTTCTCCCGCCCTTAGTGTGAGAGTGCCCTTTGCGTTCCGGGGGCGCGGTATCTCTTACGAACAGCCCGCAGCCCCGGCATACAGGTCAACCTAGGAGGATGTCGGCTGCTTAACCAGACATTGCGGTGTTTTTAAAAAAAAATTCAGTCCTCCAATTGGGGCTGTGTGAGTTACTCTGGCTTAGGGCGTCTGGGGAAAGACAGTAAAGGGATAAGTTAGATCGCATCTTGATTATTTAGGCTCAATGCGGCGGGCTGGCTTGAGCAAGCGTCGGAGATGTCAGAAGTCTAACTAATATTATAAATGTGAAAGTTTGTGGGGATAAATGTTTGTTACTCTTTCACGTTTAAACGGCTGAACGTATCTGGATGAAATTTGGCACTGAGATAGATGGTAGTGTGGAATAACACATCCCGGAAAAATGTACGGTTCTCGTGGGATAATATACCAAATTTGACGCGGAAGAACCTCGTCTCACATAATTCACTTATCAACCTGAATCATGTTTGCAGGAACTGACTCATGGCTATACACACAATGGTCCATGTTGGCGAGATCCCATTAATCCATTTCACTTGCCCCCTTGACCCAGTCCCAGACGTCAATGAAAGTCAATCGATCAAAGTCTACGTCAGGAGCTTTTACTGTCGTGTGTGTGCTGAAACGATAACATTAGCTAACAGGGAGTCATTACTGACCATTTAATGACTTTAGGATGCCGATATTAATCGTTAAATTGGTAATTAACTATTACAGCTTGGTGTAGATTTAAAACATTATTTATTTTATTTACACACACACGCAATTATAACATCCTGAGAGTAAAAACCAAGTGCTTATTAATTAAAGAAACCAAAAGATAAAAACCAAAGATCTCTCTAAAATTAACTATTCAGCTAGAAATAATTTCGGCAGCTATTGTCCAAGAATATCCTCCGACACACCTATAATATTACATAGACGTCTATTTACAGAGGCAAAATGTATTGTTGCTCTGATAAAGATTAAGAAATCCAAGGAAAGGCAATAAACGTTGCACTTCAGGAGAGAATGTAACACTTCGCTGAAGCGGATACAAATAAGGCTGCGGGTTGTCTGCAGGGGTTGCCGGTTGTTCGAAAGGAACCTCCGGAACGCAAAGGGCACGAAAGAACATGGGTCGGTTTTATTCAGTAAAAGTCTGACACTCCCTCCCGCCCCTCTCAGGTCACGAGAAGTCATTTGATGATTTCCCATCCGAAAAAAAAGGGCCTCTTATGAATGTTGAGCAGAGAGGACCGGTTGAATTATTTTCAATGGCAAACTATGGATCGAAAACCATACACCATATAACCCAGTTAAAAAGCAAAAATCAAAAAGTGTTATTGGGTTTTTCTATGAAATTGTCAGTAGGTGCTCGGAGTTAGGATCTGTGCCCGGTTAATGGCAATAGGCTCGCCCCCTATTACATGGGAACTAAATATACCGGCGAACTGTGGGTGTACATTGGTGCACTTCTGCCTAACCCTTCGGGGAATACAGGCGTGATGGTATGTTATGATAACTGTGGATCCTACTTGAAAGAGAACCGACTAAAGTCAAAGCAGGTAAAATTAAGGAAAGCTCTACAAACTTTTAGAAATAATAGCAATGTAATCTCAGTCTTAATTTTTCAAAAACATTTCTAATTTATCTAAATTTTTTTGCATTGACGATCGCTGAAGTGAGATTTTGAACGTTTCAAATTAGTAAAATTGTCTTTCAGTTATCAGTTAATAGAAGACCAAAACCTATAAAGAGGATTACAACTTACTATGGACTATTGCTACTTTTTTTTGGATGTATGTCTAATCTTTGATATCCAAGTCGATACACAGCTCTGCAGTAACCTCCATAGATCACAAGTTGCAACACCCAGAAGACTGATCTATAAATATCCTTATCTAAACCTGTTCCACTTTTGATTTCACATTAATTGCTAGTTTTATCTATTTTACTCTTCATATCTATCGCTATCATGTCTACGACGCAGTGCTGTCCAGCAATATCCAGATATCAATTTACGGGGCTGTTGAAATCCACCCATAACCGGTTTAAACTAGTGATTAACTATCATAAAGTATGTAATTATTTGATAGCACTACTTGAGGAATGGTTACATAAACGAGCATGGGATTGTGTGGGTGATGACGATTGGAATATATGTGGTGCTGTTTTTTAAAAATTTCATTGTTAACTACATTCTGTTGTAAAGTTCACATCTCTGGCATACCAAAGCTGGTTAGTAGCTGTTCTCGTTTTCCTCGGCCTCGGCTCTAAAGGCTACCCAAGCTTTATTATTTACAATGGGAATAACTACTTTAGTTTACTTTACCTCGTCCGTGTAATTAATTTGTTTAAATAATTAGTAATTAGTATTCATGAACAATAAATTGTATTTAAAATGACATAATATAAAAAGAAGAAGAAAAATTAAACAAAAATTATTAAAGTATTCCCAGGTCGAGCAAAAAGTGTTATTGGGTTTTTCTATGAAATTCTCAGTAGCAGCTCGAAGTTAGGATTTGTGCCCGGTTTATGGCAATAGGCTCACCCCCTATTACATGTGATCTAAACACACCGGCGAACTGTGGGTGTTAATTGTTACACCTCTGCCTAACCCTTCGGAGAATACACGATGGTATGATTACAAAGCTGAAGACAATGTTAGTTTGTTTTTTTTTGGCGGGTGGGAAATCATCAAATAACTTCTCCCGCCCTGGGCGTGAGAGTGAGTGTCAGACTTTTGCTGACTAAAACCCACCCATGTTCCTTCTTGTGCCCTTTGCGTTCCGGGGGCGCGGTATCTCTTACGAACAACCCGCAGCCCCGGCAGGCATCGGCCCTCAGTGGCCCCTTCCCTTTGCTGACATCTCTTTGAGGCGAGCGTGGAACACGAACGCGCCGTCGACACGGCCTGTCGTTTTGTTAAACGTAAGGACGGTGAGCTACCCATTGCTCACCGTCCACAGGCCCGTATCTACGGTGGCCGGGAGTCGTCTCGCGGCTCCCGACGTCCGGAGCGTCTACCGCGGCGGCTGGGACGCGAGAACCTCTGTCTCAGCCGTCCCGCCGCCTCCTTCTCTAGCATTGCTGCCTCGCAGAAGGAGGCGACTGCATCCCATTCCCTCTCGCTCCGGACCATGGCTTGCACCAGGGCCGACGCGAGAGTTCGCCGCCGCCGATGGCCGCCGCAAGGACTCGGCGATGCTCCGCCCAAACGGGGCACACCGCCACGGTGTACTCCACCGTATCCTCGGGGCGATCCACACAATGGTGACACCCGGACGTTTCCTCCCGCCCGATGAGGTGCAGGAACCTCCCGAAACAAACAAACAGACATATCAATAAACTTTCACATGACGTAGATACATGAGAGGCACGACTGCGATCAACGGAGTTGTTCCCCAGCTGTTCTGAAAGTGAAAGGTACACGCGGTAGGATATTATTAGCTATTTATCTATTGATAACCTTGCGGTCAACGAGACGGCGACGTGGAACGGACACGTCACGGTAACTACGCAATTCAATGCGTAGGAAAATGGTTTTTAATTAACATTGGATTAGCTTTGGTTTTGTTTGGGCCAAAGATTAAATCCGCGTTCCATTTTTGGCGTGCTTTTAAAGATTTTATCTGTTAATCCGGGTCTGAAAGCTTTTGAAATGAGCAAGTTAAAATCGTTTGTAAGCTGGTCCAGTAGTTTCGGAGCCTATTCGGTACAAACCAACAAACAAACGAAAAATGTTTCCTCTTTATAATATTAGTATTCATAGAAAGTAACATTACTGCCGATAGCCACAGGCTATGTTTTATTGTAAACTTGACTTTCACGCGGACTAGGTCGCGTGGAGAAGCTAGTGTTTTTATAAACACTTGTCTCTAATAATAACTAAGAATAGTTGATGCAGCTGTTGTACAATAGTTGACTAATCCAATGAGAGAGAAGATACAAGAACGCAAATAGCACTTTCTAAGTAGTTTTATTAAGTAATTATATATTTTAATTATGGTCTTGGGTTCGATTAGCAGGTCGAGCAAAAAATGTTATTAAAATTTTCTATGAAATTCTCAGTAGCAGTTCGGTTTTAGGATTTGTGCCCGGTTAATGGCAATAGGCTCGGCCCCCTATTACATACCGGCGAACTGTGGGTGTATACTGGTACACCTCTGCTAACCCTTCGGGGAATACAGGCGTGCAGGCACGTGCTAATGGATTGTCGTTAATGAGTGGTACATCTGTTTGTGAATGAGCTTGTCCAGGAATTTTGTTACTACTAGCATGTCTATTTTTTCCGTCAAGCAATTCTCCTGAGTTCTTCTTCTTTTGTGTAAGGCTGCCCGTCCACAGAAGCGGAGCGAGGCTGCGGAGCGGAGAAACGGAACAATATTAATCAACAGGATTGCACAAAATCTTCGCACCGCACCAAATATGGAATCCTATTGGTTAATATTTCTCCATTTCCCCGCTCCGCAGCCTCGTTCCGCTTCTGTGGACAGGCAGCCTAAAGATCACCATAAATCAAGAAAGTTTGCAGTGATGATTACACGTTTCTAAAGCGTAGGTCCAAGTGAAATGGGAGTGTAATGTCTAATGGAAAAGAACTGGATGTCACATCAGATGTCAGATAAACAAATTCTTCTACATGGACATCGGATTCGTCAAAATTATCTTATTTGTAGATCAATATTTATAACGGTAATGTCGTTCAGCTGTTTAAGCGTGGTAGAGTAACAAATTTTCTTCCATCCATCTATTCATCCATTCTCACAAACATTCGTATTTATAACAGCTGTAAGATTATTCTGTACAGCGTAGTTGATAAAAACCTTGTCCAAATCTTTGAGACGGACATTCCAGGAAGTCTGCCAAAGTTCAATGCTTCATAGACTTACTATTTGCTTGTAAGCCATTAAAATGGGTATCATCTCCGGCACTCCTACGTGCAGCGGTGTGTAAAGATGAGGTGACGACAAAGTACCGACGGGCTAGCAGGGTTGGCAAACCTTTTTACGTAAAAACGTAACTATCTTAATACTTTTATTAATGCGAAAATTTCACGCCAGAACGCCTGAACGGATCAGGATGAAATTTAGCACAGATATAGGTTGAAGTCCGATATCTAAACTGTAAATATTTCCGGGATAAAAAGTAGCTTATGTTCTGTCATAAGCTACTTTTTATCCCTGAAAGATTTACAGTTTCCTAGAGATATTTTATCAAATTTAAGCCTTGGCTTCGAATTTTTGAAAAACAGGTAATTATTTTTTGTTTTGAATGACTGACGAAAACAGCAACCCTAAGAAGTCTAGAATCATGAACTGAATCTATTAATGTTAAAATCTTCTGTCACCATGTCGTTTCCACCATGCATGTTTCCATTAACCACCGAAGTTAGCTTCTCTCTTCTCATTTCAATAGACCTTGGGTTGGTAATCCCTGTCATGTACCTAGTACCTAAGATATGTAATCTGCTAAACGATCCACGTGATTCAAACACGTGGTGTTTCGTTAAAATACCGAAGAAAATCTTGTCACGTTACTAAGAAAAAATATACGCATTAGTTAGTTTTCTTTATTACAAAATGTTCCTGGATGTTCAACATTTATTTTCGTGCTAATGGAATGGTGTCAACTTTGAATATAAACACGCCAATCTATGTTTTGGCAGGTGGTAGAATACCTGGGCTATGAAATTGATATTGTTGGTATTTTTAAATCTAATATTATAAGCTAAAGTATTCATGGACCCGCCTGGCACCCAGTGCGACTGCGGAGCTCCCTAATCAGACAATGTCCTAAATGCTGGAGTGTCCCAATTTTCCGTTCACCTGCGCCCTCCACGATCTGATTAGCGTCTCCGACGCAGCAATAAACGTGGCTTGCTGGGCTCATTTTTTTCGGATTGGACATCGTCAAATGACTTCCCCCGCCTTGGGCGGGGCGGGAGGGAGAGTCGGACTTTTACTGACTAAAACCCATCCATGTTCCTTCTTGTGTCCTTTGCGTTCCGGGGGTGCGATATTTTTTTCGAACAACTCGTCGCAGCTACTGCGCCCATGTAGTATACCTAAATAATGATAAATTTATCATCGACACGAAAAAAAAGAAGCTAAAGTTTATTGTTTGTTTGTATGCGCTAATCTCTAGAACTGCTGGTCCTATTCTGAAAATTATTTTGCTTATAAGAAGCTATGTTATCTCTGAGCATCATAGGTTCTGTTTTATGGAATACTTGACTTTCATACGGACGAAGTCGTGGGCACAAGTTAGTCTCAGAATAAAATTTACAGTAGTTTTAGGGTTTTAGGGTCGGGTGCTGTTATACAGAGAAGTGACTCTTTAACTCTTTTTGGCACTTTTTAAGATGACACATTATTGAAATTATTTTACTATAATTATAAAAAAGACGTAGACGCGCCACTCTAGGACTTTTTCCTCCATTTTGTTTGCATACCGGCGTACTGTGGGTGTACATTGGTACACCTCTGCCTAACCCTCCGGGGAATACAGGCGTGATGGTATGGTATGTTTTTGTTTGTTTTATTCGAGATTGCTAATCTCTTGACACTAGTTCAGGTCATAGGTGACAAAGACAAAGTCGACGATGGTGAGAGCTTACCCAGAAGAAGCCTGTTCACTCTAACTTTGAACAGATTAGGGTTGAATGCGTTCGGAAATATAAACGCAGGTAGAGAGTTCCACTCCTTTGCATACGAATATTAATACAAATATTTATTTCGTGCGCGAATCAAACCAGTTACGCGAAGCGCAGCAGCCAATCGCTCAGCCTCGTGTCATCTAGCAATTTGACATTCACTCCTCAATTGGTACACGGAGCACGATCGTACATAATTGCTAATGTATGTACATCCTTGTCATTACGATATAAGTTACAATACTAGGAAGAATGTTTAATATCTTAACACTTTGTATGTTTAAGTTATATTGTAGCCCGATATCCGGTTGGAGGCTGTTAGGCTTGGGACATACAGAAGACTGAATGTTTATGAAACATTTTGTTTTCGATTGAACATACAGCCTTTTTGTATCCTTGTGATTGGGATGAGTTGTGTAGGACGGTTGAGGCAGAGAGTCTCCCGTCTCAGCCGCCGCGGTAGAAGCTCCGAGCGTCGGGAGCCGCGACGCTCCCGGCCACTGTTGACGCGGACCTGTGGACGGTGAGCAACGGGTAGCTCACCGTCCGCACGTTGCGTAACAACAGGCCGTGTCGACGGCGCGTTCGTGTTCCACGCGCGCCTCAAAGAGATGTCAGCAATCTTGGAAGGGGCCACTCAGGGCCGATGCTTGCCGGGGCTGCGGGTTGTTCGTAAGAGATACCGCGCCCCCGGAACGCAAAGTGCTTGTGCACTTTGCGTTCCGGGGGCGCGGTATCTAAAGTGACTATTAACTCTTGTGAGTTAATAGTCACTTTAGTGCTGAAATAGTTTTTATTTATTAGTTAATTAATAGATAACTAAAATTCATCACAAATAGACTTGAAGAGATCCGACTTGTCTCTGAAATCCATAATTCCATCCTATTTCCCACTTATCCTACTAATATTATAAATGCGAAAATTTGTGAGGATGGATGGATGTTTATTACTCTTTCACGCTTAAATACCTAACGGATTTGAATGGCACTGAGATAGATTGTACTGTGGAATAACCACATACGATTCTTTTTATTCTGGAAACATGTTCGGTTCCCGGGAGATAATACCTATATCAAATTTGCCGCGGGCGAAGTCGCCGGCAAAAGCTAGTCTTCTATAAAGTAAAGTTAAGAATGTTATAAAGTTTTGTCAAACATATAATATCTGCAACAGTATGCCCAAGCCCTTAGTCAAGGAAATGTTGTACAAATATTCAACAGAATGCGCTCAGAATAGTTTATCTTTTGTGTGTCCTCGACTTATGATAATTGTTCGCTATATAGAGCGGCATACAGGAACGGATTTCAGTATTTAAATAATAAAATATATTAATACAAGGCTACTATTGCCCCACTGCAAGGCAAAAGCCTCTTCTCGTACAGAGAAGGCAAGAGCATTGATCATCACGCTTGCTGTATTATTAAAAAGTCCAGGATTCCTCTCGATGTTTTCCTTTACCGATGTCAGTGAAGTCCAAGATAAACATAGGAAGTAACTAAATATAGAGAATTAACTTGTATAGTAGTTTGCCTTAGTACGTACTTACTTAATTATTGTCAAAAGCAGTCAGTTTCGGTTGAATATTTATAATCTAGAAGACAAAGTTTAGCCTTGCATCATAGCCTTACGTCATAAATTCCTTGATTGTACTTGTGAAAAAGTAAAGAAAAAAAAGAGTCAACTCACTAGTGCTTCGTTCAAAGCGTAGTTCCTGCATGACTGAACGTTTAAATTTTTTATTAAGTACTGTTGAATTTTGGATTAAAAAATGGTTAATGAAACCGTTTTGAGGAGGAGCTGCTGCATGCTGCTGCGCTGCGTGTTACGGATTCGATTTCCATATGAAACAAGTATCTATTCGTTTTTTTTTTTTCTCATGGACTTCCTCTGTCGACGGGATGACGGAGGGGCATGCCGGACTCTTACCGGTTAAATCATCGCGGTGTTCCACCTTTGCCTTTGGTCGGGGGTGCGGGATTCGCTTAAGCATTCACTGCTCCCCTGAGTCTATCCGTATGGCCTACAGGTTTTGTGTGTGATTTTATGTAATATGTATTTGTAAATGCACATGTAATACAGCAGATATTTATAATGTAAGCCAAGTTTTTTACAAAGAAAATACCATTAACTTGCGAGTCTCAAAATTAAATGCAAAACATTTTACATTTAACGCTGACCCTGCATACAGACATGACAATAGTGTTCTAAATAAGTGATGCAGTTTAAAAATAGTTGCCATTGGCTGATAGCACGTGCTAGCCAAAACAGATGGTCACAATAACAAGCTGCAATATTCTACTATCAGGAAATACAAATGGCGATCATTGTGTTGAGGCATTTAGGATTTAGGAATGGCGGGAAGAGTTTTAAATAGATTTTCACAAAAATGTTTGAGGTTTTGGGACATGGGTTATGCGGAACGGTTCGCGCAGTGGCTAAGCGATTGGCGTCTGTGTTGCGTGTCGCGGATTGGATACCCACACGAAAACTTTTTTGTATGATCTACAAATAATTGTTCCGGGTCTGTGCGTGTCCGAGGCCCGGAGCGTCTACCATGGCGGCTGAGACGGGAGACTCTCTGCCTAACTGCTTCGCAGAAGGAGGCGACGGACGTTGTTCGGCTGAGATGATGGTGATAATACTCAAAATTACAGTCATGCTAAAATGAGTAAATGACTTAAGTATGGCGGAGAAAACAATGAAACAAATACGGTATGTACTAAAAATATTCACAGACGATCCATATCGTAAATGCAAGACTATTTTATTTATCGGTCATGTATTGTTGGTCATTTTTATTGTAAGGTAACTGCCTCAGTGGCCTAGTGGTCTTAAGGGCGACTGCTACGCTAGAGGTCTTGGGTTCGATTCCCAGGTCGAACAAAAAGTGTTATTGGGTTTTTCTATGAAATTCTCAGTAGCAGCTCGGAGTTAGGATTTGTGCCCGTTTAATGGCAATAGGCTCGCCCCCTATTACATGGGACCTAAACATACCGGCGAACTGTGGGTGTAAATTGTTACACCTCTGCCTAACCCTTCGGGAAATATGGACGTGATGGTGTAAAAAATAAAAACATTTAAAAATATAATAAATAGTAGCCCACCGTTATCGGTAACAGATCCAAGCTACCGGTGGTCAGGTCTCTTGAGAAAGGAATCTCCTAACAATACGCGCCGTGTCTAGGAGTACCTACCGCTTTCTGAATCAAGCCCTTGATCCAACTGCCCAACGAGAGCCTCCTGAGGTGTTGATCGAGGCTCTTGGCTATTACGCCATTAGCCGTCACGAATATCGGCACAATGATTGCTGTACTCACATCTCACATATCGACAACCTCGCGAGCCAGGTCAAGATACTTAATTTGTTTATCTTTCTCAGCTTTCACGAGGTTCTCGTCATAATATTAGCACTCATTGAGTAGATCTAATCGATCTACCACCACTATGTCAGCAGCAAGCCACATTATTATTACGAATTAATAACATTCAAGATAACAATTATCTCTATTTTATATCGCTACGTGTCGATAAACCGATTAGACAAAAGATTTCGCATTAAAACGTAGAAGATATAAGATACATTTAATTCTATATTTAATAATATTCGTCTTTTTGCTAGACTTTTCTGCCCATTCCTAGGCAATGGCCTCCCTTCATATCTTCCGCTTCAGTCGATGTTATGTCTCATTACGCCAATTGGATATGAGACACTTATAATTCCAAGACATAAAATTCTCTAAAGAAACACTGTATTTCAGCCCTGAAAGCACGGTTATTTTTTTAATATACTGTTCAAGTATCATTACGCCTGTATTACCCAGAGGGTTAGGCAGAGGTGTACCAATGTACACCCACAGTTCACCGGTATGTTTTTAGGTCCCATGTATTAGGGGGCGAGCCTATTTCCATTAACCGGGCACAAATTCTTGACAATTCAAAAGTGCCTGTAAATGGTCTAATTGAAATAAATGTTTTGACTTTGACTTTTTGACTTTGAAATCCTAACTCCGAGCTGCTACTGAGAAATTCATAGAAAAACCCAATAACACTTTTTGCTCGACCTGGGAATCGAACCCAAGACCTCTAGCGAAGCAGTCGCGCTTAGGACTACTCGACCAACGAGGCAGTTAAATTTCAGATTTTTAATTACATTGAAATTAATAAATAGTCAATTGAGTCGGCATAAAAGTGACATTACAGTTCTCTTTTGGTATACGGAATCTATGGGTGATCACGTTTTGACAGGTCATAAAGAGTACGACAATTGATTAGTGGTGTCCTTTAACCAATTCCTTAGAATGCCATCCGAGGCGTCCCGCCATCTTCTCCGTCTGCTACTACCCCGCCTGACAGTGTCAAGGTCCAGTCCTGATAAGTGGGTTCACAGTTAAGCCGGCCATTTTTTTAAATTCAAAGAAAAAACTTTTTTCATTTCCATTCGTAAAAAAGTTTGGAGTTGCCGGCAGCGGTGTTTGAAAATTAAATTTCTTTTTATTCATATTTTGTTTTTTTATTAATTTTCCATGGCTTTGATCTTGTTTTTATTTTTCAACTCGCAGTAGAGTTATGTATTCCATTTCCAAATAATGTTTATGGTTTTAAAACTTTTTTATGAATTGTCTTGTTTCTTTTTAATAGTAACAGGCTCATGTGTTTTCGTATTCTTTTTAATAACGCGTTTATATGTAGACTGAATAATGAAGAATAGGTAATTACGCCATTTTGTACAGCTAATTAAAAGTTTGCTGGTAGGGCCGAGTTTGCTGCAAATCTATACAAATAAATAAAATTGTAGTGTCTGTTTGTAATTTCAAAATGATACAAAGAAAATATGTTTTTTTTTATATTTGTCTATTTATGTTCCGGCTAATATCCTAAACAGCTGGACTGATTTTAACGGGACTTTCACTGGCCGATAGCTGACGGTATACCTTTATAAGGAGTAATTAAACCACTTCTATTAAAAAACAAAAAAGAATTAAGATTCAAAAATACATATTTCAATGACGTCACATTAATGAAAGCTAGTTACAAACATGTAGCGTAAAACATAAAATTAAAAATTCTAATTAACCCCCGACAGAAGAAAAAAATCACTACCGTATCTAACAAAAGAGCTGATAACTTTGAAACCGCTGCACCGATTTCCATCAAATAAAGCTAAGAACACTCCCGACTAATTAACCTTTCAAACACAAAAAACAAAATCAAAATTGGTTTATACGTTCGGGAGCTACGATGCCATAGACATATACACACACACAGACACGTCAAACTTATAACACCCCATCGTTTTTGCGTCAAGGGGTTAAAAAAAGAACACCGCCAATAACCGACATTCACGCCGACGATATGGCGGCTCTGAGCTAGTCTGGAATATTTGTTTAACTCAGTGCTAAAATATATGCGCAGTTAGCGACTGTCACAGATTCAGTAATAGTTCCTACGGCTATGTGAAGTGTCTTAATACTATGTATTCCGCACCTTGTACACCACACCTTTACTTACCAACAATACAAACTCATCTATACTATATAAAGAAGTAATTTTTTTTGTTTGTTCGTTTGTTTGTATCGAATAATCTCAGAAACTACTTGACCAAATTTAAACATTTTTTCACAAACGATAGCAACATTATTTTAAAGTAACATAGGCTATATAACATCACGCTACGACCGACGGGAGCGGAGCAGTAACCAAAGACGTAACTTAACGCGAGTGAAAAAAGCCTCGCGGACGAAGTGGCGGGCAGGAGCTATTTCGATATAAAAATGAAGTTATTCTTCGAATTTCGTCACGCCTCGGTCCCAAAGCATTAATTACCTTCAATTCTGAGTAAAGAACGAACTAATGAATGAATTGTCGCACCTGTCAATTAGTGAATGAATAAAATATATTTTCTCTGTTACTGCGTATATTTAGGCAGACGTGTCTATTATATTGCCTTGACCCAGTTTGATAAAGAATTGTGTTGCGTAGAACCAAAACAATGTGGAAATACGTGGTGTTTACAATTCTATCAGTTTTTTGTTTATTATTGTTTTTGGTACTTATGTAGGTAAGAATTTGGGTTGCCACCAGCTTCATAATATTCGACGTACCTACAGTTTATGTAAATGGCTAGGTTTCAAGTGGTTTTTTAGGCCTTGGGCATATTAGACCAGCTGCGTTGTTGCTTAAAGTGCTCAATAGGTAGGTAACAATACCAATCTATGTCAAGTTAATTTTCGGGTTATCGGGTTCCTTTCTGGGTTTTTTGGGGCGCTGACTCCACACGTGACTGTTTGTCAGTCACCCAGAAACTAACTCAAAAACCAAAAATGACTTGACGTTTGTGCTCACGACTCGTGGCGGCTACTATTTAATCAGTGACAACAGTCCTGTAACGCTGTTTTTAACACCCTATTATTAGGTCGACCTGTACGTAACTAACTATGTAATGGAATGTAAGGTAACTAGTATAATCATCTTCCAAGGGTCGTAGCGTCGCGAGACGACTCCCGGCCACCGTGGATAAGGGGCCTGTGAACGGTGAGCAATGGGTAGCTCACCGTCCTTACGTTTAATTAACGACAGGCCGTGTCGTTCGTGTTCCACGCGCGCCTCAAAGAGATGTCAGCATAGAAAAGGGGCCACTGAAGGCCGATGTCTGCCGGGGCTGCGGGTTGTTCGTAAGAGATACCGCGTCCTCGGAACGCAAAGGGCACAAGAAGGAACATAGGTGGGTTTTAGTCAGTAAAAGTCTGACACTCCCTCCCGCCCCGCGCAGGGGGGGGAGAAGTTATTTGATGATTTCCCATCCCCAAAAAAAAAAAAAAAAAGGGTCGTAGCGTAATGAAAATTGGTAGCTTTATGTAGTTCTGATGACAATACAATAATATGGTACTGTCGAACTGATCTGATGATGGAGCTGGAAGATATGAACTGAAACTTCATGATGGAAAATCGTATCATAGCTGTTTTGGATTTCTTAGAAAAGTCTTGTAATGAACTTTGGCCACGATTAGGTTTCAAGGTCTGATGATGAAGCCGACATACCGTCCTTCACAGTTAATTTTGCGTGCATTTATAAAAGCGTGTTTTTTTAAATAATATGTCATTTCAAAGTCAAAGTCAAGCCATTTATTTCAATTAAATCATTAAAAGGCTCTTTCTTTGAATGTCATTTATAAAAAAAAGATAAATATTGAATCTAGTTGCCCATTCCAAAAGGTAGTTTTGTATTGCATTCTGTATTTCCTTTATTACTGTGCCCAATATTAAGGATTTGAAGTGTAATCTAATTTGAGCACGTCAAATATATTAAAACGACGAATTCAAATTTTAAATTGCATGACGGTGTTTTATATTAAAGATAAAAAAATACACTGTTTTCTTGCGTCCGTGTGGAACTAATGTGGTGTTCTATCTTGATTAGATTACCTACTTGGATCGTCAATCTTAACGATGGCCCAGAAAGATTATCATAGCAAACGCCATCTTTACTGCAATGACTAATAAGGCTTGCCTTGCTGAAAGAAAAATATCAAAAATCTGATTAAAGTAGATAAAACTCGCGCCTTTAAAAAAACAAATCCAAAATGGCGTCCAAACAAAGGAACTTATCATGCCATTTCATTCACACAGTACAGCGAGCGAGTGAGACGAAATAATAGACGTCGCTATTTGTGTTTTTCAATTAGTTTCTTTTCCATGTTTTACCAACGACATCCTTCAGTCTATAGACAGTTACAAGAACAAACGTGGAGACAGTGTTCTTTTGTTTTTAATTTAGCGTACCGAGCATAAATTCCACGGGTTTGACATAACCTGTTCTGGACAACATGTGCGAAAAAAAAGAATTCTACATTCATTAGTTTTTTAGGTCGAATCTTGTATGTACATAAATTCAATCGAATTAATATTAATCGCGGAAGATAACATTAAAATGTCGGTGCAGATTAACAAAACAGTTTTTTCTGAGCCAGATGGCATGTTTTGTGTTTAGTATGTCGCTCGGCAACTGTTTTTTTTTTTCATTTTAAGAGTAAGACGTAGTTCCAATTCAATATTAATACTTAAAAATATATATTCAGACTTAATACCAATCTATAAATTATCCCACTACAGCGCAAATGCCTCTTCTCGTAAAGATAACACAAAATTAAAAATTGTAAATAACTCCTGACAGGAAAATAAAATCCCTACCGCAGTTAACAAAAGAGCTGATAAATTTAAAACCGCTGGACCGATTTCCATCAAACGTAGCTAAGAACAGTCCCGACTAATATACCTCTCAAACAAAAAAACTAAATCAAAATCGGTTCATGCGTTCGGGAGCCACGATGCCACAGACAGACACACACACACACAGACACGTCAAACTTATTACACTCCGTCGTTTTTGCGTCTGGGGTTAAAAACGCATGCAAGCATTGTTCATCACAGTTGCTCAAGATAGATGTGTCTAAATAATATCATCTTTACATATCATAAAACAAAGTTGCTCTTGCTGTATATACGCTTAGATCTTTTAAATTTCTCAACTCAACCAACTTTAATTCAGTTTTCAGGAATAGATAGAGTGATTCAAGAGAAAAGGTATAGAACACCACGCTACGACCAACGGGAGCGGAGCAGTTACCAAAGACGTAACTGAAAACAGGTGATACCGCCGGGTATAAAGGTAGTAGACTAATAAAGAGAATTAAAACTGAGTAATTCTACATTATTAACTCGTTTTAGACCAAATATCATAGTAAATACTATATAACATTACGCCTTACGTTACGTCTTCGGTTACTGCGCCGCTCCCGGGGGCCTTAGCGTGATGTTATATAGACTAAGACACTCACAAATACTGTGAATTTTTAAAATCAGTTCAGTTGTTCCAGAGTTTACCCCCCACAAACTTTATCTCTTCATAATATTACATACATACCATCACGCCTGTAGGTGTAACAATGTACACCCACAATTCGCCGGTATGTTTTAAGTCCCATGTAATAGGGGGCGAGCCTATTGCCATTAACCGGGCACAAATCCTAACTCCGAGCTGCTACTGAGAAAAGATTAACCTATAAACTAAAGAAATACATATATATTACTAAAAAAAAATTAAATAAATAAAAATAAATTAAATAAATATATATTAAATAAAATAAAAATAATAAATATATATTACTAAATTTTATAATTAATAATTATTAATAAAAATAAAATAATTAAAATAAAATAATTATTAATTAATTTAATTTATATTATTAATAATATAAATTAAATAAATATATATTACTAAAGATTAACCTATAAATAAATAAAAAAGTAGTCGTAGTTAGGATTTGGGCCCGGTTAATGGCAATAGGGTCGCCCCCTATTACATGGGACTTAGGTCCCATGTAATAGGGGCTGGTATGTTTAGACATGCCAGCGAACAGTGGGTACACCTCTGCCAAACCCTTTAGGAAATACAGGCGTGATGGTATGTTATATGTGTTTTTTATTATATTATTTTATCACTTCTATTCAGCCACTGACTGCGCAAATAATTTCTTGTCAACCTCACATGGAAGTAACCTCACAGAATCACGCTCCGTTTCATCAAGTCGGGTCATTTGGCGCCGACCACCAGACATCGTAGTTTATTTACCGGAAAGTTGTAAATATGGAGGCGTTTACCTTCAGCTTTGAGGGTTGGCAGACTGCCAGCTGCTTCTCAGAATTGTGCGACGACAGAGATAGGATTAGGGGTGGTAGGCATGGAAAACTATGTATTAACATAACGGCAGGATTATTTTTAGAGTACCGTATCCAAAGGATTAAACGGTACCCTATTACTAAGACTCCGGGGTCCGTCTGTCTGTCCATCTGTCACCAGGCTGTATCCCATGAACCATGATAATTAGACAGTTCAAATTTTCACAGATGATGTATTTCTGTTGCCGCTATGAGAACAAGTCCTAAAAAACGGAATAAAATAGATATTAGCTCCTATACAACAAACGTGTTTTTTTCTCGTTTTTTAATAACGTTGACCCGCGTTTTGGATTTCTTTGTTGTATGTGCGTTTACAAAAATAAAGTCACATATACAACCATTGACGGGTTGTGGAACTCCGGAACAACTATCTGTAGGTCATGCAAATATTTGTTTCGTGTGAGAATCGAACCTCACCGCAGCAGCCGATCACTCACTCAAATGTACTGTAATGTTTATCAGTATGATAATGTATTTACTTATTTTGGATAACTAAAGATTTCTGCTTAGTCTTTTCCCAACTATGTTGGGGTCGGCTTCCAGCCTAACCGGATGTAGCTGAATACCAGAGTTTTACATGGAGCGACTGCCTATCTGAACTCCACAACTCAGTAATCAGGCAACACGATACCTCTTGGTTAGACTGGTGGTCAGACTTCCTGGCTTCTGACTATCCGTAACGACTGTCAAAGATCTACGAACGACAGCCGGGACCAACGGTTTTACGTGCTTTCCGGGGCACGGGGGTGTCACACTACCAACTTCCAAACTCCGGGCTGCTACTGAGCAAATCCTAATCGAAAAACACAATACACTTTTTGCCCGACCTGGGGATCGAACCCGGGACCTCACGCTCATTAGCCGCGCTTGCGACCACGAGACCAACGGAGCAGTAATAACTAAAGAGATGGTATGTATTTGAAAAGGCTGGAATTCATCTGCTCGATTCTTGGCCATTCTGATACATACATCCACTACCAGTCAGTCTGCCACGATCGTCATTCATCTATCCAGAAGTTTTCAATAAATTAAATTGTCATTTTCATAGATTTTTTAACACTTGAGCGAAATCACAAAAAACACCACCATCTCAAATAACAGCTAAATGGGTCAGGAAAACATTGTTTTACCAAATCATCTGCAATCGACAACCCTGAGCCAAATCTTTCAGATTTTTCATCCTTCTTTTTCTTCCATTCGTGCCTTCAAAACATCTGACAGAGATAGAAGATAGGACGAAATATTTACAATATCTACCTACTATAAAACAAAGTCGCTTCAAGTATGTACGGTTAGATCTTTGAAACTACGCAACGGATTTGAATTCAGTTTTCATCAATAAATAGTGTGATTTAAGAGGAAGGTTTATACGTAAAGAACATCACGCTACGACCAACGGGAGCGGTGCTGTAACCAAAAACGTAACAGAACGCAGGTGACACCGCGAGGTATATAGCATAGCTACGAGTATAAATAGTAGTAGTAGTAAAAATAGTAGAGAAGTGAGGGCGTGTCGGGTATAAAGATGTAATGTCATAGATTTGGCACAGGTCTGTGCTGTGTTTCGTCACTGACATTAATGGAATAGATACTGACGGTTACAGATTGTGATCTTAATCGATAGTCTAGTAAGAACTGGAGGTTCCTTTGGAGTTGGAAAGAGTCTTAACTTCTCGTACCTAATTTAGGGTAATTTATTTTGTGTAATGTATATTTCGGATCGAGTGTTCTTTTTCCGAATAAGACATCTCTAATACTGTTGTGTGAATGTCGTAATTAGTCATTGTAAAAATATTCATTAGAGCTAGAGGTTCGATTGGGTTCGATTCCCAGGTCGAGCAAAGTGTTTTTGGGTTTTCCTATGAAATTCCTGAGAACTCCGAGCTGCTACTGATAGAGCTCGGAGTTAGGATTTACATACCATCACGCCAGTATTCCCCGAAGGGTTAGGCAGAGGTGTACCAATGTACACCCACAGTTCCCGGTATGTGTATGGTAGAATACCCTGCGTATACGCATGGATGTGTGCGTAGGAAGGATGTTAGTGAACTTATGCGGTGTTGGCACGATGCGCTGACATTTAGTTCCATGTCATTGTTATTAGTACTCTCGATTGGTAGGATGCCATTGTGTTGTAGTTACAATGCACTTAGTTTGAGGTCAAGAAGCCGTCGTAACGACCTATCACGAGTCTATTGCTATTACTCAGATATGGCTTAATATTCTGGGGAAATTCGGTAAACAAGGAAATTATATTTAAAACTCAAAAGATATGCATCAGAGCAATGTGCCAAATAAATAGTACAACAAGCTGTCAACGTCACTTTAAAAAACTTAAAATTCTTACATTACCCTCCCGGTACATTTATGAAGCTAATATTTTTGTAAAATCGAATCCAGAGTACTATAAGCTGCCGGGGCTGCGGGTTGTTCGTAAGAGATACCGCGCCCCCGGAACGCAAAGGGCACAAGAAGGAACATGGGTGGGTTTTAGTCAGTAAAAGTCTGACACTCCCTCCCGCCCCGCCCAGGGCGGGAGAAGTTATTTGAAGATTTCCCACCCCCCTCAAAAAAAAAAGAGTACTATAAGACTGCATTAAAAAAAAAATATATGCGTGCGAAATGACTTGTCTGCGAAGCAGATACGTATTATATTGTTTAAATGAAGTAAGTTGCCATTTACAAGCATTTTATTCATTTGGATCTCTCACGGAGGCTACACGACTATTTAAATTAGTAAATCTATGAACATTGTTCACTTCATCATCATCACATCAGCCGTAGGATGTCCACTGCCGGACATAGGCCTCCCCATAGATTTCCAAAAGGACCGGTTGGTAGCGGCCTGGATCCAGTGTCTTCCTGCAGTCTCATTGTTCACTTAACATCTAGTTACTGTGGTAAAAACAGTTAAATTTGAAAAAGTGAAACTGTCTTGTAATTATTTTCAGATCAAAGTCTGAACGATGTGTTTCATGTAACACAAAATAAGTACCAACTTAGGTAAAATTTATTTAAAAAAATGCGTCTGTGATTTTTTTATGATACATACAAACAGAGAGTCACTATGTCAATAAATTATTACAACAACATACCCTCACGCCTGTATGCCCCGAAGGGTTAGGCAAAGGTGTACCAATGAACACCCACAGTTCGCCGGTATATTTTAGTTCCCATGTAATAGGGGGCGAGCCTATTGCCATTAACTGGGCACAAATCCTAACTCCAAGCTGTCTACTGAGAAATTCCTAATGGTAAAACCCAATAACACTTTGCTGGACGTGGGACTCGAACCCAGGACCCCATGCTCATCAGTCACGCTTGCGACCACGAGACAGTTTAACGACGAGGCCGTCAATAAATTATTTTCAGTAAAATATCCATAGCTACACAAAATATTTACTTACTATGAACGTGCGCTAGCGCAAATTTTTTGCCGTGTTTATAGTCTTTCACGGAAATCACAGTTTTTCCTTATTTACAAAACAAAAACATTGTTGGCCTTCCTTCAATCTGCATTTTACGATGTTTAGGCTAAACACTTCTTGAAAAAGATTTAATATCTTCTTTCAAAGTGCTTTGAAAATAAACAAAAGCATTCGCGTGTGAAAGCACTCCCAGTTGCTTCCTCATATCTATCTACCTGTCTGCTTAGCCTTTACCTAATCAAGTTCGGGTCGGCTTCTACTCTAGCCACATGCAGCTGATTACCAGTGTTTTTAATATCCGACCCAAAAACGACGGGGTGTTATAAGTTTGATGAGTCTGTGTGTACAGACACACAGACAGCTGGTTCGGGAGCTACGATGCCACAGCTGTCTGTGGCATCGTAGCTCCCAAACGCATGAACCAATTTTGATTTATTTATTTTTGTTTGAAAGGTATATTAGTCGGGAGTGTTCCTAACTATGTTTGATGGAAATCGGTTCAGCGGTTTTAAAGTTATCAGCTCTTTTGTTAGCTGCGGTAGGGATTTTACTTGCCTGTCGGGGGTTACTTAAAATTTGTAATTTTGTGTTTTTGACGCAAAAGATTTGACCTTGTATTCTGTGACCAAATTTCCTGTGTTATACGAACGTATCAAATCATGTGACTTAATTTGACCGCTTACATTATCAAAATAAAAAAAACACATGACGTCATCGTACATATTACTTTATTTAGTCCTATCTCAAATTAAGCGGTATAAAAACAATAAAATAGTGTTGCTAAGTGTTTATCTTTGTTGTGAATAACAGGTTTGGCGCCCGCTATTATCTCCTCGAATGTTTTTGTCGTTTGCTTATCACTGTCACTGAGAACTGACCTTGAAAGAAACGTAGGTAACTACTTATTTGGTGAATTCTGTTTGTCTTTGTCTGAAGTCAATCGTGGTGTTCGTCGAACAGGTTCAGTTGGCCTATGCCAAATACCCGTGGTCACATAGCTGGATAGTCTCATATTTTGTTTTGTTTTATGCCATATAGATTTTTTTTTTTTGGGTGTGGGAAATCATCAAATAACTACTCCCGCCCTGGGCGGGGCGGGAGGGAGTGTCAGGCTTTTACTGACTAAAACCCACCCATGTTCCTTCTTGTGCCCTTTGCGTTCCGGGGGCGCGATATCTCTTACGAACAACCCGCAGCCCCGGCAGGCATCGGCTCTCAGTGGCCCCTTCCATATGCTGATATCTCTTTGAGGCGCGCGTGGAACACGAACGCGCCGTCGACACGGCCTGTCGTTATGAAACGTAAGGACGGTGAGCTACCCATTGCTCACCGTCCACAGGCCCGTATCTACGGTGGCCGGGAGTCGTCTCGCGATGCCATATAGTTAGACATAACATTTTGTTTTAGTAAAAGAACACCACTTACTTTGATTAAGGACACACAGAGTTTTTTTATTATCATTGGATGGCAAACAAGCCCACGGCCCACTTGATGATATGTGGTCACTGCTACGTATAGACATCTGCAATACCAGAGGCCTTGCAAACGCGTTGCTATCCCAGATACAAAGTTCAAATGTCTCATGTGCCTGTAATTACACCGGCACCCATACCCTTCAAACCGGAACACAGCAATACTGCTTTGCGGAAGCAATAGGTATGGTAGTAGTACTTCCCCAGATGAGCTCCTTCACATAGAGCTCTACTACTACGACTCTAGTTTAAATATTTAGGCGGCTCCCATACCATAAAGGTAAATTTTTTTGCTCGTCTTTAAAGATAATGGTACGGAACCCTTTGTGCGCGACTCCAACTCGCACTTATTAAAATTTTTGAAATCTGATTACAAAAGAATAACTCAACAAACACTGGACCCAACACCAACATAGTTGAGATGTGCATCACAAATGTTGATCCAATTTAGCGTGTTATACTAACATAGAAACTATGTAGATACATAACTATTTGAAAACAAGACAGTAGCTATTTATAAAATCAGAAACATCAATCAGACAGCAAATGATCTCAGAGACGAAAACACAAACAATTGTACAATGTTTACTACAAGAATTTAGCCGTGGGACGACGCGGTTGGCTTGGCGGCTGTTGCGGGTTCTGTACCTGCTACAGGCCTATTGCCATTATTACCAGCGTCAGGCCCAAATAGTCTGGTATTATTGCTGAACTGGGCCTGTTTGGCGCAGCAGTGGGGCACACATAACATTTTATTCTATTTCTTTTGTCTATAAGCTGTTTTTCGAGCCTCAAGTTGTCCCAATAAATGTTTTTTCTTTCTTTCTTTCCTTCTAATATCACCCATAGGTACTTTTCATGAAAATATACGGTAGCAATTTTATTGTAAAAAAAGGAAACCGTCAAATCATTTATTTCAATTAGACCATTACAAGGCACTTTTGAATGTGAATTTATGATAAAAATTGATAATATTAAATCTAGCTGCCCATTCTAAAAGGTAGCTTCCCCGCACTAGGAATTTCTCCAGTATCGTGGGTGCGTTAACCAGCTCTCCTCCTTCACTCATAATCTGATGTAACGGCAATTTGACACGACCGAGGACTGACGAGCCACCAGGACCCAATGGCTTCACCTGCTTTCCGAGCCACGGCGGTGTCAAACCACCAACTTCCGAACTTCGGAGTGCTACAGAGTAATTCTTAATTAAAAACACAATAACACTGTTAGCACAACCTGGCAATCGAACCCAGGACCACAGCTCAGCAGTCGCACTTGTTGCCACAATAAATTAATGGGGCAGGTTTTAAACAACCAAATTCCTATAATAATCCACCAAACTTCACAAAAATTAACTCGGAACTGCCTCGGTAGCCTAGTGATCCTAAACGCGACTGCGACGCTAGAGATCTTGGGTTCGATTCCCAGGTCGAACAAAAAGTGTTATTGGGTTTTTCTATGACATTCTCAGTAGCAGCTCGGAGTTAGGATTTATGCCCGGGTAATGACAATAGCTCGCCCCCTATTACATGGGACCTAAACATGTCGACGAACTGTGGGTGTACATTGTTACACCTCTGCCTAACCCTTCGGGGGGAATATAGGCGTGATGGTATGTTACGTGTACATCACAAAAAATAGTCTACAAATTGAGCGCACTTCAACACAAATTTAGTAATTACATTGAATGATTCATCTGCTTAGCATTCTACACGCGTCAATGTCGATTGAGAAAAAGGGTCATGATTGTACTTAGATTAGCCAATAGATTTGTAATCTTCTACGTACATAATGCAATTATTGACCTGAATATTTATTAACCATTGTTAATGGCGAATTAATGAATGTCTTTGTGTAATAATCTGCAATGATTACTTTGTAGTTGAATCATAACTATCTAGATTATTTGAATTAGATTGATGTCTGATCTAGGATATTTGCAGAAGATAGGAGGGTAAAGGGATGAATTAAACTTAATATAATTAAAAAGTGTTATCGGATTGTAGCAGCTCGGAGTTAGGATTTGTGCCCGGTTAATGACAATAGGCTCGCCCCCTATTACATGGGACCTAAACATACCGGCGAACTATGGGTGTACATTGGTACACCTCTGCCTAACCCTTCGGGGAATACAGTCGTGATGGTGTGTTGTTGGTATTATAAGTCCAGGTTCCCTCAGGATGTTTTCCTTCAGTGAAGTCAGAATCTAATTTAGACTGACTTAGCTAGATTTTTGCCATGTTATGTCACTAGATATCATCCAGGCAAGGCATCCTAAGTCAGATGCCTTTGTCAATTCAGTCGTCACGAAGAATTTCTTTAAAAAAATCAATGCTTCATTCATCTTATCTACCGCTGATGAGTCAAAGCTAAGCAATACTTTTAACACAACAGATATTTTTGAATAACTTGTCATCACAAATCTATTAATAGACGTAACATAATTTATTTGGTATGAATATCGCTGATTCATCTTTAAACTCAAACTAGCTTCCGCACGCGAAATCGTCCGCGTAATTTCTTCACTCGTGTCAAGTTACATCATTGGTTACTGCTCCGCTCCCGGGTGTCGTAGCGTAATGTTGTACGCCTACAGTATGCCTCATTAATCTGGCTATTATACAGGGTTATTTGTAAAACAGTGACAACCTTGCAGGACAGTATTACTATCATCATAAAAAAACAACTTTTGTTCTATATTTTTTTACAGAATCAAGCAACGCAAGCGCATCGAAGCGAATGACCGACTGAAGGATTTCCGTAAAATTGTAAATAGGTCAAGTACAAGCACCCCCGCCGTCCTAACCCCGCTCCCCTCGCTATTTTACTATCGCTTTCGTTTGCTTCGCATAGACTTCGTAACATTTAGAGCGTTCAAATTAAATGTTTTTATTTTTGTATAAAAATCTGATGAAAAAAAATATGATAAATTTTTAAATGTCATAGAACAAAAGTTGTTGATTATGATGTTAGTAACATAGTCCTGAGAGGTTGTCATTGTTTTACAAATAACCCTGTATACAAAAAGAATTTCGCGAATCCAACTGGGAGTTCCAGAGATAAGCGCGTTAAAACAAATTTACAAAAAGGTCTTCAGCTATTCTATTAGTATAGATGAGATGACACATCAAAAGCAGTTATGACCTCCATAAAATAATGCAAATAGATTATTTTCGCAACAAACAATATTTCTCGGTAGACTAAATAACAGCATAACCATTCGCTCCGGACACAAACAATGACTCAGGCGATTCATATGCAAAGTCGTTTGGAAAAGGCAGCTAAAATAGATAAGTGTTGAATATTGATTGTGTCCTGTTATGTAAGGTAATAAATAATGAATGATACATAAAACCTATGTTGATCAGAAGGTTGACTTGCATACGTGGGAAGGTTGCAAAATTATGATATGCAAAATAGAAATACACGGTCATCTACGGTGCGGTTGTTTTCTTCAAATTCCTGGTCACTTGAGTGAGGACTTTGAAATGAACTTCAGGGGTTCAATTTCGCGTTTGTGTTCCACGCGCGTCTCAAAGAGATGTCAATTGGAGGAGCCACTCAGGGCTAATGCCTGCTGGGGCTGCGGCTTGTTCGGAAGAGATCCTGGGCGCCCAGAACGCAAAGGGCACAAGAAGGAACATAGATGGGTTTTAGTCAGTAAAAGTCTGACACTTTCTCTCGCTTCGCCCAGGGCGGGGGAAATCAATTGATAATTGAAAAGGGGTTAAATTTTAAGAGGCAGGATCGATCTCTAAGTAGCGTAATCTCTACAAGGTTGCGGAATTTGTTAGAAAGACAGAATTTGTTAGAATTTGTTAGAAAGTTACCGCGGCCCTTCAACGCAAATGTCATTTGGAGGAACACGCATGGGTTTTAGTCAGTATGAGTCTGACACTCCCTTTCACTCCGCCCAGAACGGAAGAAGTCATTTGATGATTTCCAATCTTTAAAAAAAAGGGTTGATTTCTTCTCTTAGAGCCAGAATCTAGTCTCCATATGGGGTAACAAAGTCACCGAAGTCTTATGCCTGATGGTAGTAGTCAGTCTGTCTATCTTCAGACTCCTCATCAAATTCGGTTGAGTGATTTCACATCGTGTGGAGTTACAATCAACAAGTTTGTCTATGTAAAGCATATTGCATCTCATTTTTATGTCTGTGTAATAATCACATGTAAGGACTCTAGTTCGCTGGCTGTCTATTCAAGGTGCAGTTTTGCATCCTCGTCAAACAGGATATGGTCATAAAAGGCACAAATGTTCAAATAAATATACGACCTCTAATCAATAATAATTAAAAAATATTGTTTCTTTTTAAGTTGTTTATGTTTGGCAGTATTTCAGAATACACCTCTTTCAAAGAACAGACACCTCGTTGCGTATATGGCAGGCAGTGTCACGCGACTACCCCTGCGCGAGCGCAGGTTTAGCGCCCTACCTGCTTAAACCCAACGGTAAGATGACCGAATTCGAAAAAAAGTTCTATTTGTTCGGTAACCTTACAAAATAGTACAGACAGCGTCATCAATTGGTCACCCCTCTTGCATTCAAATTTGTTCGTAAAGGGGGTTACCAGTTGATAACGCTGTTTGTACATGGTGAACTGTCTAGTACCAACAAACCTTCTGCCTACCTCCTTCTTCATGCCCATCATATTGTATGCTAGGTCAAGCCTTCAGGGAAAACTCCGTCCCCAGTTGCTAGAATTCCCTGCCATACTGCATTGTACTCAACCAAGTTTCCTTCCTTAAGAGCCGTTTAGTTGATAATTGATTAAGTTAAGATTTGTTTTGGCGTTTATTAATAAAGATGGAAGGTTCCGCGCTTGTTGGGAGGAAAACTTTGTCTTGATTTGTTTGTTGGTGCAAGTTATAAGGATATTTGATGTAAAGGAAAAGGATTGTTTATATTATGTAGTTCATTAATACATGTAAACTTCCTGCTGACGTAAGTAAGTGTGTGCGTTTGTTGTTTGTTTGTAGGTAATTCTTTTTTTAAATTACGATTGTCAGGTCAGGCTTTTTCGTCATTAGGCCACAAACAAGCTGACGGGCCAACTGATGTTAAGTGCTCACAGCTGCCTATAGACATCTGCAATACCAGAGAACTTGCAAATACGTTGTCATCACACACACAAAGTTAAAGCATAGGTACCTTTCAAACTGGAACACAGCAACGCTGCTTTATGGCAGACATAAGCCGTATCTATTTCTGCCATAAAGCAGTGTAGTTCTTATACTACTACAGGATTGCACTTAAAAATTTGCAGTTTCTTCGTGGAGTTTATCCTCGATCTTCTCCATAGAGGCCTACCTACGTTTTGAAACCATAAACAAGGAATCAATGTCAACAATGTCAAGGAGTCGGTCAGTTAGACAGAAAGTTGATGCTTCAACTTTCTGTCTAACTGACCGACTCCTTGACAATTCAAAAGTGCCTGTAAATGGTAATTGAAATGAATGCTTTTGCTTTCAAATCTTGCAGTTTTCGCCGACTCCTATGGATAAATGGTGTTTGATTTCACAGCTCATGCAATTGCGGGGGACTGTTGTGAATAATAAATAAATAATAATAACGGCAATGAGAGCTTGCTCTATTGACCGGGATGCGGATGAGTTTTTAAATGCCTTATAAGCTTCCTTTTACTTTATAAATTGTACATACATTGTATTTTAATTATTTTTTATGAGTTTTGTGTTACTAATGTTACAATATCTAAATAAATGAAAATTACCTCTCAAAAAGAGAAAATAATAATTTATAATTTGACACAAATGCATGTTACATTTAAGAAAGTACAGGAGGCTTTCTAAATTTCTTAAAATTATGTAAAGGCGACTATGTCTTTTTTTTTTTTTTGGGGTGTGGGAAATCATCAAATAACTTCTCCCGCCCTGGGCGGGGCGAGAGGGAGTGTCAGACTTTTACTGACTAAAACCCACCCATGTTCCTTCTTGTGCCCTTTGCGTTCCGGGGGCGCGGTATCTCTTACAAACAACCCGCAGCCCCGGCAGGCATCGGCCCTCAGTGGCCCCTTCCTTTTGCTGTCATCTCTTTGAGGCGCGCGTGGAACACGAACGCGCCGTCGACACGGCCTGTAGTTATGCAACGTAAGGACGGTGAGCTACCCATTGCTCACCGTACACACATCATTGCCCACAGGCCCGTAAGACAACTATGTCTGACCTAGATATAAAAAAAACATTATCTGTATTTCCGTCGAATGATTTGAAACCAAATAAGTTTAGATTTGTATCACTTCCTTTTTACCAAATAGTAATACTCTTAACACGTAGTACTTAACACACTTTTGAAAAAGCTTTTTACGATAAAACTATGTACCTACATATAAAAAAAAAAACAAAAAAAAAATCTTTATTTTGACGCTCAAACTTTCGGAACTGCGAGTCCAATTAGAAAAAATCTGTTTTGTACATGACAGCTAGTTTCATAAGGAATAGAATAGGCTATATAACATCACGCTACGATCCACTGCCTCGGTAGCCTAGTGGTCCTAAGCGCGACTAGCAAGTGACTAACAAGTGTTAATGATCCTAATCTCGCCATAATTTGGAACAAAACAACTGTATTTATCACTGATTGCATCGTTCGAAACACAATTTATCAATTTACACAAGAAAAAATGGTTCTCGGACAATGAATGCAGCTTAGTTTTTCCTGTGGCTTTGTCCAAGGTTGGGAGGAGGTCGAGAAGGTGGTTTGCTTTTGTAGACTGGTGAGAATACCTAAGGCTCTTGTGCCTGTCGTTGCATAAAATTAAAATACATACACATCATCACGCCTGTATTCCCCGAAGGGTTAGGCAGAGGTGTACCAGTTTACACCCACAGTTCGCCGGTATGTTAAGGTCCCACGTAATAGGGGGCGAGCCTATTGCCATTAACTGGGCACAGTTCCTAACCCCGAGCTGCTACTGAGAATTTCACAAAAAAATCCAATAACACTTAGCTCGACCTGGGAATCGAACCCAGGACCTCTAGCGGCACTCTCTAGGCACTTAGGACCCCTAACTCCCCTAATCCTCTTCCCTGCCCCTAAGTTGTTCTTGCACAATCTTGTGTACAGTTTGCATTACATTTTATCTCCGATCGGGCTGATGAAACTTACTAGCTGTCTTAAAATCGATCCCTAATAAACAGACACTTTTGTATCTCCCTCTATCAGTAAGGAAATAACAAAACATTTCAATGATCATGCGCATTTTCTTGACACTACATAAATCAGCTCGTCAAACATCAAAGGTACCCTTGACTGCTGGATTTATTGCCCCCGCTGGCTTTAGGCGGTTTCTGGCCTTGTTCCAGGAGAGCAAGTACTGTAGACATCGTGGCTACACGGTGACGTCAGCATTGAAGGTGGTATAAATAGGCTTACATTTATTTATGTGGGGACTAGAGACACGCCCATTCACACGGTTGAAATCTGCTCATTGCGAAATGATATCAAAACTTGGAGATTATTGTATTACATCTTAGTTAACTGCCTCGGTAGCCTAGTGGTCCTAAGCGCGACTGTTACGCTAGAGGTCTTGGGTTCGATTCCCAGGTCGAGCAAAAGTGTTATTGGGTTTTTCTATGAAATTGTCAGTAATATTTAATACTTATCTATACAAAATGATGCCGCATCGCATTTATGTGAAACACGAGTCCAAAGCTACCCAATGACTCACCCAAAATCAATTTAAATACTATTTAGTATGCAAAATTACAAACTGCATGCCAAAATATTTCAATAACCGTAAAAATACGACGGTAAACAAAATAACGACGTAACCAAAGTCCGTCTCTGATTCACAGCTTTTATAATGAGGAAAAAGAAATGCAATAGGTATTATTGTAAAGGATAATAATACGGCACTCACTGTTAATTTCTGATAATCGGCGTTTACCGCCTTATGAAGATAAATAAATCTCACATATTCCCGTCCTTCTCTTGCATTCGTACTTTGACAGTTGTGTGACTGTGACAGGAATAATGTTTAGCCAAAGCACGTGGTAACTAACGTTTATTAATTTCGGTCCTATCAGTTTTCCTTATATCCATAGTAATGTCAATTCTATATCCATTTATACTTACTAACAATATAATAAAGCTGAAGAGTAAGTTTGTTCGTTTAAACGCGCTTACCTCTGGATTTACCAGACGGATTGGAAGAAATCTTATTGTAAAGATAGCCGTATTCATGAGGAATAGTTTAGGCTATATAACATCACGCTACGACACACGGGAGCGGAGCAGTAAGTAAAGACTTAAGTTATGGAGGTTGAAAAAGCTTACCAGCGCACGTAGCAAGTTATTAATAATTATCCAGTTTTTACTAGTATTTTATAAAAAAAGGCGTGGCGTGAACATCATCGTCACACCAGCCATGACTAATGTAAGAGATATTTTGATATTCAGTCATGCAGGTGTCGATGACATTCGATAACATATCGTGTGCATAGTAAGTAGTAGGTTGAAATTTGTGATGTTCATCTTGTTGTTTTCGTAACCTTATCTCATTAAGGTTTTGGAGGGTATGAGACCTTAAACGTTCTCTGTTTTCCACTGGCTATCTGTCCTAACGATAAATATTGAATGATGTACCTTGAAGACCACATAACATACCATCACGCCTGTATTCCCAGAAGGGTTAGGCAGAGGAGTACCAATGTACACCCACAGTTCCCGGTATGTTTAGGTCCCATGATATGGGGTTCGAGCCTATTGCCATTAACCGGGCACAAATGCTAACTCCTAGTTGTTACTGAGAATTTCATAGAAAAACCCAATAATACTTTTTGGTCGACCTTGGAATCAAACCCAAGACCTCTAGCGTAGCAGTCGCGCTTAGGATCACTAGGCCAACGAGGCACAATCGATTTTTTTATGATGACTTGAATTTTCGTGGATCCCCGATAGTGGTTTTGTGGAGCTCTGCGGAAGACACTAAGAGTATGGCTGTACTAAGGAGTACCCTCCAGTCGTGCGTCGAAGCTGACACACACATTTATTTCTGAAGTTTTGCTAGATTACGAGCCACTAACCAAGGTTCCTTCACCCCATGCACATAGTGCATGATCTACCTCACCATAATATTTACCACTTTCGACATTGAAATGAAGGATCCCACTTGAGTTTTATCACAATTTATCTCGATATATTGTAGTCTGGTCGTCAGTTGACAAGATAAGCTTTTCGTTACAATATGAAAACATAATGCTCTGAAATCTGGGTCTGGGAATCTGGGTTTCCCGAAGGATTCAGGTCAGATCGTAGATTGCAGATCTGAAGTGCTATTTTGTAAAAATCTTCGTCGTTGAACTGCCGATTCCTCGGATAACAGCAGAATAGGCCGGCAAAAATCCAATTCCTTTCTTAAAGTTCGTAAAACCGGTCGATCTTTGCGACAATATTAATAACGTCAAAAAGCTTTAAATACTTTAGGTAACTTGGAGGTTTGTTTTTGAGAAATAGAGACAGATAAGAATGGGAACTCTTTAGAGAAAATTCCTTAAACAAAAATGTTTGTGATACCTCCATAAATGTGTCGGTAATAACGACCTTTATATGAAGGCAAAAAATGGCTTTCCTGTATTTTCATATCTTTCGTGAAGAAACGTAGTATTTTTCCGTCGCCCGAATTGATAAAATTTTCCGCGTGCCAAAAAAAACCATCTACAATCTAGATTTTTCTTGATTACTTTCAGTAGGTATTAAATCTTCGATGCAGCAGTCAATGCCCTGATTAAACACCTTGGACTTCGTTCTCAATATTTCCTTTTTAAATAAAAATAATTGGCAGTTCTGGAGATACGCATTTTTTAAATAAATGGCGGCATGTACCGATGTCAGTTCACGCTTCGAAGGGTGTTGCTTCCAACATCTGAAAAGGTGTTAAAATACTCGTATACACGTTGACAAATGTACTTAATTAATGCTTTGATCTGTTAAAAGGTTAGTGAAGATGAAAGAAACGATGTCTCTAAGGGTCTGACAGACAGATTTGAAATTGCGCATCGATAAAAACGCGCGTAATTTTAGCAATGCACAAACATCAGTTACTTACTGGTGTTTGTGCATTGCTATAATTAGGTTACACTGGTACTTTTTCCGACGAAGAAACAGGCGCAATGAAAAATATTATGACATGGAGCGCGGTACGTAATTCAGCATTGTGACGTCACACATATCCAGAATCACGCAATGTCATCTTAACCCAACTCAGACGCCGGGGGCCGTCGCACCGCTGTCATCTGCACAGGTCCGACGGGTGTACATTGTGTGAAACATTTCATCTTTGATGGCATCAGGAACTGTGTTAACTAATTAACGTACGTTGCTGCAACAGGCCAGAAAATCAAGGATGAAGAAAATTAACGTTGCCAGTCGACGTGAAAAACAATGAAAGCGCCACACACAAATCTAGATCTTTTGAGGAAATCCTAGGTCAAGACTTCTATCTGTACAAGTACCTACAAAATTATTGAGCTTATTGAACCAGTTTCCCGCTTGCATTCGATAATGTTTATATGTATAGATATTTTCCATTATCAATTCTTACATCATACATCCAGCTATCTAATGGTTCCTTTTAAATCCTATCCTACCTTAAGTTTATCTTAACCGTGCCCAGAGAGATACGTGCAGATATCAGTTAGATACTTTAACTAAATCTAATCCAACTTCATCCAATGACTTTTCATGAAAGCCATGATCATGATCAAGAGATGTTGAAGGAGAATGTTGCTCATGTCGTGAATCGCAAGACATATCATTAAGTCCATTCTCGAACAACTGACTAACTAATCATCAAAACTGAGCTCTCTACGATATACTACCGATGTGTCTTAAGCTACTTTGGCCACATTGAAGACAGCCAGACAGTTGTGATAAACTGGTTTTAGATGAGAATGATATCTATATAGCCTTTTCCCAACTACGTTGGGGTCGGCTTCCAGTCTAACCGGATACAGCTGAGTACCAGTAATTTACATGGAGCGACTGCCTATCTGACCTCCACAACCCACTGATTAGGCAACACGATACCTCTAGATTAGACTGGTTGTCAGACTTCCTGGTTTTAGATGGGAATGTAGACGATAAAAGACCACGGTCCACGATCAGGACGATAACGACAGGCTGACGACAGACTGATTATTGCCACTACCCTTCTTTTCTGAATAGGAAATCATTAAATGACTTCTTCCACTCTGGGTGGAGCGGAAGGGAGTGTGAGACTCTTATTGACTAAAACCTATCCATGTTCCTCCTAATACCCTTTGCGCTCCATGGCCGCGGTAACTCTTTTAAACAAATTCTGTAACCCCGGATTGCCATTACCCTGAGAATAGTTTGGAAGCGGCTTGTGAAGGCGTTTTATACGGCTATGAATACGACTGAGATGAATAAAGACATAGAATTCAATCCACTGCCTCGGTAGCCTAGTGGTCCTAAGCGCGACTGCTACGCTAGGGGGTCTTGGGTTCGATTCCTAGGTCAAGCAAAAAGTGTTATTGGGTTTTTCTATGAAATTCTCAGTAGCAGCTCGGAGTTAGGATTTGTGCTCGGTTAATGGCAATAAGCTCGCCCCGTATTACGTGGGACCTAAACATACCGGCGAACTGTGGGTGTACATTGTTACACCTCTGCTTAACCCTTCGAGGAATACAGGCGTGATGGTATGTTATGTTGTAATTCAATCCATTACGTGTATCCCTGAATAGAAGTAACCTACACCTGACCTTTTAACCTCAAAGAAACAGCCTCCAAAAGTAACCCTTCAAATGAAGATACATTGCGAGGTAACACCGTCAAGATTGACATCTCAAACAAGTGAAGTAGTCAGTAATATACATCGGGGTCTTAAAATACCCTACATGCGAGACGGCGCGGCGGCCGAGTGACCTTTGGATGTATTTCTTTTTTAGAATTTTCTGTGACATTGTGACGTGAATGGACTATTTATTCCTGAACTAATAAATAAGCTGTCTATTCTAAAATCGTCTTAACGAGGGCACTTATTGACAATCTTAAAGATTGTCAAACGAAACACGAGACCAACGGGGCAGTCATACATAATAATATATAT
Source organism: Caradrina kadenii (assembly GCA_947462355.1). Taxonomy (NCBI): domain Eukaryota; kingdom Metazoa; phylum Arthropoda; class Insecta; order Lepidoptera; family Noctuidae; genus Caradrina; species Caradrina kadenii. Next base: position 3,259,353 of record OX381691.1, on the reverse strand, counting down.
AGTAATATATTTAACGATACATATAAGAAAAATATTTAATACTAGCTTATGTTTGCGATTTTGTTCACGTGACCTTAACTCGTTTTCTAAAATAAGAGTAGCCTTAATTACTCTTTATACCAGCTATCTGATATTAAGTCCGGTCAAAATCAGTCCAGGAGTTTCGAAATTTTAGCCGGTACAGACAGACGAACATTTTTTTAAATGGTCTTTTCGTGTGTGAATACCTTTTTATTCGTATACTTTTTTATACTTGTTGTTAGTGATACTAACAGACCATCTCTGAATTGCAATCGTCACCTAGATTTACAGTTTAACAGATGACAGCTCATACTTCACCTTATTAAATTCATTGAGGGTGATTTTTACAGAACACTACCGCTAATTTTCAAAAAATCTTTTATCACTCTTGTCCCTAACCACATTTTGTGTTGATACGCGAATTCTCATTTTCCTACTCCATTATTTAATGCGGAGATTTTATTTTTAGACACTCGTACAAACTATAAATTCAGTTTAACGACTTGTTTGCTAAATTACTTTGTTTACGGCAGTTTACGCAAAGTTGTTACTAATTCTAAATGTGTTTTGTTAATTTTAAAGTTCAAGGCTCGCGGTGCGTTTCATGATCATTGCGTTATAATGAACAAAGAGGAAGCATGCTTTGCATATTGCAATATTACATTGTACCTACTGGAGTAGCCGCCACGAGTCGTGAGCACAAATGTGAAGTTCATTTTTGAGTTCCTTTCTGGGTATTTCGCGGATCGCGTGAAGTGTCCCCAACGAACCCAAGAACTCAAAAATTAACTTGAGGTTTGTGCTGACGACTCGTGGCGGGTACTATAATAGCTTGATTTAAGGTGGTTCTAAATTAGAGGCGAAGCGAGGCATGGATATGGAAGTATTGAAATCACGCTGACCTTTTAACGGTAGTAGGTAGGGCTCTATGTGAATTGCAGAAATAGGTATGGGTATCTTTGTGAAGGAGCCACAAAGCAGCGTTGCTGTGTTCCGGTTAGAAGGGGTTGGGTGCCGGTGTAATTACAGGAACATGAGACATTTCAATTTTGTCTCTGGAATAGCAACGCATTTGCAAGGCCTCTGGTATTGCAAATGTCTTTAGGCAGCGGTGACCACTTAACATTAGGTGGGCCGTCAGCTTGTTTGCCATCCAATGATAATAAAAAATAACCCTGTGTTGGTATGTCCATAACCAAGTAAGTAGTGTTTTTTTACTAAAATAAATTGTTAAGTCTATCTATATCCTTCTGCTAAACAGTTATGCTAGAGAAGGAGGCGGCGGGACGAGAGTCAGATAGGCAGATAGGCGTGAGGCAGATAGTCTTCCGTCCCAGCTGCCACGGTAAACGCTCCGGGTGCCGGGAGCCGCAAGACGACTCCCGGCCACCGTAGACGCGGGCCTGTGGATGGTGAGCAATGGGTACGTTGCATAATGACGGGCCGTGTCGCCGGCACGTTCGTGTTCCACGTGTGCCTCAAAGAGATGTCAGCAATTTTTGAATGAGCCACTTCGGGCCGATGTCTGCCGGGGCTGCGGGTTGGTCGTAAGAGATACCGCGCCCCCGGAACGCAAAGGTCACAAGAAGGAACATGGATGGCTTTTAGGCAGTAAAAGTCTGACACTCCCTACCGCTTCGCCCAGAGCGGGGGAAGGTATATTTTGATTTTTTAACCGGAAAAAATGTTCTATAGTTGTATAAGTACTCATAGGTATGGGTAAGGTAAGTTTACATTACGCTAGTTATCCTGCACGTATGGCCTGAATCCTTATCAACAAACAAGAGATACAGTAGCACTCACAATGTTTGCTTACAACCCCTCAAGTGCATTAACATGAAAACATTGCTTTTTCATTGCTTCTGGTAACATCTTGGTATTAAAACGGAATCCCTCATCAATTCCACTTCCATGACGACTACGGATTACGTCTAGAGCATCTTTTTCTTCTGTGCATAATTATCCATGACTGGCAATACCCTGCAGTTTCACCTGGGTAAAATTACGTCTTGCGTTACTGCCCGCCCTTGCATATACAATTCCTCATGAATCTGGCTACCTTTCCGTTGTTTTAGTCTACTTGATATTAAGTTGCCACCGCCTCCTTAAAATAACCAGCTTAGTACTGTCCCACTGCAAGGTAAATGCCTCTTCTCTCATACAGAGAAGGCACAAGCATTGATCACCACGCTTGCTCAACGCGGATTGGTGATTTCAAACTTATATTAATTACTAGCTGTTGCCTACGACTTCGTCCGCGTTTCCGTCGTTTTTCGTAAAAAAAAGTAGCCTATGTCCTTCCGCACGGTTTAGTGGTTTTGATGTAACAGACAGATTAACTTTCATATTTTATTAGGGAAATATAATATGTCAATCTATTTCTATGATTTTTTTTTATGGAATAGTTAATAATGTTAACTTTTTTAATTAGGGATGACTGAGAGTGTTATAAACGTAAGAGTAGACAAAAATAATCAGAAAGCTTCGAACTGCTAAGCTATCGGGAGTTACACGTGATATTGTGAGTTAACCATAAAAAATAGACATATGCTGTCGTGGGATATTTTTTATATAATTTTAAGGAGAACAATTCCGTCATACATGATTTCTGTGTAGCTTTAACCATTAAGGTTGCACACGCGACTGAAGCTTAAAAAATGGAGTAACTTCTCCCGTTTTCTCAACATTTCCCTTCACTGCTCTGCTCCTATTGATTGTAGCGTGATGAAAAGTATACTATAACCAACTCAGGAGTATGAAAAATAATTGTACCAAGTTTCGTTAAAATTGTAGTTTTTGCTTCTATAACGGTTATACAGACAGACAGACAGACAGACAAAAATTTTACTGATTGCATTTTTGGCATCAGTATCGATCCCTAATCACCCCCTGATAGTTATTTTGGAAATATATTTCATGTACAGAATTGACCTCTCTACAGATTTATTATAAGTATAGATAGATAAGTCCAGGTTTCCTGTTTTCCTCCATTGATTTCGGTGGTGTCCAAGTTAAAGTTAGAAAATATATATGAATTGTAAAAGTTACATTGGTACTTGTCCGGATTTGAACCCACAATCTCATGTATGAGAGGCGGGTGCCTTAGCCGCTAGGCCATCACGACATTTAATCCTCCTCGTCTTCTTTAGAAATGTGCAATACCAGAGGCTTCGCTGATGCGTAACCATTTCAAAGACAAAGCTAAAAATATTTTTAAATCTACTACCGCAAAGCCAGTGGTATTTTTATTTGACTGTTTATTTATAACCAAGAATATCTGGTTAATAAATATGCATGTGGATCATGATATATATAGGTAGGTACCAATTAAAAACAAAAAAAAAACATTACAGTCGCGTTGGTAAACAAATCTGACTCAGAAAAAATACTTCACACAATTCTCTTAAACTGGGAAAATGTTGGTCAGAAAAAGGGGTCAAGTCCGAGGGGCTTAATTATCTCGAGACATGTAATTTAGTTGTGTAAATAAACAGTTTTGGATCAAAATATTGTGGTTTTCCTGCTATTTACCTCGAACCTGATCTTATTATGCTGATTTGCCTGTTTTTGAGTAAGTTTCTCGAGAATTCGGAGTAAACTGACAAGGTTCCCTGTTATTATGTTTGTGTCAACGGTTTTATTGACTGTGAAGAAATAATTTGGTAAATATTCATAAATATTTAAACAGTGACCTAATTTTACTCTTCAAGGAACTTTGTTGACTACTGCTTGCCCGCGACTTACTACAATTTTTTCATTAAAATACCTATAACACTAAGGGATAACGTAGCTCACTTAGCGAAAGAATTTTCAGAATCGGATCAGTTGTTTCGGAGTTTAGCTCGTTCAAACCAAAAAAACAAATGAACAAATTTATTATATTTGTATCTATTTATATATAATAGCCAGATTTATGAGGCTATATAACATCACGCTGCGACCCACTGGAGTGGAGCAATAACCAGAGACGCAATTTAACGACTGCCTCGTTACCCTAGTAGTCCTAAGCGCGACAAGTACGCTACAGGTCTTGGGTTCGAGTTCCAGGTCGAGCAGTGTTATTGGGTTTTTTCTATGAAATTCTCAGTGGCAGCTCGGAGTCAGAATTTTGTGCCCGGTTAATGGTAATAGGCTCTCCCCCTATTACATGGGACTTAAAAGGTACCGCCAGCTATGGGTGAAAATTGGTATACTTCTGCCTAACCCTTCGGGGGATACAGAGGCGTAATGGTAGGTTAAGTAACTTAACCTCGCGTGAGTCGTGGACGAAGTCGCGGTCAGTGACTAGCCGTCTAATAACTGCTATCTCACGTGGCAGCCACCATGTCTGCAAGTACCGATTCAGAAGTGGACCAAACTCTTATGAGTAACATCTAAAAATTGACGCAAATCCAACGTTACTTCTACAAATTACAATTTTATGTTCAGGAAGAATTTGTAAAAACATCGATGTCTTGGCAACCAGCTAACGAGCATTTTGTAAACATAGAGGTGTTACCATTTTTTGCTGGTAATATTTTTGGAACACGATTATATCATGCGTAGGGTCCTGTGGTGATGGTGCAGCCACATTTGGGATTTTTTAAATCCCATGTAAATGTAGTTATCGTGATAGCTCATTGATAGGACCTTTCATGCATGAGGTTGTGCAAGTCCTAATGTTATTCTTTTTATTATGTAATTCCTAAGTTTATTTGAAACATCAATGTTATCGGTAAAGGAAAACATCGTGAGGAAACCTGGACTTAAAAGCATTATGTTTGAAATCGCCAATCCCCGTTGAGCGAAAAATAGTAGTCGTATAGAATGAGCCGGCAGTCTTCTGACATAACTGCTAATATTCATAATGTCAATCTGCTTATGCTTTTTTTTTTTTTTGGTGGGTTGGAAATCATCAAATAACTTCTCCCGCCCTGGGCGGGGCGGGAGGGAGTGTCAGACTTTTACTGACTAAAACCCACCCATGTTCCTTATTGTGCCCTTTGCGTTCCGGGGGCGCGGTATCTCTTGCGAACAACCCGCAGCCCCGGCAGGCATCGGCCCTCAGTGGCCCCTTCCTTTTGCTGACATCTCTTTGAGGCGCGCGTGGAACACGAACGCGCCGTCGACACGGCATCTGCTTATGCTTGGAGTCCAGCTTTTTAAAGAGAACGATCATCATTATCACCATATCAGCCGAATGACGTCCACCGCTGGACATAGGCCTCCCCTAAAGATAGCCGCAAAGACCGGTCTTACGCTGCCCACATCCAGCGATTTCCAGCGTCCTTCACAAGATCGTCAGTCCAACTCGACGCCTTCCCACACTTTGCCGAAGAAAGATCACATTACCGTATTTTCACAGGCTTTGGAAACATACCTACCGAAGTCATTATGGAATCTAGATACCTGTATCTCTCTCATCAGAATATCAAGTAAACAATGGAATATTTAAGATCATAGCTATCGTGGAACATTTCTCAGTGAACTGGCTTTCCTAGAATTGTAATAAATGTTTAAAAAACATCGCTTGGCGTCCGGGATCAAGTATGTACAGCGATTAAGTAGGTTATCACTTACTGGGGTGATTTTTAAATACTATAATATTTTGTTGGCTTGTTTCGGTAGGTAATGGTTTATGAAATAGTAGGTATGTACTATGTTTTTTTTTCTTATATCTATTGGACGATGGCCAAGACAGGGGTCAAGGAGGAAGGTGGTTCATCAACTATTATGACTGGGACGATGTCCGAGGAGAACTTCGCACCGTGACTTCTACTTTTGACTAGACTAAGTACACTGTACGAAAAATATTCATCATTAATCAAATATTCAACCTATAATGTCTTGCCTTTAATCATTTTCTAGTTTCGTTTCTTTTATTGTAATTCTGTCAAATTGTATGTTTTATAATTATGTGTAGTACTAAGTTATATTATTATTAATAACAACTTCATCTCCTACTGCTGATAATTATATATGGATAATAAGGATGAGTCACCTTTGAGCGAGCGAGCCTATTGCCATTAACCGGGCACAAATCCTAACTCCGAGCTGCTACTGAGAAATTCATAGAAAAAGTCAATAACACTTTTTGCTCGACCTGGGAATCGAACCCAAGACCTCTTGCGTAGCAGTCGCGCTTAGGACCACTAGGCCAACGAGGCAGTTAATTGAATTGGTTGGAATTGTCAAAAGTAGAAGCTAATTGCCGGTTCCAAAACGTAGGTCTCTATGGAGAAGAACGAGCAAGAAACTCTACAGACACTCTTTAGAGTCAAGTTTTTGTAAAATTCTGGATCGGGTGTTATGTCTATGATTGTAAATGGAACCTCATAGGTACACACATAAGGTTCCATTTTAAGACTCCACCCAAATGGAGATAAGTCGATGTTGTAGGGAACATCAGCTTCTGTTGGAGAGGTAATTATATAGCTTCTTTCATTATTTTATGGCATTTTTCCAAACTCTGTGGCCCAGACTTCCTCATACTTGGTAGACCGTTAGCCATAGAGCACGTAGTCAAGAAAAATGAATCACCCTGGCTGATTAATAGCCAATTTTATTGGGCAGATCATTTTTTTTTCAAGAGTGGGCGTGGCTTTGCAAAAAAAATATTGCGTTAACGTTAATAAAGATGTTCAAATTATAGTGTTGATGGAATTGTTAGTGTGTCTGGATGTTATTTAAAAATGTTGGTTTAAATGGCTTTTTCTTGGCGCGTTTCTCGAGACTGTACTCGATTTTAAAGTTCAAGGGTTTTATTTTCCATATCGTTAGGTGTCACAATCTTCCGACAAAGTATTTAAATCTATAACATCACGCCTGTATTCCCCGAAGGGTTAGGCAGAGGTGTAACAATATACACTCACAGTTCGCCGGTATGTTTAGGTCCCATGTAATAGGGGCGAGCCTTTTGCCATTAACCGGGCACTAATCCTAACTCCGCGCTGCTACTGAGAATTTCATAAAAAAGCCCAATAACACTTTTTTGCTCGACCTGGGAATCGAACCAGTCGCGCTTAGGACCACTAGGCCAACCACTGTTAATTCTGACTTTCAGAAGTTTCAGTGGATGGGAATAGTGTGGCGGGCTTGTCCCAAAAAAGGATTTCAACACCAAAAAAAAAGAAAATCCGAAATAGCCAATAGAAGTTTTAAATAATTATACACATGTGTAGGTATTCGACCAACAGCCTTATCTTGCAAATACGTATGTACCTGTTTGACTAGTTTTCACTTTTAATATTTATCTTAGGTACCCATAAGTGCTATAAGTGAACTGGAGCTAAACTAGTTAATTATAGGTTTGGCTTCTAGGCTAGTAGATAAGAGAGGCATGAGTTGCTATGAATAATAATGAGCTTAGTACATTATTATTATTGACTAGCTGTACAGCACGCGGTGTCCCCTTTTTTTTTTTGCCGGGGTGGAGTATCCTCATGCATGTCCACCGCCCTGGGGAGGGCGGAGGGGTCTGTCAGACTCTTACTGACTAGAACCACAAAAACCATCCCAGTGTTCCTTTCCCACACTTACGCCGGGGATCCCGGGAACTGATGCGCCTTCCGCGATCCCCGACTGCCCGTGCCGGCCCGCCACTGAGGGCCTCCTCAGGTCATGGGAGGGAGTGAGATGTTGGACTCCCTACGCGACGTCAAATAGGGGCGCGCGTGGAATACTACGCGCCGCCGCCTCGGGTCCAGTTGGATAGGGGGTGACGGACGTACGCGGTATCCCCTACGTTAAGTAACGTCTAATATTTCTTTAGTAAATGTTATACCCCGTGTGTCGTAGCGTGATGGGCTTAAATCAAAAGGAACTTTCGAAAAAGGACCTACAGTTTCGTTTGATGTACGCGATCAAACAAACAAAAACTGTTTAGCTTAAAAATGTTATTAGCTTCTGCCCGCGGCTTCGTCCGCGTGGTTTTGTTTCTGCTTCGCTCCCGTGTATCGTAGCATATTGTTTTATAGCCTATGCCCCATGAATTTGGCTATCATAAACATTTTTTTCCAATACGATTGGTAGTTCTAGAGATCAAGTGTCAGAGAGAGGCAGAGAGGTCAAACAAACAAACTCTTCAGCTTTATAATATGAGTATATGTAGACATAATTAGGTATGTGATCATTTACTTGGTATGAAAATTCCACACTGCCTTCAATCAGAGTGAAAAGATTCTTCGAAGATGGCGATAAGGCCTTAAAGATATTTGATAGGTAATAGGTAGTTTGTTAGGTCTCTAGATAATAGTTTTCTAGATTGCAGTAAAGTTGACCAATAAAACACAAGAATTCTTTGCGTGGTATACAAGAAAAAAAATTCAGTCTAGCTAGACGGTAGCGCAAATAACGAAACAATATGCTTCAGTAGTTTTTGATTATTAATTGATAATAAACTGAAACATTTACAAAATTTAATTGAAAATTGCATGCAAGATGTAATCAAACGGGATTTATTATTACACAATTTTTAACCCTATTTCTATTGATTTTTAATTCCTATCTAATTAATCAAGGAAAACTGCTTGAACACTATGCAAATGATATATGCAATTTTTCCAGATTTTTATTTGTATCACATAAACATACCATCACGCCTGTATTCCCCGAAGGGTTAGGCAGAGGTGTAACAATGTACACCCACAGTTCGCCGGTATGTTTAGGTCCCATGTAATAGGGGGCGAGCCTATTGCCATTAACCGGGCACAAATCCTAACTTCGAGCTGCTACTGAGAATGCGATAGAAAAACCCAATAGCACTTTTTGCTCGACCTAGGAATCGAACCCAAGACCTCTAGCGTAGCAGTCGCGTTTAGGACCACTAGGCTAACGAGGCAGTCAATTTTTATATGTATGTATATTTTATCGACGTTTTTAGTATGATTTTTTTTATACAATTACAGTAGGCAAGGAAAAATTTTAGCTTCATTGGACAATCCTTATTCCGTAAGGTCCCATATATACTTCTGTATATATTTGCAGAACCAGAGAGAAAATAAACATTTTCTTCGCGTCTGCCAATAAGTATTCGCCTTGATATAGTTGACGCCGGGGAAATAAAGGAAAAGTCTTCGCTTGAGCGACGTCATGGCAATCCTTGTGAAAAAGCTTCACCGTTGCTTGTTTGGGGTACATAAACATGGAGTAAGAATTAATGGAGCGCTAATAGGAGGGTAAAGGTCAGCTGTCCTTGGTATTTGCTGCGAAAGCGTTTGATCCGTCATGCATGCCGCTTATTTTGTGAATATCATATTTAGGGCGATCGACGATCTGTTTAGGTGTCCCACACAATATAAAATAAGTTTATCTTTGCTCAAAATTCCCCCCTAAATAAATATATTTAACTTCTTTTTGTGACTTAGGTGACGATTCGCCTCATCTTGTTCGTATTTCGTAAATCGACCTGTTTCAATGATGTTATATTTTTTATAACTATTTATTTAAAATATTTGAATTTGATTTATTGCCAATTTTGAAACATTGTATATTAACTTTAGCACTCCATTTTTAATATTTACTCCATGTGTCTTAAGCTCGCGAAATATTTGATGAACGTTTTATGTGATTTGTTATCCAGGAATATGTTAAGATTTATGCCGAATTGTGGTTACAGAAATATATTGGGCTGTGGAGTTATGCTGATTGTGTTGAATATATTGAATAAAAACGGGAATATAATAATATTTGTGTTATGTTTTATGTGCATATACGATTATTCTTGCCATTTATAAAAATAAGAACAAGGTTAAATTTATTTTTATTTTTGGACTAATACGAGTATTTTACAATTTAGGTAACTTATATAGTTTAAATATATTACATTAGATTAAAAGATGGAGGTCCCCAAACAAAGTGGTTACCTGTATCTTTGGAAGCAGTAGTGTTATTCTGTAAAAGTTTCGATCGATGAAGAAGTGATTTTGAACTTGTGAGGTTATCTGTCTATTCCCAGCATTGTGGGATGGCAGCTACATTAAACTCACTTCACCAAAATTTACAGAGGGATATTTTTACCGAATAGGCCGGCTGAACTGTGATTTACATAGCTTAAGACCAGCCGACCCTATAGTAGTAGTATGCTAACTGTTATTCACTTAGCTTGACTAATATTTTCAGACTTAAGTTTATATATCATCTTGACATTCAAAAGCATAGTCTAGAAACTCTAGAATTTTCCACCGCTAGACAAGAAAATCTAATAACATGAATACAAGTCACCGAGACAGCGTGGCACCTACGTTAACAAATAAATTATATTTTTACGATTTACTCGAAATGTCGTGAAACGGAGCTAATATTTAATATTAGCTGTTCGATCGTGACATTTCTTGTGAAATAATTTAAAAAAATATAATGTATTGTCCCAAATTTTTATTATTTTCGTGGATCACTGAAATAAATGTTCCGTGAATTGTGATTTTAGCGTTTTCAGGTCATCGTTTCGCGACATTTCGGGGAAAAAGCGATGAGAACACGACATATGACGTAAAATTAACGAGAAAAACAGCTTTCTGTGTGTTTATGTCGCTATATTTTTAACGAAAGCATGTTTGTGAAGATTTATTCTGTACTTTTTTTAATATTTTTGACATTTTAATCATTTTAAATGATGGAGAATTTTAGGGGTTCGCGGTAAACATTTCTTTTAACTTCTATTTGTGTTGTGATTTTTATTCGTTTTGTGAAATTTAAAATGTGAAAAATTGCTTTCACAATATTTTATAACACACTAATTTCGCTTAAGTGGTAACACTTAATTCTATTTAAATCTGAGGGAAATAAATTATTTTATTTTCTTGTAAATGATGGTACAGCGGTGGTTATGAGTCTCTTGACCCAGATTTTACCGTCAAAGAAAGTACTAACGAATGAATTAATAAATGTCATAACAGTACATTTATAGGTAGTTAGGTACGGTCACCAACAAACATCGATTAACAGTGTTACTTTTAAATTATTACTAAGTAAATAGATACCAAATTATTTAGAACATTACTTTTCAGCATTTCGAATAAGCTAAGAGTGTATATTGTCTTGATTTACATATTTCTTTTGGGTAATATTTTCCTCAATATTTGTTTACAATTAAAAAATCAAATGATTCTTGTTGTTGACTGTACTTAGTATAATTTTCTTAACCTTTTTAAATATTTGCTTTGTAATGTCTCAATGAAAAGGTTTTGTCTGCTTACTGACATGAGATTGCGACTAATTTTGAACTTTTATAATTAAGAGAATTGGCCTGCAGATTTCAAACTGTCATTGTCTTTGTTGAGAATCGTCCTTCAACCTCTGGTTTATCACAATATTAAAATATACACGAGTTGGTACCTACTTTATGTTTAATATCAAGTTTAATTATCATTCTACACGATCCCGGCGGCTAGCCGCAAGAGATATAAAAGTGCACAAATGTGTGCGCAAACATGGGGCACTCCGCCTTCCAACACATAATATAACATGCCATCACGCCTGTATTCCCCGAAAGGTTAGGCAGAGGTGTACTCTTGTACACCCATAGTTCGAGGCGAGCCTATTGCCATTAACCGATCACAAATCCTAACTCCGAGCTGCTAGTGAGAATTCCATAGAAAAACCCACATAACACATTTTGCTCGACCTGGGAATCGAACCCAAGACCTCTAGCGTAGCAGTCGCGCTTAGGACCACTGGGCTACCGACGTGAGGTAATATTAAAATAATACTAATTTTTTAATAATACCTGACCCCACTCATCAGTTGCTCTCATAACCATAAAAGGCCAACTGTGCATGTTTATACAAATGTATACCTGTCAACTCTTACCAAACGGTAACCGTTTAAAAGTTTCCATTACGTTCTGTAGTGACAAGAAACGTTATTTATTGTGAAATATAAATAAAACGTTATGTTCTATTTCTTTGAGACCATTTTTATTATTATGAGCAGCAACCGTGCCACGTGCATTTAAATATCTGTATTTGTGTACATTTGAAACACGTTTTAAAATTGTAATTAAAATTTTAAATCGTAATGAGCTTGAGTCTCTACACACTATTATTTGATACTCATTACGATTTCTCTGCCTCGTTGGTCTAGTGGTCCTAAGCGTGACTGCTACGCTAGAGGTCTTGGGTTCGATTCCCAGGTCGAGCAAAAAGTGTTATTGGGTTTCTCTGTGAAATTCTTAGTAGCAGCTCGGAGTAAGGATTTGTGCCCGGTTAATGGCAATAGGCTCGCCTCCTATTACATGGGACCAAAAACATACCGGCGAACTGTGGGTGTACATTGATACACCTCAGCCTAACCTTCCGGGGAATACAGGCGTGATATGGTATGTGTATGTGTCATTACGATTTATTTTACTTTATTACGATTTTCATTGCGTTATCTCTATTGTCGAGCTGATGAAGTTCTCAAACACTTGACAAGTCATTTGCCCGAAGACATTTGATGATTTTCCATTCTTGGAAAAAAGGGTGATACTAATTGGGTAGATGACACCATAAAACAATAATTCCCTGAAAACCCGATTATTAAATAACTATAAAATTTTGTTAGTAAATTGAGATGTGAAAAAAGTGACGTCATGGTTTAGTATCGTCATACAAAATCTTTGAGGGAATCGAGTTTTGACAGCTCATAAAAAGTACGTCAATTGATTAGTGGTGTCTTCTACCCAATTGTAGTCATCGTATTAAATTCGTAATTCAAATTCGAAAATCGAACACGTTAACGTTAGCGACTCTTCTGCTATACTCACAGGATAAATATATGTTTACAAAATGTGGGAAATTTTGCTGATAACAATATGAATATTGTAACAGGATAAAAATAGTATTGACTTAATTACAGCATCCACGCTTTGTTGTTTGTTTTGGTCACTATCAGCGCTCGTATGGGAATACCAGTGGCCATTTTTAGAGGTTTGAATAATGCTAAATAATAACATAATGTACAAAATGGGGAAAAAACCCGAAATTACGAGTTTGATAATGGTATAGGTACATAGAGTATGAGAGATAATAAATAAATAAATAATAATGGTCATTATTATGGGTCATTATAATAATGTTTCACTACAATGTTTACGATTAGCACGTGAATTTTTTAGGACTGTCCATCTGTTCTTTTTTAATGTTCTGATCGTGCGTTTTCGAAAAAAGAATTACGATAAAAGTAACAAACTTACAAACATAATATAGACGACTAGTTTTAGGTAGATAGTGCGTAGATTATTGGCGTATTTATGGATAATCGCTAACTGTGCGAGGTTAAATCTAGTCTGGGACCTACTCCGAGCGATACTCATAAAACACACACATTTGTTATGATATTTAAACAAAAGACAGAGCATAGAATTTAATAGAATAATTAATACAATAATAAATTTAAAATAACCCCTGACAGAAGAATAAAGATCCCTGCCGCAGCTTACAAAAGAGCTGATAATCTTGAAACGGCTGAACCGATTTTAATAAAATATATCTAAGAATCCAATGATTCTTAGATATATTTTATTAAAACCGATTTGAATGCGGTTTTTTTAGTTGAAAGCAGGTTTCTTAGCAATCTAAGAAACCTGCTTTCAACTAAAAACACCGCATTCAAATCGGTTTATCCGTTTAAGAGCTACGGTGCCACGGACAGACACGTCAAACTTATGACACCCCTCTTTTTGAGTTGGGGGTTAAAAATTATAAATACAACAATCATCAACCAAGTGGAACTATACTAACCTATGATCAGCGGGTCGATTCCATACAAAAAGCTCCCACATGATGCTAAGGCACGTCTGACTTTTTGTAGGATCAATTATCGGACCGATTCAATAGATTCGTGGGACCAACTTTTTGTAGGACGTGTGCGTTAGTATATTAGAATTCACATGTTTCATTCTGAAAAATCGTTTACCGATTGTGTGGCGTGAGCGGACAGTCTAAGGGATTGACACGTCTCATCAAAGTCACTTAACCTAAATTCATTGAGTAAGATTTTACCAACGCTTCGGGAAGTAGCGTAATCCATCCACTATTACACAACTAAATCTCATAATAATTACACCAATGATGCCACGCTCATCTACTTTCAATTATAAACAACAAAAAACACATAGGTACATACCTACCTACATATCAGATCAACTCGATAGCTGTCGTTACGTATTCGTTGCATAACTGCGCCGGCGCATAATATCATAAAACGTCACTGCCATACGTCAAGTGCGTCGTATTGGTGATTATGTTAAGGTAATCATTTGTTTTCTCGTTCGCAATTTTTACATACCATCACGCCTGTATTCTCTAAAAGGGATGGGCAGAGGCGAACCAATGTACACCCACAGTTCGCCGGTATGTTTAGGTCCCATGTTCCCATGGTCCCATGCTACGCTTGAAGTCTTGAGTTTGATTCCCAGGTCGAGCAAAAAGTGTTGTTTTTCTATGAAATTCTCAGTCGCAGGTTAAGTTAGGATTTGTGCCCGGTTAATGGTAATAGACTCGCCCCCTATTACATGGGATCTAAATATACCGGCGAACTGTGGGTGTACATTGTTACACCTCTGCCTAACCCTTCTGGGGGTATAGGCGTGATGATGATATGGGTTAGAGTAACTCTCCTAACACATCACGTTAATATGAAACCTTCAGTTTGGTTCTTACCAAAAATCGCTCAACGTAGCTGAAGAAGTTTTTACGTAAGAAAAATAAAATGTTAATCATAAAATAGTAGGTTACGTAAGTGGGTGACATGCACGTAGTCGGTAATAACAACGTCTGTCAGTGCGACAAGTGCATGCGAAGTAATTTGACACCAAAGCCACAGAAAAGATAAATGCAGTAGATCTGTTAATAAATTCTCAATTAGACCGGGCTATAGGAGGACCCGGATTCTAGATATGATGTGTCTTTTGCTAGATAGACTTGGTAGTACTAATTTTTTTTTAATTTAAATTTTTTAAGTTAAATAAATTTAAAGTTAATGCAACAAAAAGTCCAATGGCGGACTTCATGCCTTAGGCATTCTCTACCAGTCAACCATAGGTGGTAATAATATATTATGCCAGATGCAAATATTTAAACAAGACTCAAACAACAAAATTTGATATTAAAACTGCGTCGTTCGCCTAGTGGTCCTAAGCGCGACTGACACGTTAGAAGTCTTGGGTTCGATACGCAGGTCAAGGAAACTGTTATTGGGTTTTTCTATGAAATTCTTAGTAGCAGCTCGGCAGATAGGATTTGTGCCCGGTTTATGGCAAAAGGCTCGCCCCCTATTACATGGGACCTAAACATACCGGCGGACTGTGTGTGTACATTGGTACACCTCTGCCTAACCCTTAGGGAACACAGGCGTGACGGTATGTTTCGTGATGGTATTTACAAAGTAACTATAACTACGTCTTATAGTCTTCTGCCTGTCTATTGGGATGGGAGAGGAAGGCTTGATATTCTGCAATAATCATATTTGGTAAATTCGGTTGAAGTGAGTTTAAGACCCTTGAGGTGACCTAGTCTGATCCATTCTGGGATGATACTTCATCTGATGAAGACCGTAGGAACACTGGATGCAATCTATGGCAATCTATGGGCGAGGCGTATGTCCAGCAGTGGACGTCCTACCGCTGATATGATTTATGATGATGATGATAACTCACTTCAAGATTACTTCACCTACATTTCTGAAGAGATTTTCCAGAATATCCCAACTACAATTATTGCCTTGTTCCTATGTCATTCGAGTAATTTAGTACAAATTTTAAAATTATTATTTTTAACCTAGATTTTCTTCAGCAATTTGCGCACTCAGCAGTTCAATTTTGATCTAGTTATATTTATAAGCCGTGTCATAAAATCAACGATTACGTAATCTAGTGCAAGTACTTCGTCAGCGTGACAACTGCATACGATTATGACACGTGTAATTCGAGGCTAGAATCGTCATTGGAGTCGGATTACTTTTGCACGTGTTAATTTTAATGAAATGGAATTAAATTAGGGTATGTTTTATATCTATTACCAGTAGATTAGATCATCCATCATATTGGAAAAGCAAGTACCTATGCTGCTGGTGTACTTGAGTACCTCATCATCTGCTTACCCTGTTCCCAACTATGTTGGGGTCGGCTCCCAGTCTAACCGGATAAGGCTGAGTACCAGTGTTTAATATGGACTTCCACAACCCAGCTACTAGGCAACAAGATACCTCTTGGTTAGACTGGTTGTCAGACTTCCTGGTTTCTGATTATCCGTAACGACTGTCAAAGATCTACGAATGACAGTCGGAACCAACGGCTTTACGTGCTTTCCGAGGTACGGGTGTGTCACACCACCGACTTCCAAACTTCGGACTGCTACTGAGCAAATCCAAATGGAAATACCCAATAACACTTATGCCCGATCTGGGAATCGAACCCGGGACCCCACGCTCATCAGTCGCGCTTGCGACCACTAGACCAACGGGGCAGTGTACTTGAGTACCTATTCCACAATTTTTTTTGTGGAAAAATCTTTATTTATTCTCTACTTTTGGAAAGAATGGAGGGTCACACCAGATTTTTACTGACTATAACCCCACAGTTCTTCCTACTTATACAACCATAAGTCGTAAACCCAAAGGCTTACCACTCTAAAAAAAAACCCGGCATACATACTTACTTGACGCACGATCCACGCCCCTAACTGGTTTTTGACTTCAAGCAGCCCACAGATTATGTAGTCAAATCAGATGGCTTGTAAAAAAACAGATGTCAAAAATTAATGGCATGAACCACGCATATTTACAGCTCGTCGATTTTTCTTTTTTATACAAAAAAAAAAATGTTGTTATGCTCTTGTCTTTAGTCTAGGTCAGAGGTCACAGAGACGAAGTCAACGATGGAATGAGCTTACCCAGAAGAAGCCTATTCACTGTAACTTTGAGGAGATTAGGGTTGAATGCGTTCGGAAATAGAGACACAGGTAGAGATTTCACTCCCTTGCTGTAAGCGTTATAAAAGAAAATGATATAAATGTCCAAGTAACAGAATCACTTGATTCATTTTTACCTGTACCAGACACCAGACGGGGTACTTACCACAAGTGCATAAGATTATACGATCCGACGATCTTACACTTGATGGCGTCTACGCCGGCGCCAGCTTCAGGTTACAGCATCGACGAGGTGTTTATTAAATGACTGCTCGGCATTGTTGGTTGCCATGGCCATTGTGCTACTAGGGTTCACGCCTAAATGAACGAAGGATAGGGTAACCAGTCTTATGTCATCTCGGTGACACTAGGATCTTGAACCACCATATATGTATAATTATACATAATTTTTACATTTTGACGACATGGTTGGCGCCGTGGCTTAGCGATTAGCCGCATTGCGTGTCGCGGGTTCGATTCCCTCACGGAAAAAATATTCGTATGGCCTACAGTAGTTGTTTCGGGTCTGGCTGTTTGTGTATGTGATTTTATATGTTTGTAAACGCACCCACGATACAGAAGCAATTCCTAGTGTAGGGCAACGTTTTTATTTTTAAAGATAAAAATGAAGTTATTGATTTTATCGATTAAATATATTTAAAGCTTTAAAAAATAGTTAGCCTTTTTCTATCCCTCTCCTGGACATCCCCCCCCCCCCCCAATTCCTTCCATTTACCTCAATGTTCTTGTTCCGGCTAAGCAATTGGCTCGCATATCCCAAGACTGGAGCCCTGACACAGTTAGCCGGGGTCGCGGCAGACCGAGCAGAAGATGACGGAATGCCTTAGATGGCTTCCTCAGCAATTGGCGAGAGGGAATACTACATCAATAGTGATAATATGACGTATAATTTATAAAAAAGGGTGGCGGGAGGATCTTTTAATTAATCAAAAAACTAACCAAAAATGCCAGCCCACGTTACACGAAGAGTCGACCAAATGTTTGACGATGTCACGAAAAACAAAGTGAATAATTATTTTTTTCGATTAATTTCGATTTTATGCGTTTATTATAAAGAGAGGTTAATTATGAATTAAAACGATATTTATCGATTTCGTCCTGAAAATTACATGACGGTCATTCTAAAAGCTTGACAGTCGCTGTTCTATTCAGTGCACATAAGCAATAAACTTGAAAAAATCAATCAATTGAAGTGATTCTATAGTAGGTACCCTTAACGTATCCCATTAAGAAGTATCTATTTTCCAAGCCAAATCAATTTTATAATCATGTCGTTATGAATATTACAAAATAGAATGCGTCAGCGACAAGTTCGTGTGATTATGTGCAATTCGACACCCGACCTGCGCGCGCTGTTTCGTCGCACGTGTCAATTTTATTAATAACATTCGGTCTGTTTTGCTGACTGTACTATGAGTCATGAGCGTTAGTGTTTAAGAATGGAATGTTTTATACAAGGTAAGATTACAGTTTGAAAAGCGTACAATAATTCGTTTTGGTAACATCATTTGTAAGCTCATTAGCCAATGCAAATATTGAGTTAAAAAAATGGTTTCAATATCTCGTTATTTCCTATGTCTGTGAATTAAGATACTCTTAATTCTTAATTGAAGGTCTATATTGAACGGGAAGACTTTTGTGTCTTTTTCTTTAAAGAGAATGAGTTTGGAGTTTGCTCCCGATTCTTTACGAAACTTCCTTTTGGAATGGGCAATTACATTCAATTCCCTTTTCTTTCACGCCAATTACGAGTACTGCGCACCCGATCTTTGAAGAACGTCAGTAGGGTCCTTTCCAGGGCGTTCCCTAATTAGAAATAATAATTTCCTTAACCATTTTTCTTTTCTTGTACTGCCTCGTTAGCCTAAGCGCGACTGCTATGCTAGAGGTCCTATGTTCGATTCCCAGGTCAAGCCCAGTATTATTGGGTTTGTCTATGAAATTCTCAGTAGCAGCTCGGAGTTAGGATTTATACCCGGTTAATGGCAACAGGTTTGCCCCCTATTACATTGGGATCTGAACAAACCGGCGAACTATGGGTGTACATTTGTACACCTCTGCCTAACTCTTCGGGGAATACAGGCGTGATGGTATGTTATTTTGTACTAGGCCTAAAAGTCAAAACATTATTAACGTTCTCTATTTACTACCACGCGTACAATTTAATCAACAGTCCAAGCCTAGGTGGACGTACTAGTGTTCCAATAACGCCGGCACGTGTAGTGGGCAGCGTGGTCATTCACGGTTAGATTCACATCTGGTGCCTCGTGTATGCGTAAGATTACGTTTCTAATTGACTACTACATTTTAACGACGCTTTTACAAACTTTTCTTAACGCTGGAATAATTGATTGTTGCTAGTAAATATGAAGACAATTATAGTTCTCGTTATCGTCCAGGAAGTCTGACAACCAGTCTAACCAAGAGTCAGATAAGCAGTCGCTCCATGTAAAACACTGGTACTCAGCTGTATAGACTGCTGGCTAGCTGCGGCTGGCTGGTTAGGCTGGAAGCCGACCCCAACATAGTTAGGAAAAGGCTAAGCAGATGATGATGATTATCGTTATTTTAATGTCGATGCATTCTTTATCTCTCGATAATTACAAAGCAATAAGGCTAAACTGTCACATGAATGTCATAAGAAACTTTCAAGACAGTCACCTCTTAATACACTGACCATAGTCACAATACCCTAACTGGAAAGCCGTGTTCAAAGACCATACTTGCCATCAATGATACCTTTATACTAAGAACACGGCTCTATTAAACCCGAGAACACACTTAAGATAAAGAAAAGTAGTCACTACAGTGATTAAACTGCCTTATGATTGCAATCAATGAAACCGAACAGCCTCGCAGCGAATTGTTATAGCTAGAAACAAGATAACATCGACAGAAGACAATGTTTTTTATTCATTCAGAAGTCATTGAAGAAATAATAATTTTATCTGCACAAAGTTTAATAAGTTATCAGAGTAGGTATTCTGATAATGGGTTGATATTTTTAAGCGCATGTTTTGTATTACGCAGGGATTTCCAACTTTTTGATAAGAACCATCGACCACAATAATGTTTGAATTGTTGAGTTTTTAAAACATTGTATAAACCACGAAATTATTATGTTTTTGTTATTTGTGGTAGGTTTTTTTTAGTGTGAGTCAGAAAAGTACCCGTTTCTTGTATTGCGATCCGTTTTCATTTTTAACTTGGTTTTATTTGATTTAACTGCCTCGTTGGCCTAGTGGTCCTAAGCGCGACTGCTACGCTGGAGGTCTCGGGTTCGATTCCCAGGACGAGCAAAAAGTGTTAATGGGTTTTTCTATGAAATTCTCAGTAGCAGCTCGCAGTTAGCATATGTGCCCGGTTTATGGCAATAGGGTCGCCCCTTATTACGTAGGATCTAAACATACCGGCGAACTGTGGATGTACATTGATACACCTCTGCCTAACCCTTCGGGGAATACAGGCGTGATGGTATATGTGTAAGTAGGACGTAGGATTTCTGTCTTTTATGACAGCTTCCTGAAATTTACCAAAAATTGCAAAACATACATACCATCACGCCTGTATTCCCCGAAGGGTTAGGCAGAGGTGTACCAATGTACACCCACAGTTCGCCGGTACATTTAGGTCCCATGTAATAGGGGGCGGGCCTATTGCCATTAACCGAGCACAAATCCAAACTCCGAGCTGCTATTGAGAATTTCATAGAAAAACCCAATACCACTTTTTGCTCGACCTGAGAATCGAACCCAAGACCTCTAGCGTAACAGTTGCGCTTCAGACCACTGGGCTAATGAGGCAGTTGAGGCAAAACTGCATTCTTTATTAGACGCACAATTTTTTTTATAAAACAGACGCTTTACAGAGATGACAAAGCTGGGTTTACATAGATAGAACAAGCAGTATACATAACAAGTTTCCATCGTAACCTTCGACTGATTGTTACATCATTAGGTTGCACAATCGTGGTTTTTATACGGTCAGTTTGTTTAAAATCCCACGTCTGATGCGTCATATATGTCTGTTAAGTATACACGTGATGGACGAGCCATGTGACTGTGGGTTATTATTGTTATGCTGTTTAAGACAAACTGGTTGGCTAGACTTGGCATGGGTCCTGTTCACTTAATTGTAAGACGAGTATTTTCATTCATCTATTTGCCATACAACGTGGCAACGCTGCCAGCCTTTTGGGCACTTGTCCCATTGACAGCGATGCGGATGAGTTTTTTGATGCCCTATAAGATTTCTTTTTTGCATTTTATTATTACTTAAGTAAGTTTTATACTAGTGATTCATATGTAATTTTAATATTCTCATTTTATAGATGAATAAACAATTGTAATTGTAAATAAATAATTACGTATTTTCATTTGATATTTATCCAGTGTTTTTTCAAGTCATAATAAGTTACTCGTAGTGGCTCAGTGGTTAAGGGACTAAGCCTCTCGTGGACGGGACTGTGGGTTGGCAACCGTGCAGGGCAAGTAATAATGTGACTTTTTCTTTTCATATGTACTTTATAAGTTTTTCTTGGGCATCACTAACATGTTTTGGATGGGAAATCATCAAATGACTACTTTCGCTCTGTGGAAGAGACTCCAAGTTTCTAAAACCCATACGTCTTCCTCGTAATGCCCTTTGCGTTCCAGGGCCGCGGTAACTCTTTCGAACAAATTCCGCAACGAGATGGCAGCATAATAGACGGGGCCCGCCAGAGCCCCGTCTATCGACACGACATCTCCCGACCTGGTAAAGGTCTTGGTAAATCACTGGATGAGAGTAGCGCAGGACATGCCATAGTGGCTATCTTTAGGGGAGGTCTATGGACAGCAGTTGACTGCCCCGTTGGTCTCGTGGTGGCAAGCACAATTGTTGAGCGCGTGGGGTCCTGGGGTCGATTCCCAGGTCGCCCAAAAAGTTTTATTGGGTTTACCATAAGGAATTTTAAGTTACAGCCCGGCTTTGGAAGTGGTGTGACACCCAGTGTCTCGGAAAGCACGTAAAGCCGTTGGTCTCTCTTCGGTTGTGTCGGATTACCGTCCCATCGGACTATGAGAGTTAGTGAAGAGGGAGTGCACCTGTATTTGCTCACACACTTGTGCACTATAATATTTCCTGGACTCTTCACTATAATCGGTCTGGAGAATGCTCACATGTCCGAAAGCTAGCTAGTTTAGCAAGAATACAATCGTATGAGATTATTGTTGAATAGAAGTGAAAAACCCCGACATTTTTCTTGTAAGTAGTTTATTTGTACTCAGTTAAAGTCACGCGATTGCTTTAATAAGGTTGTACCTGAAGTCTCGTGACGACGCGCACGTGCTGTTAACGTGACAATTGGCCTTTATTTTCTTTGAAACGGATCCCATTAATTAAAGTTATATAACACTAGCTTCTGCTCGCGTCTTCGTCTGAATGTACTTTAGAATTAAGTCACTGTAATAAGTTATCCCACAAAAACACAAAATAAGACATTTTAAGTAACCCCCGACAGAAGAACAAAAATCCTTACTGCAGTTAACAAAAGAGCTGATAACTTTGAAACAGCTGAACCGATTTCCATCAAACCTAGCTAAAAACAATTCCAAGTAATTCGCCTTTCAAACAAAAAATCAAAAACGGTTCATGCGTTCGGGAGCTACGATGCTACAAACACACACACACACACAGACACGTCAAACTTATAACATCCCGTCGTTTTTGCGTCAGGGGGTTAAAAATACGAGATAAAAATTATCACAAAGTGTGTAAAAAGCATCGACCACCAAGTTTTTTATTAGTGATCGATGGTAAAAAGACACATAATGAAGCCAATAGTTACATGTACTTCCCCATATCGTTTTCTCGTTCCGGTACCAAACAGCATAAGGACCCTTCTTGTTACTGGACATTAAGGAGGCCTGTCCACAGAAGCGGAGCGAGGCTGCGGAGCGGAAAAAACGGAGAAATATTAACCAATAGGATTGTATAAAGTTTTCGCTCCGTTTCTCAGCTTCGCAGCCTCGCTCCGCGTCTGTGGACAGGCAGCCTTAAGGTCAAAGTTACAACTTTTTATAATAATACATCAAAAGGTTATACTTGAATAGTACAGGTGTTATTTGACCCTATGACCCTATGACCCTCATTCAAGTCCGAGGTCTATTCATAGATAAACAACTGAGACTTAGAGTCCAAATAGTTGTGCGGCTTTCCTATGAATAAATTAATTTCGTATTGTAATGGAGAATGGACATTATTTTTAGATAGAACAATTACACGTAAATAGTACTGTGTACCAAACAATGTATTAAATTGTATCCGTTTTATGTGTATTGTGTTATTGAAAACAATGCAAATTGGATTTTATTGTGCATGACAATGAAGAGATGGAAGAAACATACCATCACGCCTGTATTCTCCGAATGGTTAGGCAGAGGTGTACAAATGTACACCCACAATTCGCCGGTATGTTTTAGGTCCCATGTAATAGGGGACGAGCCTATTGCCATTAACCGGGCACAAATCCTAACTCCAAGCTGCTACTGAGAAATTCCTAATGGAAAAACTCAATAACACTTTGCTCGACTTGGGATTCAGACCTCGGACCCCAGTTTTATAACCACAACGCGAACGAAGTCTCGGGCAACAGCTAGTAGTTAGTAAAACAATAAATCAACTGGTCCATACAAAACATCTGCAGCTACACACACATTGTTTTTGTGTTTCTTAATCACCCCGTTGGTCTCGTGGTCGCAAGCGCGACTAATGAGCATGAAGTCCTGGGTTCGATTCCCAGGTCGAGCAAAGTGTTATTGGGTATTTCTATTAGGAATTTCTCAGTAGCAGCTCGGAGTTAGGATTTGTGCCCGGTTAATGGCAATAGGCTCGCCCCCTATTACATGGGACCTAAAACATACAGGCGAACTGTGGGTGTACATTGGTACACCTCTGCCTAACCCTTCGGGGAATACAGGCGTGATGGTATGTTATGTGTAGCAGTACCACCAAAAAATATCACAGATATTTATAATCAACTGTCATGTCTGTTCAAAACAAACAATGCAACTACAACTCATTGTAAAAACATTCATGAATATGCTAACCAATATGTCATGACACCTTAAGGTGGCGTTAGCTGCAACAGCAATATGTCGAATACAGAACATTTTCTTCAGTTCCATATTTCAGCACCGACCAAGTTAAAGTGGCTACTCCATCAACAAGTAATTTCAGACAGTCACGAGGCGCCCTCAAAGTGCAGAGCTGAACTAATCAGTAAATACATTTAAAAAACCAAGAAAGGCGCAATTATAGCCTTTATTGGTATTACTTTTAAGTACATGTTATTGTTGGTCAACGGTAAATTAAAGTTTGTTCAGGAAATGCTGACAATTTTCTGTCAAAACAGTCTGCTGATCTTGAAGCCTTGGCCTGAAGTTTCACGGAAACTGAAAGTGTAATTTGTAAATAAAATATTTTATGACATGTTTTGAGATGTTGCATGTCGGTCAAGCACCAAGCACTTAAGTACTTATAGTAATCTATAACTATAGCAAGAAAAAAAACAATTATTTATTTATCAAGTACCTAATTCCAAACACATTTGACTCAAATCTGTTCAAAGTTAGAGTGAACAGGCTACTTCTGGGTAAGTACACTTCATCGTCGACTTTGTCCCTGTCAGCTCTGACCTAGACAGCTAGACTAGAGTCAAGAGTAAGCCCATCTTAAAAAATAAAATAAAATATAAAGTATAAAATTAATGGTAAATATAGTCATGGTTTTTATGATCAACAATTAGTCACAATGCCCTGTAATAATAAGAAATCATTTATTTCCGCACTAACTTCTGCCCGTGACTTCGTCCGCGTCAAATTTGATAATATAATTATTATCCCACTCTACGGGAACCGTACATTTTTGCGGGATAAAAAGTATCCTATGTGTTATTCCAGATTACAATCTATCTCAGTGCCAAATTTTATCCAGATCCGTTAAGCCGTTTAAGCGTGAAAGAGTAACAAACATACATCCATCCATCCATCCAGCATTAATAATATGAGTGGGATATACATAATAATTATATACGAGCACCCTCCTTTTTTATTTAAGGTGCAGTTTTGCATCCCTATCAAATTAAAAGAGAAAAGAAGGCAAATATCCATCCATCCATTCAAACTATCGCATAGATCTATTCTCTTGTTTTTTTACACAAGGAGAGGCCTTTGCCCTTTCGTGGGACAGTTCATCATCGACTTAGCCTTTTGCCAACTATGTTGGGATCGGCTTCCAGTCTAACTGGATGCAGCCAAAGATCTCCAAAGACCTCTATCACCCAACGGCCGGGACCAACGGCTGCACCCCCGTGCTGCTACTGAGAAATTCGTAATGCAAAAACCCAATAACACTTTTTGCCTGACCCGGGAATCGACACCAAGACCCTGTGCTTATCATTCGCGCTTGCGACCACGAGATCAACGGAGCAGTTACATCCCGGATTACATTGATTGTCCCAAACGAGATTCCCCTCCCCCCCCTACCCGGCCGGAGAATAAAGGCGACATGTTATGAAAACATTAGATGATCTGCCTTCCGTGAGTCGTCAGCCATTATTTAGGCAGGTGCTGCAATACAATAGGATCGCCCCGATAACCCCCAGTACAAAGGTGCGAAGGTAGAAAGAAATAAACATGTCAACTGTCGAATCAGATGGCCGGCTGTTGTTACAGAATTAAAACAATAGAAATAATAGGCCTTTGCACTTACGTAGTACACGTAATAATGACCAGAGAATAACCAAAGAATATACAACGTGCTGGTTTAAACAAGAGACTACTTTCACTAAGAAGTCAAACTTAAAATTTCGAAAAAATATCAGCTGTTCCTTACATATTGTTGAGTTACGCGAACATAAATGTATGGAGCAGTCTTTTTTTACAGTTCGTTTATATTAAAAATTGTTCATTTTCATGAGTAGTAGTGCACTCCCTTAAAGCAATTTCCTCGTCTATCCTAACACCCTGTATATCTGCCTAGCCTTGCCCAACTATGTTGGAGTCAGCTTCCAGTCTAATGCTTGCAGCTTAATACCAGTGTTTTACGTGGAGCTACTGCCTCTCTGACCTCCACAATTCAGTATCACGATAACCTCTTAGTACACCTCTGCCTAACCCTTCGGGGAATACTGGCGTGATAGTATGTCTGCGCCCGTACAATCCCAGTCACCTGTTTATTAGAATTTCATAAATTTTCTTGGCAAATCGTAATGTTCCGATGATGACAAACAATGTGCAAAATGTTCACAACATGCTCCAAATAGCCCTACCATCCCACGCTTCAGTAGTGCTGTTTGTAAACGTTGTGTTGACAGCCTGTCAATCACTACCAGCTGTAATCTATGGACTTGACACGTCACTGCACTAAAATTAGGCGGTCATATTGTTTCTAGTAAATATTGTAATTGGGTAGATGACACCACTAATCAATTGACGTACTTTTTATGAGCTGTCAAAACGCGATCCCCCATAGATTTTGTATGACAATACTAAACTGTGACGTCACTTTTTTGACATCTCAATTCACTATTTATTGATTTCAAACCCATTAAAAATCGAATTTTACAGTTATTTAAAAATTCATCAGGTTTTCAGGGCTAAAATAAACTGTTTTTTTGTGAAGTTACCATCACACATACCATCACGCCTATATTCCCCGAAGGGTTATGCAGAGCTGTAACAATGTACACCCACAGTTCGCCGGTATGTTTAGGCCCATGTAATAGGGGGCGAGCCTATTGTCATTAACCGGGCACAAATCCTAACTCCGAGCTGCTACTGAGAATTTCATAAAAAAACCCAATAACACTTTTTGCTCGACCTGGGAATCGAACCCAAGCCCTCTAGCGTAGCAGTCGCGCTTAGGACCACTAAGCCAACGAGGCAGTTATTGGTAGTTTTGTGAAGTTATGTCTTGAAAGGATTCTTTAATGGTGTCATCTACCCAATTTGGAGTACCTGTGACCCGTGACCCAGGCAACAAACTGTCCTAAAAGGTACCCTGAAAATCATAAAGACAGACAAATAGCTCAGTAAAGTATTCATATTATCAACTAGCTATTGCTCACAGTTTTGTCCGCGGCGATATTTCTTACGAATCCTTTATTTTATTTTTTGATAATAAAATATACCTTTTTAACTAAGTTTCGTGTTTGTATCAGTATTTTTGAATATTGTCGTGTTCTATCAAACAAACTCTTCAGCATTAACATATTAGTATAGATCTCGACTAGAACCAATAACAAAATGGCCCACTAACATTGCAATATTAAAACCTTTAGGTAAACCTGAAAGCTGTAGAACGTAAGTAAGTTAGGCACCTAGGCATATCTAAGACGCAATTCAAACTCGATTCCGAACATTTTCTTTTACTTTTTCCACATTCTGTATTCACGAGGCACCATTTAATTAAATGTTTTTAACATCATCACCTACTTCTTTTTTTTTGTTTTTTTTTTTTTTTTGGTGGTTGGGAAATCATCAAATAACTTCTCCCACCCTGGGCGGGGCGGGAGGGAGTGTCAGACTTTTACTGACTAAAACCCACCCATGTTCCTTCTTGTACCCTTTGCGTTCCGGGGGCGCGGTATCTCTTGCGAACAACCCGCAGCCCCGGCAGGATCATCACCTACTTAGCCTTTTTCCCAACTATGTTGGGGTCGGCTTCCAGTCTAACCGGATGCAGCTGAATATCAGTGTTTTCAAGGAGCGACTGCCTATCTGATCTTCACAACCCAATTAGTGGGCAACACGATACCTCTTGGTTAGACTGGTTGTCAGACTTCCTGGCTTCTGGCAAACCGTAACGACTGTCAAAGATCTACGAATGACAGCCGGGATCAACAGTTTTACGTGCTAAAAAAATTAATGTTTGTTTGTAATTAAATGTTTTGAACATTTAATTTAAAATTAATTTAAAATTTGGATTTGCTCGCGACTTCGTGCGCGTACTTTTTCTTACAGACCCCTATTTTTTTTTAAATAAAAATAGCGTATAACTCGCTTATAATGTAGTATTCCAAAGGTAAAACATTTTTTTAATCGGTTTAGAAGTGTTAAAATTAACTGCCCCCTTGGTCTCGTAGTCGCAAGCGCGACTGCTGAGAATGGGGTTATGGGTTCCATTCCCAGGTCGAGCAAAGTGTTATGGGATTTTTCCATTAGGAATTTCTTAGTAGCAAATCGGAGCTAAGATTTGTGCCCGGTTAATAGCAATAGGCTCGCCCCCTATTACACGGGACCTAAAACATACCGGCGAACTGTGGGTGTACATTGGTACACCTCTGACTAACCCTTCGGGGAATACAGGAGTGATGGTATGTTGAAAATAAGCTTATCAATTACAAACAAAAATACAAATGTTAACTCTCTATAATATTAGTTACAGTTTTTGTTCTAGAAAACCCAAGATTCACATTCCCACACAATATGAAGTAATTTAACCTCAAAATGTGTTTTTTAATGACTAAACAAATACATATAGAAATGAAATATGGAATTCAAATGAGTTTTAAAACAATAGAATGGTGACAGAGTTACTTGAATGTCACCTGTTGACATTTAAATGACATTCAGACGGTCGAATTATAGTGTTAAAACCAACATTTTTGTCTAGCAGAGAGATTAACGGAGATAAAACATAGTCAACTTGTTCTGGGACTTTGTTAAGATTACAGGTTTTAGTGGGCTTCCTATTGCAGTTGGGATTTAATTAATAAATTAATGAGAGAGAACTCAAGAGAGAATTCACTTTTTAACCCCCGACGCAAAAACGACGGCGTGTTATAAGTTTGACGTGTCTTTGTACAGTGTGTGTGTGTCAGTCTGTGGCATTGTAGCTCCCGAACGTATGAGCCGATTTTGATTTTGTTTATTTGTGTTTGAAAGGTTAATTAGTCGGGAGTGTTCTTAGCTTTGTTTGATTGAAATCGGTTCAGCGGTTTTAAAGTTATCAGCTCTTTTGTTAGCTGCGGTAGTGATTTTTCTCATCTGTCGGGGGTAACTTAAAATGTTTAATTTTGTGTTTTCATAAAACCTTACATCGAATCGATACATCAAATTAGATGGTAAGGCGGGAATTCAAATATTCATTCAACAAGTTGTACATTCGATGTGCTTGTATGACCAGATGTATGAACATGGACGAGGCGAAAGGAGTACGTAAGGATCGTAGCAGGTGGCGTTCTATATTTTCTACCTACCGCCATGGAAAAAAGGCGTTATGTAGGTATGCACTAAAATTATGTAACCAAAATGTGTGTGTGCCTATTATGTCTAACATAGCGATCCTGACTTAATAGTTAGATCTTGTTCTATTGTACCTAGGTTTTTCAAAAAAAAAAAATTGAAATTGACATTTTTGAGGAACAGTCTCAAATAACAACAAAAAAAAATTATAACATAAAATCTAAATTAAAAACAAGTCAATTTGACTTTGAAAGTTCAAGTGCTTATGCGTGTTTCAAATCAAGATCTCATACATAAACATTGAATCTAAAAATATCTACTACGTCTTACGTTTACCAGCATCCTGGGCACATCCTATCATCATAATTCAGCGTGACACACCCCGGACCTCGAGACCGTTAGGTCAAAGTCACGCTCGAAATAGACACAGGCTGGGATGCTGATGGAGGAGCAGGGCTGGCATATACTGTATGTCTATTTAGCTTATATTTGAAGAAAAAGTTTTTTACGCACGCTTGACTGGTGAATGTATGACGAGAGCGTTACGGAAATTAATGTGATCGGGCGAACGGAAGTTAAGCGGGAGATTTAAGTTAGTAAAGATGGAAAGAGAGAGAGTTACGTTCGTGTATTACTGTAGGAGCCAGATAGAGCAGTACTCTCTCATCTTCTTTTCCCCGAAGGGTTAGGCAGATGTGTACTCAATGTATCCACGTATTTTACCGTGAGGTATCATCGTTTACTATGTAAAAATAGTAGTAAAAACAAACTAATCTTAATGTATAGGACATTGGCTCTAACCAGTCCTCAGCTTTTCGTCTGAAAACAAACTCACCAAAACGACGTCATTCGATTACAATTTGCATTACAAAATCATTCTTAATACAACTGTAAACACTTTATTTTTCAATGTCAATCCAAAAATAGAAAACGATATTATTCCAAAACGTTTTCAGCGCATATTGTGGGTCATTATTCTGTTGTGTCGTCACTGCATGTAGTTACCTTCATGGTTAATACAAGACCGGGTCTATATCTTACTAACGGGTGTGAATAACGGGCTTCAGTAATAATTCATGAATAGTCCCGTATGTTCTAAATACATGAATTTGATAATGTATTTAAATAATAACGAAAATACACATACGTGCGTCAGAGTTTATTGGTTATTTTTTCTGCAAGACAGTGTACGTTGGAATGGTGATGGCGATAATTGGGTATTAGATACCAACCTATTCCTGCAGCCCATGATACTTGGGGTAGGCGCAACACGTTTTCTTCTTTCATTCCGTCCTGCCAACAATGTCAAAATCAAATCATTTATTTCAATTAGTTAGTTAAAAAAAACATTTGAACGTCAATTGCAAGTTAAAAAAATTAAAATACTGAATCTAGTTGTCTATTGTCGTACTAACCGTCGGTCGTTAACCGTTATGGTAACACTTACTCCCTTCTCTTTTATATTATCATCGTTTACACAATCTGTCTGTCTTTTCTTTAGCCACACACAGACGCACACGCACGAATATTAGCTATTTTGCCCAAAAGATAACCCCAATCACGGTCCTGACCCGTCATTGTGGCTATCTTAAGGCGAGGCTTATGTCCAGCAGTGGACGTCATACGGCTAATATGATCATAATGGCGGACGAAGCGTGGGCAATAGTATTAACTACATATTTCCATGAAACTACTTAATATAACACTTAAACATAACTTGATGCTTGATATAGGATTTATTCATAGCATTTTACATAAGGACCAAGAACTACCTTATTAAGAATACAGCAATCCGCGTTTACCTCGATCTTAAATACAAGGTATTATCGTTAAACTACGCAGTTTATATGTTACAACTGCAGTTCTGCATCCTCTAAATATTTCAGGAGGTTGTCGTGAAAAGTGTTATTGGGTTTTTCCATGAAATTCTCAGTAGCAGCTCGGAGTTTTGATTTGTGCCCGGTTAATGGCAATAGGCTCGCCCCTTATTACATGGGACCTAAACATACCGGCGAACTGTGGGTGTATATTGTTACACCTCTGCCAAACCCTTCGGGGAATATAGGCGTGATGGTATGTATGTTTATATTAACATTATAAAGAGGTACAGTTTGTGAGTTTGTGAGATTGTAGGGTGTAATATCTGGACCTACGGAACAGATTTTTAAAATTCTATTACCCATAGAAAGCCACGTTATTTGTGAGTGTCATAGGCTATATAACATCACGGTACGACACACGGATACGGAGCAGTAACTAAAGACGTAATTTCACGCAGGTGAAATAAGCCACGCGGACGAAGTCGCGGGTAGTTCATCTTTTATTACCACAACGCGAATACCAACAGCTAGTAATGTAATAAAATTACGACTCGCGGACAAAAATTAATAAAAAAATCATGTTTTTAATTATGTATGTTTGACAGTATTTCAGAATACACAAACCAGAATTGCCATTTTGCGTATGACTTATTATAGTTGCAAATAAATGGTTTTAAACGAATGTCGCGCGACTATATCACGTATGCCTACAGGTTTATCGCCCCATCTGCTTTAGCCCAGCGGCAAGATGGCTGGTTCGAATCCGAAAATCACCAAAAAAATACAATTTATTTTATTTTGACTCGTGTTGAGAATCACCAGCATGGTTACCTCCTTGAATGTGACAAGGATGCAAAACTGCACCTTGTATCCCAAGTTTTTATGTTACCAAGTCATAACATTGCGTTAATTGAGTAATAAAACATACATATTATTTTAATAGGTATCGAAACCTAATAAAATATTTACATCTTTTATTTACATTCACGTTACATAAACTGTTTACTCATAAAGCACCAGGGCCGAATCTAGGAATGGGGTTTATAGGCCCAGGGCCCTAAAGATAATAAGGGCTCCCAGCCCCCATTGATTACAATAGTACTAAGTGTATGAATTTAATAAGTTTATTAATTTGGTAGGCCCCCAAGTAGTATTAGCTCAGGGCCCCATAAATTTTGCTGTCCGCCCCTGTAAAGCACTATAAACATTCAATCTGATATTGTGAATGTTGTTAATAGGTCACACGTATAAAACCTACAGGTAACCTACTTGTAAGAGAGAAGCTGTAGCATAATATGACGTTATAGCAGCCTTTTCATACAGAGAAGGTACGAGCTTTAATCACCACGCTAAACCAAGAAGGATTGACTATAAAACACCACGCTGCCACAAGAAAGCGAGCAGTAACCAA
This sequence comes from Caradrina kadenii, assembly GCA_947462355.1. Lineage (NCBI taxonomy): Eukaryota > Metazoa > Arthropoda > Insecta > Lepidoptera > Noctuidae > Caradrina > Caradrina kadenii. The sequence goes on along the minus strand of OX381691.1, from coordinate 3,226,985 downwards.
AGATATAAAATGAATCCGCGGGGTATAGCTAGTCTAGACTCAGAAGTTATACAAGGCGGCAAGGCAAGTTTATCCGCCAGATAAACTTATCAGCCACATACAACAGGATAAAATTAAAAAATAAACTTAACATGGAAACACTGGGTTTACCTCAAAAATACCCATGTCCTATTACCATAAGTGATAACTGTAGCCATACAGAAACCGGAAACACGTAACCACTATAGTATCCGTTTTGATAAGTTTTTCCTCAAACCCACCATGTTCCCAGCATCATATCAGCAAGGGCATGCATTGGTGATAACGGGCCGCCTGACCCTTTCTACGGAGGATAGGAACGGGAGATACCTGGTAACCAAGCCTGGCAGATAGATTGGTGATTGGTTGTTAGTAGACTGGAGGACACTGATCTGTTTTTAGGGTTTCGAACCAAAAGGGTTCAAACAAAGCCCTATGTGCTCTCACTCATCCGTCTGTTCTTCTGTCACAGGGCTGCATCTATTGAACCGCAATAGGGAGACAATTGGAATTGATGAACGATTGAATATGGATTGTTCCAGAATCTTAACAGCACATTACGTGGTTTAAGTATAGCTAGGGTATCTACATATTTATTTATTAAAACTTTATGCACATAATGTAAAAATACACTGTACAAAGGCGGACTTAATGCCTTAGAGATTTTCTACCAGTCAACCTTAGGGTGATGCAGAGACAAAACATAGTAGGTGCGAGGAACATAAAATTTCCAGGTTTAAAATATATTAATAAATACATATATACACACAAACAAAATATACAGAGTGGAGAGAGATAAAAATACAAAGGTGGAGAAATATAGCAAATTATGCATATCTATGCAAAATATTATGTCAACGAGTTTGTTTGTTTATTTCTTTGTTAGAGCGCTCTAATCTCCGAGACTGCTAGTCCGATTTTGAAAACTCTTGATAACGTAGCTTATTGTAAACTCTCGCTTATAATAAGCTACGTTATCCCTGAGTTTTATATTTTATTATAACTATCAAATTAAAAAGAATCATCAAAATCGATTCATAATTGGCGGAATGATCGCGTTACAAACAAACAAAAAACAACAACATACAGTAGAATTGAGAACGTCCTCCATTATTGAAGTTGGTTCAAAAAATAGGGATCTGTAAGAAAACTCACGCGGACAAAGTCGCGAGCAAAACCTAGTATCTATAAATTTGAAAGTTCAACGATACGCTCGAGGAAGTACTGTGCGTTGATAACGTTAATTGAATTTTAATTAGTTATAATAATTCTCTTTGGCCTTGAGCACACTATTAATGTGTCCGGCTTATTATAACTGGTGAAACCGATCCTGTCCACTTAGCCGAGATAATTACATCATCACTAGACGGACATTCCTTCTAACTTTTAGTAAAAATTGCAATTTAATCTCAAATCTGTCAAAAATACCACGATTTTACCTACCTAGACTTTGACATTGATGGTCGCTGAGATGAGTTTGCGACTGGATTTTGAACGTCCAAGAATTGACCTTCATGACCCGACAGGGACATCCAATTCTTCTAACTTTTAGGAACGATCGCAACCTGATTTCATTCTGAATCTGTCAAAAAGGCCTCAACTTTACCTACATAACTTGACTTGACTTTGTTAGTTATTAAGATGAATTTCCGATTAGATTTTAAACGGTTTTAATTGCGAAAATTGACCTTCAAGTTTTCTAATGAAATTATTCAGACCACAATCACCGTTCAGAACGTGATGCTCCTACGCATTTGTCCAGATATGGACCAGACGATGCAGGAAGATACTCTTAGACCAGATAAAGGCCATTAGTCATCATCACAGCCCTATCCGAGAACAATCTCAGTTTATATATAGCACATCCTATTTTAGTAACAATTGAATGATTATTCTTTTATTCTTGTACCGTCACGTCTGTTTCCTGTGTAACACAATAAGGTTTTTTGGCGGTTTCTTTGACGTCATGATTCAATATGGCATATCCTGTTGCGGCTGCGCAGTTTTATGAATGGATGCAGGTAATGGAAGATCCTTTGTATAATGCTATGAATAAGCTTCGAACGTTTGCCCTGTACTGGGATAATTAAAGACTGGTATTCATATTATAAAGTTTAGAATTTTATGAAAGTCGTTATGGCCAAGTAGTTAAGGCACCCATAATGTTCCTGCCGGGGCTGCGGGTTGTTCGAAAGAGGTACCGCGCCCCCGAAACGCAACGGGCACAAGAAGGAACGTGGATGGGTTTTAGTCAGTAAAAGTCTGACGCAACAAGGCGGGAGAAGTTTTTTGATGATTTACTATCCAACAAAAAAGCTAAGTTCTAATTTTATCTTGGACTTCTAATTAATGTAAATCTGGTAATAAGAGTGGAGATCAATGCTCGTGCCTTCTCTGTATGAGAAGAGGCCTATGCCCAGCAATAGGACAAAAACAGACTAGTATTATTAAGCTTCGCTCTAAGAATTTGTAAGGATAATCGTTGTGTTAAAAATTAAATGTGAAACTACACGAACACTTTAGTCGTAATACAGCAATGCAGAAATGCAGCATTCCCCAATAATAGACATGTTTCCAAATAGTTTTTTCCGAAACACCTTATCACGAGCGTGTCTACATCACGATCCAACGCACTTTCGGTCTCGTTCCAGACCTCGTTGTGGACAACGTGCAGCATGCTATCAAACGTGCTACTAAGCCAATCATCTCACACTCTCACACTCGTGCTCCAACGACATAAATAACAAACCTATAATCATCTCATTAAAGTCACTAAACCATAAATCAATAAAAGCCGACAAACTTCGCAAACTTGGAAATTCTTAAGTAATGACGGCTGGACCGATTTAGACGCGACTTTTATTGGTAGCTATTGTTTTATGGAGTAACTTAGGTGAGTTACTTTTATTTAAGTAAAAGAATTAGGGTTCTGCGGAGAAAAATAAGACCCTTACATCATCATATCAGCCGAATGACGATAGATCTCGTCTAAAGAGAGGAGCCAGCGAACAATTACCGGCCCTGCGCTACCCGCATCCAGCGATTTCCTGGGACCTTTACTATTTACTAGTACTATCGAATACCAAGTCAAAAATACCTCAATTTTTGACGTTTATTTTTAGATTCTGCGCTGCCCGCATGTAGCGTTTTATCACTCGAGAGCCTTTCGCCCGCAACGGCCACCTGCTCTACGAGCATAAACTAGTATAAAAATTAAATATTCACTGCTGGTTGCCGGTTGCTTGTGTCAGACACAAGTGTCTACATTTGAGCAGCGCTTAAATCGTTGTTAAACATCGTTAGATGGCAAACAAGCCGATGTTCCACCTGATGACCTTTGCTTATAGACATCTGCAATACCAGAGGCCTTTTTTTATTTATTTGGGGTGTGGGAAATTATCAAATAACTTCTCCCGCCCCGGGCGGGGCGGGAGGGAGTGTCAGACTTTTACTGACTAAAACCCACCCATGTTCCTTCTTGTGCCCTTTGCGTTCTGGGGGCGCGGTATCTCTTACGAACAACCCGCAGCCCCGGCAGGCATCGGCCCTCAGTGGCCCCTTCCTTTGGCTGACATCTCTTTAAGGCGCGCGTGGAACACGAACGCGCCGTCGACACGGCCTGTCGTTATGCAACGTAAGGACGGTGAGCTACCAGAGGCCTTGCAAATTCGTAGAAATGTCTCATGTGCTTATAATTTCAACGGCACCTAAACCCTTCAAATCTCCACCGTTCCTTTACAAGAGAACACTAGTTCCTTGCAACCGTTACGCAATCAATTTCGAGTTACTACGTCACGATTCTCTTGCTAATTTAGCGACGTGTGCTATTAGGAGAACAGTTACTATGGAGTGACGTCACTCGTTTATTTGGGGAGTTTGGTACGTACACGCTGCCTATAACGTGATCTCGAACGTGTTTGATGAAGATAATTAAATGGCGCCGGTGAAAAAATATTGGCTGTCGACTTTTTATTGTTGCTTGTTTGAGGGTTCCGGATACTTTTACCTATTGTTTTATTTGTAACCGTTTTGCAGACTTGCAAAACCATTTTAATGTGGCATATATGATAACTGATGCTCATATAGATACGATATGATGATTATTATTATATTTAAATATCAATTAAATTTTGTACAAACGGGTACCTAGTGTCATTACAGTCATCAAATGACCGTTTAGTAAGCACTAACGAACTAAAATTAGGCGGCGAAAAACCGGTTTAATTACTCCTGATATGTTGCTAAAATTACACAAAACGTAAAGCAAGCAGAATTTCTGTCGCGTGATTTCGGCTGGTGTGTTGCTCCAAGTTATTACATGAGGGTTGCTGTGTAAAAGATGAGGATTGTGCCATTTTAATTTCGAAATAAATTAATATTACAAATACTTACGTAAGTATAGTAACCGGCACGAGTCGTGAAAACAAACTTCATTTTTGGGTCTCTTTGGCGGAATGAAGGAGGCGAGGGGCGCCGGGATTGGTCTGTCACTCCGACCAACCGCGTGCAGCGTCGGCATCCAAAAGTTAATTCATAGTTTGTGCTCACTACTGGTACGAGTCACTATACTAGATATAATTTGCGTATAAAATATTACGTACTTACCTATTTAACGATTGTAGGCACGTAGACAAACTAATAAAATATGATCATATAGCGTTGCTCCTTATGTACATGATATTTACATTATGTATTAAGCACTTATTACTAGTTAAACAGAAACACGTTGTTGCTGGAGCACGTTGCAAGAGACGTGGATCGCAGATCAATAAGATAGGTATTTCTAATTACTTTACCAACAGTAATTGCTATCTGGTTGGCTAATTTGCATAGAGCAATACCATCACGTCTGTATTCCCCGGGTTGGGCAGAGGTGTAGCAATGTACACCCACAATTCGCCGGTATGTTTAGGTCCCATATAATAGGGGGCGAGCCTATAGCCATTAACCGGGCACAAATCCTAACTCCGAGCTGCTACTGAGAAATTCATAGAAAAATCCAATAACACTTTTTGCTCGACCTGGGAATCGAACCCAAGACCTCTAGCGTAACAGTCGCGCTTAGTACCACTAGGCTACCGAGGCATAGAGCAATCTTCAATTGAAAACGTTTTCATTCCTATTATACAAGATGTTAGTTTAAACAAGGGACTTACTTAAGGGAGTGTAATGCTTATGAAAATAAACCACTTTTACTTTGAAATCAAGCTTAAAATTGCGAAAAAAAATACAGCGGTCCCTTACATGTTGTCGAGCTATGCGAACGTAAATGTATGGAGCAGTTGATTGATTTTTCGCGATTTTACGTTTCGTACTATAGTAAAAGTTGTTCATTTTCATGAGTACAGCACTCCCCTAAAGTAAGGCCCTCGTTTACCGTACCACCCTGTAAAGGTACCTTGTGCCTACCTGCTTACGGATTTGGTACTTACGTTTATGAGATATCATTTTGGACCAATAAACATTGAAGGATGACGAATCATATCTATACATATTCAAGGCCATTTACTAGCTTATTTTATGATTACTCGAAAGCCAATTCTTCTAATTAATAACGTTTAAAATCTAGTTACAAAATAAACTCAGCGACAATGAATGATAAAAAAAATATTGCCGACATTACAAAGGCGTTTTTGATAGATTAAATCCGGGAGACTGACTATTTCATTGCATCCCAAAAGAAGTAGTAGTTAGTAGATTGCTCGCTCCCCATAAAAGGGGTAATTGTACTCATTGATAAAAGAAATCAGCTGATCCATACGTTTTATCGAGTTATGCGAACATAAATGTATGGTGCAGCTGATTTATTTCGCGTTTTCGCGATTGGTTCCATAGTAAAAGTCGTTCAATGATTCTTTTCAGGTTTCTGGAAAACAGCAACAACTTTTTTCTTGGGTATCCCAAAAGTTACTTAATAGAAAACATTTTATTTTTGAGAAAATATCAATTAATTCCCTATTCGTGCCCATAAACATTAATTTCGTTACCAGCCAAACCGGTACTAGGTACCAATCTACAAAAAAAAGGTTCTTACTCCCGTTACACGGTACCCTAATCCTATCCAAATATACCACGAGAACCGTCACAGACATGACGTAGGTACCCAAATAAACGAATTAACTGTGACGGCCTTATCGTAAAAACTATTGACGCAAATCTATGTATATTGCATTAGCCGGAAACTATAATGAATAAATAATATAAAAATGATGATTGATTTTTGCGTTGGTAGTTTGTTCCAGTCGCCACGAGTCGTGAGCACAAATGTCAAGTTAATGTTTGAATTTTTGGTTTCCTTACTGGGTTTTCTGAGTCGCCGACGTTGAAAGCGACTGATCCGTCAGTTGGACCGATCGCGTGCTGCGTCCGCGCCTTAAAACACCCCGAAAGGAACCCAAAATCCCAAAAATTTACTTGACATTTGTGCTCACGAGTCGTGGCGACTAATATACCTAACTATTTATATATGGATCGTGTAGATACAATTTTCGAAGTAACATGGTCATTTTTTTAGTGAGTAGTGATCCGTATATCAAGACTGAATTTTGGCCTAAACAATTGAAAAATTTATTATCTAGTACAAGGGACAATAATTAGCTGGTATTATTATTCAATTTTTCTCTGTTTAAGAAGAGGCCTTTACCCTCAAAGGCCTCTTCTTAAACAGAGAAGGCAAACACAAACGCGAGTGCTGTGTAACATACCATCACGCCTGTATTCCCCGAAGGGTTAGGCAGAGAAAACTTCATCGGTATGTTTAAGTCCCATGTAATAGAGGGCGAGCCTATTGCCATTAACCGGGCACAAATCCGAACTCCGAGCTTCTACTGAGAATTTCATAGAAAAACCCAATAACACGTTTTGCTCGATCTGGGAATCGAACCCAAGACCTCTAGCGTAGCAATCGCGCTTAGGACCATTAGGCCAACGAGGCAGTTGTTGTTGTAATTCCACTATAATCAGAGATTCAGAGCATTATTCGCTCAAAATTACAAAATTACAGCATTCAACATATTGGCTAAGGGCACTACTATAGCGCCACGTGGCCTACCCATCGCCATGGCCCACCTGGCAATAATAACCGTCTCAGTGACCGTTGCTCATCTTGTGTACCTTTATTTATTCCATCCTTTTATCTTTTTTCTATAGAAGTTCCGCGTTATTCTTCAATGATCCGTCTCAAAGGGATGCCGGTAAAATTATTATTAAAACCGTTGATGTCTGGCAGTTCGCTCCTCGATTATTCGAATTCTTTTTAACTCACGAATCAAAAAGAGGGGTGTTATACTCGTAAGTTTCACGTGTCTGTCTGTGGGACCGTAGCTCTTAAAAGGGTAGACTGCTTTGAATGTGTTTTTTTTTATTTGAAAGCAGGTTTCCTAGCGATGTTTCTTAGATATGTTTTTTTTTAAATCGGTTCAGCCGTTTCAAGGTTATCAGCTCTTTTGTTAGCTGTGGTAGGGATCTTTATTCTTTTGTTGGGGGTTACTTAAAATTTGTAATTTTGTTACTTGTTTCATATACATTTACTCAATGCAGGTTCGCAACCGGGCAAGTAAACGTATCAACATGATTTTTTATTTAATACGTGCTTTCTAAGTTCTTCACTACCTCGTCAGCCTATTGGTCCCAAGCGCGACGGCTACTCTAAAGGTCTTGAGTTCAAACAAAAAATATTATTGGGTTTTTCTATGAAATTCTCAGTAGCAGTTCGGAGTTAGGCTCGCCCCTTATTACGTGTGACCTAAAACATACCTGCGGACTGTGGATTTACATTGGTACACCTCTGCTTAACCCTTCGAGGAATACAGGCGTAATGGTATGTTTGTACTTTCTAAGTTTATCTTAGACATACTGATATCGGTGAAGGAAAATATTGTGAGGAAACCTGGCCTTGTCTGTACTAATATAATAAAAATGAAGAGTTTGTTTGTTGAAACGCGCTAATCTCTGGAACTAGCCGTAAGACTGGAAAGATCTTATTGTATATTAATTGCCAGTTTAATGAAGTATAGTAAAAGCTATATAATATCCACGGGAGCAGTGCAGTAACCAATGACGTAACATGACGCTGGTGAAAAGGGTAGTGATCAAATCTATGTATGAGAAGAGGCCTTTGCCTTCGCAGTGGAGCAATCGGCTGGCATTATTATTACTATTTGTTTGCAAAACCTCCGTAGAAAGCAGTTTTTTTTTTTTTGTTGGGTGGTGGGAAATCATCAAATAACTTCTCCCGCCACGGGCGGGGCGGGAGGGAGTGTCAGACTTTTACTGACTGAAACCCACCCATGTTCCTTCTTGTGCCCTTTGCGTTCCGGGGGCGCGGTATCTCTTGCGAACAACCCGCAGCCCCGGCAGGCATCGGCCCTCAGTGGCCCCTTCCTTTGCTGACATCTCTTTGAACCGCGCGTGGAACACGAGTAGAAAGCAGTGACGTTACATTTTGCAAACAATAAAATTTAAAATAGAATTAAGTATAATTATAACCACTATCACATTTAAATTCATTTAATATTTGCGTTTAAATTAGTCATTTAAATAAAATTAACTTTATCAATGGCCGTGTCTTATTTTTAGGCGACTGACTAAGCTTCCGCTGAGCTCTATGTCACGAGATTTTTACAATTTGTTTGTTTTACGTATTCTCTAAAAAATAATACAATATACTGCGTATAAAAATGCATAAACAAAGAGAGCCTTGGACTAGTATGGTACGGCTTCGGGGGAGGTCGGCAGACAGGGCCGACACCGGTCGGAGATCGCGGATGACGCTTATCTGCGGGATCCCTGGCGTAGATAAGTGCGGGAAGGCAACATCTAGTGACACTCGCGCCATCAGAACGAAATTAATGACGTATAATTTTATCAAAGTCGATAAAGCCGTTTAATAGTTATGAGTGTACATACATACATATAGGTCAAACATATAATTCATCTTTTGGACTTCGCAGTTGGGTAAATAGCGTGACTATAACAATGTATTTCTAGTACAAAATGCTAACTATTTGACACATATCTTATTGCTTTACCAAATAAAGGCATGTCAAATTCACAATCGAGATCAATCAGAGTAAAAGTGCGCACGCGCATGTTCTGCCTTTTAAGGTAAGGTCAGCTCACCGAGGAGTATTGAAGTGTTTATATTACCTTACATGGGTGTGGGTATAAGAATAACTACGGAGAGAATATGCAGGGTTAAAATTAATTTAACTGCTGGATAAAATATGACGGTAGGTATCCATAATGCCACCTATAAAGGGCTTGCTCTTTTAAAGTCCTGAATGTCACAAGAAAATTATTGATGGACCGGTATTTGGATAAAACTATCTGTCAGATAAATTAAACAGAACTTAACAGGACGCCTAATTATACAAGGTGTAATGTATTAATTAAAAATCTGAAAACATTATTTTATCATTATTATAAAAAAAAAATATGGGATCGATCTTGCAATCACGAAAATTAAATCATGCAAATTAACAAAATATATGGATGGGTTCAAATTGTAGTTTTTGCCATTACTCCTTGTATACCGCGATATTTTTAGGTACACAACCCTAATTGAAAAAGAAATACTGAAATAAAAATCACTTTAAATAAAATTTACTTTTCATGCAGTCCAGTGAAAATAACAAAATCTAAATAATTGGATACTTATACACTCACATAATCGAATTAAAATTCGATTAAACCGGAAAAAACATCGAAAAAAGAACATTTAAATAAAATACATAACGAAATATTATCAATATTATGTTGAACCATATGAATAAGTCAAATAATCGAATCCTTTTGACAATCAACTCACGCGCACGTTTGCCGTCCACAATATTACGGTAAATAGTTAACATCTTTTATTCATTCAACGATTGTCCCACGGTAGCACCTGGGCAACCTATCGCAGACGTTTTTGTTACCGGTTTTGGGTACCTACGAAACGGCTGGGCCATTTTTTATTGTTTGTTGAATGGCAAAGGGAGAAATTGTGCAAAGATCAGCTGACTGGTTTTGGATATGTGTAGCTTAAAATTCGCATTAAAACTGGACACGTGCAAAGCGACCTCTTGCATGTGAAGGGTTCCGTACCACTAAACAATATTAATATCGAACAGAAATCTGTAATTTTAACTTTATTATATTTGGCTACCTCGTTAGCCTAGTGGTCCTGAGCGCGACTGCTACGCTAGAGATTTTGTGTTTGGGAAATACTCTGTAGCAGCTCGGAGTTGGGATAGGTTCGCCCCCTGTTACATGGGACTTAAACATACGGGCTACCTGTGGGTGTACATTGGTACACCTCTGCCTAACCCTTTGGGGAATACAGGCGCGATTGTATGTATGTATGCTTATTATATTTGTTATTATAGCGTCCATAGTAATAAAAGAGAAAATTTGAAGTGTCTACCCACTACGATTCAGAAGGTGTAACAGAAAGACAGACAGACCGACGGATAAGCGAGAACCGTGAAAGGAATATTGTGTGGTTTTGCTCATGAATGAAATTCAATATAAATAGTAAAACAGTAATAAGGAAAATTACAGCTATGTTAGGTAGGTCCAAAAAATATTAACTAACGAAGTATACCTACATACAATTTGGTGACACAATATGCCTACAGGAATATATGACTAAATATGTAAATTATTCCATTTAAAGAGAGGTTCAATTTCAAGGAAATAATCGGTTTTGCTTTTCCTCATGGTGATATAAGCTTTAGCAACTACAGAATATTGGGTAAATATAGAATCTATAATACTTAACCAAATTCTACAGGGCAAACTTACAGACAGCGTCATCAACTGGTTACCCCCTTTTCGAACGAATTTTAATGCAAGAGGGGGACCAATTCATGACGCTGTCTGTACAAGGAACTTATTTTATACTAGCAATACCTCGCGATTTTACCCGCATTTATGTATATACATTTTTATACATATTTGATTAATGCTCCGCTGACACATAGCGTAATAAATTACGATTTTTTTAAATTGCGCCATTCTTTTCGTGGGATTAGTTAATATTAGGCTTATTATATAGGAAGCTACGTTATTAATAAGTAATATAAGCTATATTTTATAATAATTAAAACAAAAAAATTAGGGACTTGTAAGAAAATTAATGCTATTGAAGTTGCTGGCAGGGCCCGTCTACTCCGGGCCTGTGGACGGTGAGCAATGGGTAGCTCACCGTCCTTACGTTGCATAACGACAGGCCGTGTCGACGGCGCGTTCGTGTTCCACGCGCGCCTCAAAGAGATGTCAGCAAAAGGAAGGGGACTGAGGGCCGAAGCCTGCCGGGGCTGCGGGTTGTTCGTAAGAGATACCGCGCCCCCGGAACGCAAAGGGCACAAGAAGGAACATGGGTGGGTTTTAGTCAGTAAAAGTCTGAGACTCCCTCCCGCACCCACCAAAAAAAAAAAAAATAGGCAGAGAGCAATATCCTTGATAATTAATCTTACCGGTCGCCATGTACCTTCCAGTATTAATATTCATTAGAATACTTTCGTACATTAACATATTCATTAATTATGTAGGTATGAATGTAACAAAAAAACTTTTGGATACAGAATTAACATTTTTTTTTGGTTTCTAGCTGTTGATGTGTCGTGATGTTATATAGCCTATGACACTCACAAATACCATCATACCATCACGCCGGTATTTCCCGAAGGGTTAGGCAGAGGTGTAACAATGTACACCCACTTGTACATGTACACCCACTTGTACATGTACACACGCTTGTATGACCAGATGTATGAACGTGGACGAGGCAAAAGAAGTTCGTAGCAGGTGGCGTTCTGTGGTTTCTGCCTACCCCTAAGGGAAAAAGGCTTGAGTTTATGTAGGTATATATGTATGTAATAAATAAATGTACATTTAAATCCAATTGAAACTTTTATTTTCAAACATTTTCCGTACCAAAACATACTCTTTGTTATATTTTCCTTAAATGGTGATTTTTCCTTTCAACCTTCATAGGTATTATGTGCTTGACATTTACCCATTTATCCACTTTTGCTCGACCTCCGACAATCAGTAATTATACATACCTAGGTAGATATTATAGTAACTGCCACGCGAAACGTAATTGGTTATTACATGGTCTAGTGGTCTATGTGAATGGATAAGAATATGGATCAATGATTTATTATTAACTAGCTACATACCCCGCGGTGTCACCCGCGTGCAGTTACGTCTTTGGTTACTGCTACGCTCCCGTTGCTCGTAGCGTGATGTTCTATACGTATATACCTTCCCCTTGAATCGTTTAATCTATTGACTCCAAAATTAGGCAAATCGGTTCAGCCGTTCTCGAGATTTAGCGAGACTAACGAATGGCAATTGATTTTGATATACATATATAGATGATTTATTATTAAACTGCCTCGTTGGCCTAGTGGTCGTAAGCGCGATTGCTACGCTAGAGGTCGTGGGTTCGATTCCCAGGTCGAGCAAAAAGTGTTATTGGGTTTTTCCATGAATTTTTCAGTAGCAGCTCGAAGTTAGGATTTGTGCCCAGTTAATGGCAATAGGCTCGCCCCCTATTACATGGGACCTAAAAACATACCGGCGAACTGTGGTTGTACATTGCTACACCTCTGCCTCACCCTCTGGAGAATACAGGCGTGATGGTATGTATGTTGTTGTTGTGATTTATTATATACCTATGTACTGTAAAGACTCTAGCTGGTTCAGAAATGTTCAATTTTATTTTATTAGTTACTAGCCAACTATCCTATCTATCGACAATCCGTCGCGAGGGCTTTTTTTTTGAGGGATGGGAAATCATCAAATGACTTCCGCCGCCCTGGGCGGGGCGGGAGGGAGTGTCAGACTTTTAGTGACTAAAACCCATCCATATTACTTCTTGTGCCCTTTGCGCGGACGCGGTATCTCTTTCGAACAACCCGCGGTATGACCCCTATACTGTTGAATGCAACCGCAAGCATAATGTTTTACACGTATTACATTGCCTAACAAGACAAAAAAAAAAACAATTGTTGCTAGAAGTCATATCCATACTATAAAAATAATATTGACCCACACTAGAAATTTCTCCTGTATCGCGGGTGCGTTTACAAACACATAAATTTACATACACAACAACCAATATCTGTAGGTTATACAAATATTTATCCGTGCGGGAATCGCACCCGCGACACTCAGTGTAGCACCCAATAGCTCAGATACTGCGCCATCGTGTACGTCGATCTTAACATGAAACTTTACGTAAATTTGCACCCGATTCTTTGATCTATCAACGATACTAAATTTAGAAATCACATGTTCAAATGTACCTACTTTATATTTTTACACAGTTAGTCCAACAATATTGGACCAAACTGAAATAGAAGCATCACTGAATCATTTTTATACACAAGTATGTTTGATAAATTATTTTTGGACCGACTACGTACTGTTGGATCATTCGCAATTTTGACAATAATTATTTGGCCATTTCATCAGCCGAATATTGTCTTACAAGGAGTGACTCGTGTATCTAATCAAAATTTTAATCTAACTAGTTTGTGCCCGCGATTTCGCCTATATGTTTTTATATACCTATTGTCATAATTTACATTGGCATAACGATATTCAGCATAATTACCATTATGCGTAATATTATCATACATTTCCTATCAAAGTTATAGGAGCCTTGTCGACCTATTTCTGTCTGCAGGGTTTTAAGGAACCTTACCTATCCGTGTCGGGGTCTCCAAAGGTCCCTGTCCCTATGTTATGCTACGTGGCTAAGCAAAAAAACAAATCTGCAACTCTAAATTGCACCAAATGATAGTTAAGCTAACCTTCTTCTTATGCCATAGTAATTAGATGCCACATTGTTATTATGCTAATAAAAGTTATAAGAAAGCGCTATACCAAACAATACTATGCCTCAAAATTGTATGCGAAAAGAAGGGATCCCCTTTAAGTTACGCGTGTGGTTACTGCTCCATACCCGTGTGTCGTACGTCACGTGATGTTATACATATAGCATATACTATTTACATACCATCACGCCTATATTCCCCGAAAGGTTAGGCAGAGGTGTACCAATGTACACCCACAGTTCGCCGGTATGTTTAGGTCCCATGTAATAGGGGGCGAGCCTATTGCCATTAACCGGGCACAAATCCTAACTCCGAGCTACTACTGAGAATTTCATAGAAAAACCCAATAACACTTTTTGCTCGACCTGGGAATTAAAACCCAAGACCTCTAGCACAGCAGTCGCGCTTAGGACCACTAGGTTAACGAGGCATATACTATTTATTTGTCATAAATCTGGCTATCATAAACAAAAAGTTTTTTTTTTAAGCAAAAGTAGGTATTACGCAAGTTACAACAATATAGAAACAAAAAACATATAAAGATTACATAATTTCCAACATTTTCAAATTTTTCCATAATAAATAAATTATTACCTAATAAACATTTACTGTATATTGCTCGGCAATCATAAATAATGTTTATGTGTCCAAGAAGTCACTACACTTTTAACACGTGCAGAATCTTAAATTACATATATTTACCTTAAATTAATAATAGTAACTCCCTCGGTAGTCTAGTGGTCCTAAATGCGACTGCTACGCTAGAGGTCTTGGGTTCTATTCCCAGGTCGAGCAAAAAGTGTCATTGGGTTTTTCTAAGAAATTCTCAGTAGCAGCTCGTAGTTAGGATTTGTGCCCGGTTAATGGCAATAGGCTCGCTCCCTATTACATGGGACTTAAAAACATACCGGTGAACTGTGGGTGTACATTGTTACACCTCTGCCTAACCCTCTGGGAAATACAGGCGTGATGGTATGTTTTTTATGTAATAAAATAATATCAGCCTATTATTGTCCCACTGCCGGGCAAAGGCCTCAGTTCATACAGAGAAGGCACGAGCAATGATCACCACGCTTGCTCGAGGTGGATTGTCGATTTCGGACTTGGTATTCATTATAAGTCTAGGTTACCTTACGATATTTTTCTTCGCCTATGTCAGCGATGTCCAGCATTGTGTAACGGTCAATAATTAGTTAGTGAGTTCCTGTGTATGACTGATTGGTGATAAGTAAAAGGAAATATCCAAATTGACAGTAGACGTCATTAAAACCAATGAAGAGTACAAAATTAATTACCGCGACGAAATTAATACATTTGATAAAGGCCGCTAATTTGTTCAAGTTTTCCCCAGTAATTAATAATTGGCTTCTTTTTAAACCACAAGTAATTTTATACGCATTGCAATAAAACCGACATATAAATAGATTTTGACCATTGTAATATTGAAAACAGCCTCGTTGGCCTATTGGTCCTAAGCGCGACTGATACGCTGGAGGTCTTGGATTCGATTCCCAGGTCGAGCAAAAAGTGTTATTGTTTTTTTCTATGAAATTCTCAGTAGCAGCTCGGAGTTAGGATTTGTGCCCGGTTAATGGCAATAGGTTCGCCCCCTATTACATGGGACCTAAACATACCGGCGAACTGTGGGTGTACATTGTTACACCTCTGCCTAATCCTTCGGGGAATATGGGCGTGATGGTATATTATGTTACTATTGAAAACATTGACCACTTCAACAATACGTTATAAAAATACAAACATACATAAACTCACGCCTTATTCCCATGGCGGTAGGCAGAAACCACAGAACGCCACCTGCTACGATCCTTACATACTTCTTTCGCCTCGTCCACGTTCATACATCTATTCATACAAACACTCCGGTTACGAGTACTGCGCAACCGACCTAAAGATCCTCACCAATGAGGTCAGGGTAGGTTGTAAAAATACGTTCTGTAGATCCGTTTTGTAGTAGTCGGATTTAGTTGGATTATGGAGGTCAGATAGGCAGTCGCTCCATGTAAAACACTGGTATTCAGCTGCAGCCGGTTAGACTGGAAGCCGACCCCAACATAGTTGGGAAAAAGCTAAACAGATAATGATGTAGTAGTAGCATTTAGTTTTTTTAAGTAATGTTTATCTGGTCTATGCGTCTGCATATTCCTGAATAATATTTACCGACGTTAAATAGCAGGTTTTTACGCAAACTTAAATTACAAACAAAACAAGAATTAGGTTCTGAAAAGTCTAGAATAGAGTTAAAACTAGATTCAACAACAAACTAAATTGTGGGATGATAATATTTCTGTCAATTAACCTGAAATAAACCGGTGTTCGGAGTTGTTATTTAAGTAAGTGCAAACAGACATTGAAGTTATGCGTTTCCAGTGTAAACTGGTCTGGCAAAAAATAGACTTTTCGTACAACGAGAGGTCATGCTAGAATTGTAAGCTTGATAATCTTGATACTTGCCTTCCCGCGTTCAAGATTATCTACACTAATATTATAAATGTTAAAGTAAGTTTTTTTGTGTGTTTGTTATCTTTTTACGCCTGAATTACTAACCCGATCATTTTAAAATTCTGCGTCTAAAAATAAGTTTTGGGTTGTCAAGTGTACTGAACTTGACATAGAGTATACCTATCATCCCAAAAAAACTACTGTTACCGAGGAAAAGCTTCTTATTAAGCTTCTTATAAATAGCGCCACATGTCTTTCGAATCATGCTTGAATTTATTTTTTTATACATAAAGCTGAAGAGTTTGTTTGTTTGGCTGAAGGCGCTAATCTACTGGTTTTTTTTTTTTTTGGTATGTGAGAAATCATCAAATAACTTCTCCCGCCCTGGGCGGGGCGGGAGGGAGTGTCAGACTTTTACTGACTAAAACCTACCCATGTTCCTTCTTGTGCCCTTTGCGTTCCGGGGGCGCGGTATCTCTTACGAACAACCCGCAGCCCCGGCAGGCATCGGCCCTCAGTGGCCCCTTCCTTTTGCTGACATCTCTTTGAGGCGCGCGTGGAACACGAACGCGCCGTCGACACGGCCTGTCGTTATGCAACGTAAGCAACGTGGCCCGTATCTACGGTGGCCGGGAGTCGTCTCGCGAATCTACTGGTTTGAATTGAAAAAATATTTTTGGTTTGGATAATTTATTTTTCGAGGAAGGCTTTAGGCTTTATAACATCACGCTACGACGCACGGGCGATGAGCAGTAACCAAAGACGTAACATAACATTTTATTTTTATTTTAATACTAGCTTCTGCCAGCGACTTCGTTCGCGTGTTTTTTTTCACCCGCGTCAAGTTACGTCTTTGGTTACCGCTCCTCTCACGTGTATCCTAGCGTGATGTTATAAAGCCTAAAGCCTTCCTCGATAAACGAACTATCCAACACAAAAAAAAAATCAAACAATTTTTTTCAATTCTAAGCAGCAGTTCCTGAGAGTAGTGCTTTCAACCAAACAAACACTTCAGCTTTATAATATTAGTACAGATTTGTACGCCTTCACGGCGAAACATAGCGCACATGTTATAACCTAAGATCTTAATGTAAATACCTATGTTTCACAAAAAAACGCTCTGATTCTGAAAACAACCACGTGAACGAAGTCGCGGACAAAACCCAGTAAATCTAAAAATACGTTGTTTTTCTTGGTACTAAATTAACATTAAATAAGGAAGATATTTAAATATTTTCACACGCTGATCATCTAAAAATAAATTTTATGAAAAACACGTTACCGTTCGAATTACAAATGCTTGTTTGTTGATCAAGAAACTTGTTTTGCTATAAAACGGTTCAAGTTTTGAAGATCGTTATTCGTATCGTTAGCTTTCGAGATTGTCCTAAGGATCCATTTTTTTTATTCGTGATGGATGTGCTTTTAACTCTAGTCTAGGTCAGAGGTGACAGAGACAAAGTCCACGATGGATTGAGCTTACCCAGAAGAAGCCTGTTCACTTTAACTTTAAAGAGATTAATTAAAAGGCATTAGGAGGAACACGGATGAGTTTAGTCAGTAAGAGTCTGACACTCCCTTCCGCTCCGCCCAGTGCGAAAGAAGTCATTTGATGATATCCCATCCTTAAAAAAAAATGCGTAGTTAACAGGTATGTAATATGTCTTTATAGACCGCGTAGGTCTTGCAAAGACTCTAAAATCTAAAAGTTCCGATCGTGGAACACGTAACTGATACGCGATCAACATATAAGAGTACATACATTCACTACTTATTTGATACTAGGTAACTGACGGGGACTTCGTCCACGTGGCCTATTTCACCCACGTTAAGTTACGTCTTTGGTTACTGCTCCGCTCCCGTATCTCGTAGCGTGGTGTTACATAGCCTATGTTATTTAGAAATAATCTAGCTATCTATTGGTGAAAAATGGTTAAAATCGATCCAGTAGTTTCGGAGCTGATTCAGTACAAAGAAACAAAAAAAAAATCATTTTTATAATATTGGTATAGATTACCTATTTGATACTAATAGATTGTAATATTTCGCAACGCAGTTATCGTAATGATGCCATTTGTCATCAAGTGACGCTCCGCTCGTGCTCACACAATATATCATTAGGAGGAGTTATCGCAGAGCAAACCAAGAAACTAACCGGGGTCAGTGACCGCTCATACTTCTGCAGGCACTGTAGCGAATCGGAATTATCGAATGTTCTAGGAGCACGTATTTTGTTTTCCTATTTATTAAGCATGTTTTTAATTGGTTAGGTTCCCAGGTTGGGTAATACTGATTGGGGTTTTTCCATTCGTTTTTCTGTAGTACGCAGTCTGGGTTTCTACCCGATTAATGGCTATAAGCTCGCTAATACTTAGAATTAGAATAGAAGCGTGTTGAGAAGTTGTACCATCAAACCATCACGCATGTATTTTCCAAGGCGTTAAGCAGATGTGTAACCAATGTACACCCACAGTTCGCACGTATGTGTTTAAGTCCCACGTCATAAGGGGCGAACTAATGTCATTAACCGGGCACAAATCCTAACTCCGAGCTGCTACTGAGAAATTTATAAAAAACCCCAATAACGCTTTGCTCGACCTGGGACCCGAACCAAAGACCTCTAGCATAGCAGTTGTGCTAAAGACCACTAGGCTAACGAGGCAATGAAAAGTCGTTTATAACGTATGAAACCGTGGATTTTGAATGCATGGTAAAAGTTTTCGATAAGATGTCCCTTACGCCCCTGCCATAAATAAATATGAAGACATCTTGAACTTTGCATAGCAATAAAATGAAAACAAATTTTCACTTGTTTTTCCTCCTTCTATTTTAAAAAACAAAAAAACGAAAATGTTTTTTTACAGCCACGTAGTTTGACCCTGATAAAAACTCTTTTGTGCATATTCAAAATACTAGTGATTAAATCAATGTGCTTGCCATACTGAGCGAAGATTTGGATTTGTTTTAATTAACATTTAAGGCCATTGTACTTACTATTATGATTGCGAAAGTTTGGATGGATGTTTGTTACTCAATCACTCCAGAATAGCTGAACGGATCTGGATGCAATTTGGCACAGAGATAGATTATAGTCTGAAATAGCACATAGGCTACTTCTTTCCCGGAAAAAGGTACGGTTTCCATGGGATAATATATCAACTTTGACGCGGGCAGAAGAAAGCAATGGACGTACATACTTAGGCAGTTCGTCTCTCGATCACACGTACGCCTGTGCGGCGGAGTGCAGTCGTTTCATGCCCCTATAGGGGAATGTCTGGTCATCAGGACAGTCCGCACATGGTGAAGGGGTTGACAGCGGGCAACATGATCATGCATCAAATGTATACTGGGCTCCTAACTCATGGTGGATGAAAGAACCATTGAGCCGAAAAGAGTCTGATATAACCCCAGATAGAAGGCATCCATGACGATTTCCCCAAGAAAGAAAATATTTTTTAGAAAGCTGAAAACTAATAAAGCGATTATCAAAGCTTTAAAACCAGAGTTTCACTTAATCCAAGTGGTAATACTTATTTCTTCATAGAACAGCCAATTCATAGCCGGGACTGTAGCCAAACTTTTATATTGAACTATTAAAATACAGACGTAATAACTACGCGCACTGCGTAGGCGCAGATGACTGTATCTCGTATTTTGTGGATTGTGGGGGAAGCCCATGTTCGGCAGTGGGCGATGACAAACTTTATGTAGAATGTTATTTTAAGTGAAATAGATGAGGACAAGGTGATATCGTAGGTTGATTTTAAGCTAAGGCCCTGTCTCCACTAAAGAGGAGAGGAGAGGAAATGTGATAACTAGTCCTCCTGCGTTATTTAACATCTTCTTTTTTAACAAATTATTAGGAATTCTTCAGTAGCAGCCCGGAATTTGGAAGTTGGTGATGTGTGCAGACGGCCCACCTGATGTTAAGTGGTTACCGCTTCCTATAGACATCTGCAATACCAGAGGCCTTGCAGTTGCGTTGCCATCTCCGAGACATTGTTGAAATGTCTCATGTGCCTGTAATTACACCGACACCCTTCATACCGGAATACAGCAACACTGCTTTACGGCAGAAATTGGTATAGACGTAGTTCTTCCCTGGACGAGTTCCTTCACAAACAGCTCTACTACTACTACACCTCTCTGCTTAGTTTCAACACAACGCACTATCCTATTAGTTCTTTACGAGACATCTCCTCCCCTCTCCGTTAAAATGGAGCCTGGGCCTTAGAATACTCCAAAATAGATGAGAAAATAAATATAATATACTCGAGTAGCGGATAAACCGAAACATAATGTAAATATTGGAAGCACCTAAGTATGTAGGTGTTAAAGAGGAACTAGGTCAAGTTAAAAAGATGCTAATTAAAAAATGAGCTGCCTCGGTAGCCTAGTGGTCCTAAGCGCGACTGCTACGCTAGAGGTCTTGGGTTCGATTCCCAGGTCGAGCAAAAAGTGTTATTGGGTTTTTCTATGAATTTCTCAGTAGCAGCTCGGAGTTAGGATTTGTGCCCGGTTAATGGCAAAATGCTCGCCCCCTATTACATGGGACCTAAATATACCAGCGAACTATGGGTGTACATTGTGACACCTCTGCCTAACCCTTCGCGGAATACAGGCGTGATGGTATGTTATGCTTTATAGAACATTAGCCTCTGCCTGCAATTTTATCCACGTGGTATTTTTCATCCGCGTAAAATTACGTCTTACTGCCCCGCTTCCGTTAATCGTAGCGTGATGTTATATAGCCTATACTATTCCTCATGAATCTAGCTATTATATACAATTAGAACACACCCAAACAATTCAACCTTTCAAACAAAAAAAATACAAAATCAAAATCGGTTCAAGCGTTCGGGAGCTACGATGCCACAGACATGTCAAACTTATAACACCCCGTCTTTTTTGCGTCCGGGGTTATAAAGTTTTTTCTAATTCGACAGGTAGTTAGGCGTTAGGCGCGTTTAAACAAATAAATAACTCTTCATCTTAATTATGTTAGCAAAGATTATGTCATCCCAAGACAAAAGAGAAGGTTGGTAGATGCTAAAGCAAACAAAGCTAGGTAAAATAAAAGATCTAAGTCTAAGTACGTCGTAACAAAGCAAATAATAACGTTTCTTTATCAAGAATCTCAGGGTTTCAAGCGATTGGCCGAACAATGAACAAACGACTATGCAAATAATGGGTCAATAGCAGCCTTGAGAGCGATGCCCTACCCAAACAACCCATACACACAATAAAGGTAGAGAAAAAAAAACAATAAATGAAAACACGTTTGAATAACTAGCCAGTGCTATTACGGAAAAATCTCTCTCGATTATTAAAACTGAGCTTGAAATGCTTCAACTGCTGCATCATATGGGCTGTCAACTCACCATATACTCACATCATCTAATTTCAAAAGATACAAAATAACACTATTGTTTTCATATTTCGAACGGATTGTAAAGAGTCGTCTAAGATGTTAGTTGACCATAGCTTTATTTTTTCTATGCTGACGTCATATTGCAAGTCCGTATGGTCGACCTCAAACCGTACCTTGCGTGTCTAAATATTTATTTGTTATACGCTAGTTACTACGCATTATATTTTGAAAATAAAATATAGACAGTGTTAAGCCAGAAATCTTGGAGGATTTAAGTTCAAACATCTAGTCCACTATTTCATTAGAGGGTGAATTCTCGTATTATTAAAAATTAGCTATATACCACGTGGTGTTCAGTTACGTTTTTGGTTACTGCTCCACTCCCGTTGGTCATACCGTGATGTTCTATACGTATAAACATTTCTCTTGAATCACTCTATCGATGAAAACCGCGTTAATAAAATCCAATGCGTAGTTTAAATGAAACATCTAAGCATACAAACGGTGGGAAGCGACTTTGTTTTGTAAGACAGGTTTGCTTTAATCAATTTGATTTTCAAGCAATGCTTAGTTGTAAGGGGGACTTTTTTCCGTTAATTTATAACGATACATCTTTAGATTTTTTTTATGGATGGGAAATTATGGAATGACTTCCCCCGCCTTTAGTGGGCCGGGAGTGTCAGACTTTTACTGATTAAAACCCATACATGTCCCTTGTTATGCCCTTTGCGTTCCGGGGGCGCGGTATCTCTTACGAAGAACGGCCCTGAGTGGCCCCTTCAAAATTTGCTGACATCTTTTTGAGGCACGCGTGGAACACGAACACGCTGTCGACACGGCCTGTCGTTATGCAGCATACGGACGGTGAGCTACCCATTGCTCATCATCCACAGGCCTGCGTCTATGGTGGCCGGGAGTCATCTCGCGGCTCCCGAAGCCCGGAGCGTCTACCCCGACGGCTGGGATGGGAGACTCACTGCCTCAACCGTCCCGCCTGCACATCTTTAGATAACATACTCCTCGCAAAGTAGTAACAACAGCGTGGTAGCACTTACTGATAACAACTTGTTGATACTTAGTACAGTGTGGAGCTACGGTCCGTAGCTAGTTGCCAACCGATCGGTTGACAATAGCCAGTGTTGTCAAATGACACTCATATTGGCTTCGGATTGTAAACAAAATGTTAACGACGTCTTTTGTTTTAGTATCAATTCTTAAGTGATGATTAGTGATTGATACTTTTTTTGTGATCTTCAATTGGCTACTTGACACCACCAATCAATCGACGTACTTTTTATGAGCTGTAAAAACGCAATTACCCCATAGATTTTGTAGAACAACACATTTTGTAGTATGTGATGTAATTTTTTCGCATATTCCATTGACTAGCAATTAAAACGTCTATTGACTGCCTCGTTAGCGTAGTGGTCCTAAGCGCGACTGCTACGCTAGAGGTCTTGGGTTCGATTCCCAGGTCGAGCAAAAAGTGTTATTGGGTTTTTCTATGAAATTCTCAGAAGCAGCTCGGAGTTAGGATTTGTGCCCGGTTAATGGCAATAGGTTCGCCCCCTATTAATCGGTTAAATTGATTAATACCGGGCTCCCGACCCGTTGCAGCTGGAGGAACCGTGGGGTTTTAGTCGGTAAGAGTCCGACATAAAACTTCACTGTCGCTAGACGCCGAGTATCCATGAGAATAAAAAGAGGTCCGGTAATTGTTGTAAATTTCTCCGTAGCAACACTTATTTGGGGTTCCTGACCGGTTTTTGGCAGACTTACTTTTAGATATACGGGTCAAAATATAGTTCACACGTAGGGTAGTTTAATACACCTAAACTTTCCCTTTCATAAAAAACATAATTAATGTTATTTTATTAAAGAAAGCCATAATTCTCTAATTCTCTTCATCTCGGGTGTCAAGCTCATAATGTTTTTATGAGATTCGGAATGTCATCGGCGCCCATTGTTATCATACGACAATACATATTTAGGTACCTACTGATGAGATCAAAGGTGAGACACTGTTTAATAAGTATCAAAATTGATAGATAGCTTTGTTGTTTCATCATTTTTGCTAAAACATTGTTTGAAAAACAAGTGACTTATTTGCAGTAAATCTTCCATAACTAATTCTTCTTGTTAACGAGAAAAATCTATAAATAAAAATACAATACCTACTACATACTGAAATATGTACATTTCATAATACATAACATAACAACTAGACATAAAAGAGTAGCTATAGATTTTTAACAGTTTTGTTTTGCTTATAAAAATACCTACATCGAATTTAAAGTTTCAAATCCTATAAAAAACATTCTCATTTTTGTGAAAATCTATTGTAAATAAAAATCGCTTCATATATACAAGAAAGATCATAATTTGAGAACGGCTCGATCGATCTGGCTGATTGTTTTCATAATAGTCTGGACTAGGTTCACATGAAAGAAGTTTAATTTTTTTAATTCATAGAATATCGTCTTTTAGTTTGAAAATTAAAAATATGTACTTACCTAGTTAGTGAATTACACTCGTGTGAAGTCGGGGCGAATCGCTAGTCTTAATATATAGGTTAGGTAAAAACTTTAGTCTAGTAATAGGGGGGCCAGCTGTTATGCAACAATCTAATATTTTCGTCATATTTAACTTTGACCTTATTCAACAAAATATACGTAATGGCATTTTTATCACATTTGCGCAAGATATCCACTATCAAATATTATTATCATAAATATTATGTAAAGATTTAACCAATTTTTTAAGTATTTACTTTACATTTGAATAGGTTAAGTTTTTAACAAATGTTGGTGCGTCAATGCCATTTCTTCTTATGTAAGTCCCAAGTAATGGGAATTCGATAAGTGCAAAGTTTTGTAATATTTACATCAGTACACTTGTTTGTTTTTTTTAAGATTTTCCAAAGATGTTATTTGCATAATAAAAAGAGGTAAACCCATTTATGCAAACTTAGTTAAAAAAAAAAACAATGAAAATGCATTTTTCCCTTATTAGTTGCTCAGTTTCCAAAAATGAGGAATATTGTTCGTCTTGTAGCCTGCTGACCTTTATAGTGAAGACCTGAAGGTTTATTCGCGTAGTACAATTTCGCCAAACTTGACCTAGTATGTTTATACTCCGTACAGGTCAAAGGGCTTTGTCCCACCCCGACCTCACTTCATACTGAGGGTACTTACTATAAGTGTGTGTATGATTGAGCAAAATGTTTTGTAAAAAAATGAAATGTCATTGTGACATTCAACTGCTTCCATTGTTTTTGTGTAAATCAGACATCGACGGGCAAAATCCTTGATCACTCGAATCAAGGTAATTTCTATAATGATTTCTGTGTTTTACAAGTTAGTGTAAAGCAGAGAGATCAAATGTTTCCTGTTTGTTTAGTTCGTTGAATAGATCTGTATGTCATGCACTTAAAGATTTTTTTATTACAAGTGAGCGCAAAAGAAAACTGTCCTTGATTTTATTCAAAATTGTGAATTATGTCAAGGTGTACTTACGTAGAATATAAAATAAAGACGTAAAATTCAGTAAAAACACATTTATTCCAGATATAAAACTTATTCTAGACCTAACACCTAAATTGGCATATACTTTGGCTAAACACTTTTTGGTTTCACTTCACAAAATGTCCCATCACATTTCCTCCGTGGTTTTTCCAAAAGTTCACTTCTCCTGGCGGTTCTAACTTCACAGTACACCTTCAGAATCTTTCAGGACTCGAGGGTTGAAGCCGAACAGCCGGCCATAGCTTCATAACTTCATCCGGGAGGCAGGAGCGAGCGAATCAAGGCTCCTCGTCCTCGGAAAGGGAAGGCAGGGCCAGAGTGCGGCGGAGCTTCTGCCGTTGGGGCGAGATGGACTTCTGCCGGCGGAGGCCCTCAGTGCGCATCACGTAGGACCTCTGTTCTGGCTCGAACACCTCCTCGGAGTCATCTTCGACGAGCGCAGGCAGCGCAGTTCCCCGAAGCTTCTGTCTCCTCGGGCAGTCAGAGACAGCGGTGTCCATGTCGCGGTGCTTGGGCAACGATGGGTAAACATCGGCGTACAGCGCGGCAACAGTTTCTAGTTTCACAACCATGTTGGATATTTTAACTTTATTGTTTGATAACTGAGTAAGGTTTATAGAACGCGACGTGCTCTCTTCGAGTGCTCGCTGCAGAGTGCGGGGCGGCGGGTCGGCGCGCCTATTTATACTCTCGCGGGCCGTGATAAATTGGTTTGTGTGCAGTTCGTCTGGCGTCACTGGGTTTGTATGTGTTTACGTTAAGGTTCGCGTTCACTTGAGGCGTGTAAAAACCGTTTTGCTCATAGTACGTAGAAGAAACACACTTTTGTAATATTTGACATCTTTTTGCGTAAACACGTGGCGTCTTGATTGCCTTTTTGCAGTGCTCAAGTTTCGTGGAACGTGTTTCTGATGGTTTTATTAATGTGTTATTAAGTTGGGATTTCCAATTTGTGCATCGATTTCGGGCAACGAACTTTCTTGGTATCCTAATTAAACATTTACGTCCCGAAAACTCATTACAATCTGTACCTACATCTAAATAACAAACCTTACCATTATTATTTTTTACACGTCTGACACGCGTCAAAAAATCTATACTCCTATTTACATTTGCATCAATTTCTAGAATACAGTTGTGCACATAATTACACTAACAAATGTAATAGAGATGGACAGACATGCGCATGAGCTTGACCCGGTTAAGCCATTGAAGCTCCTCAAGTGAGGACAGTCGCGAACTGCACTGCACTGGCTTTTTAACCTTCGAATGCAAATAGTACTTACCTACGAGTACGAGTACATGAGCGGCGAAGGTACAACACATTGATTACTTTGTGCATTTTTATCGACACGCAGCTGTTTTTCTTGACGCCGTGTATTTTATTGGTTTAATTTTCTTTTTAGAAAAATGAGTGTTCTGGTGTATCTTTCAGAATGTTTTGGGTGCAGACTAGTGTTTTGGCTTATTTATTCTAGTTTTTCTGTGATGACGTGAATTGTACTACAGTTTCAGTACTCATAAAAGTCGTCTGTGAAAATATTTTTCCGTGGAAAATTCTGACTTTTTTTCTGACTCGCGATTTTTTTATGCTATTCATCCCTTGTGTTCGTACTGAAACCAATGAAGGGTTATTGCGGTACCAAAATTCAATGTACTTGATTAAAATACTATTTTCATTATTACGAATTTATTAATTACTAGGACTACGTCCGCGTGGATATTTTCACCCATGTTACGTCTTAGGTTACTGCTTCGTTCCCGTGTGTCGTAGCGTGGTGTTATATAGCTTATGACCCTCACAAATAACTTGGCTGTATATTGATAAAAGCATTTTCAAATTCGGTTCAGGAGAACCACACAAACTTTACCTCTTTATAATATTAGTATATATATATTACTAAACTGTCAACCCTCATGGCGGACTGTCAAGTTTTTCAAATTTAGAATAGAGTTTATCTCATAAGAATATTAACAAATAAAAAAGGTTTGATATGGTTAAACCAGCCAGTCTCTACAGTAAAAGTAAGCTGAAAATAGATGAATCTGACATAACTGTAACCTAAAATTAATTGATAAATAAACCATGACCTCATTCTGCAACGTAACATTCTTATCTTTAGATTATTTCAGGTAATCGTTTTCGTAAAACAAAAATAGCCTTCTGTTCTGTTTCTGGATTCTAATTTAGATTATAATGCTGCTAGTTCTAGGATTCAATACGTCTTTCAATGACCCAGTAAACTTGTTGTATCGCTGTTCTGAGAATGAAATACAACTTCGTAGGCAAGATCAATTTCTTACCTACAATTCCGTGAGAATTCAGTTTAGCTGGAAAAAGTGGGAAGTAGGTGTCTTGACAATATTGTAGATAGGTGCGTAAAAAATATCATGATAGCCCAGTGGTTTAGTCGCACACTTCTCATGGTTGTGGTTGTGGGTTCGATACTGGGTAACTACCAAAGTGGCTTTTTCAGTTCATATGTACTTTCTAAGTATAGAGTAGGAATAAGTTTTTTTGTAAGCATGGAGAATCATGAAATGTCTTCTTCGCTCTCGTTCCGCTTGGAGCGCAAGGGAGTGTCAGACTCTTACTGACTGAAACGCATCCGTGTTCCGCCTAATGCCCTTTGTGTTCCAGGGCCGCGTTGACTCTTGACAAAATTGGCAATGTTACTGGTGATTGCTGTACTTATTTAGTTATTGGGATAACCTATTTACTGAAATGTTCCTTAACTAAATAACGGTTTCCTTAAAATAAGAATGTCTCTTTGTTTCTAATTTTCCCGTGTGTTCAAGGAAAATTCATTAAAAAAAAAACATTTTTATAGAGTAAGCAGGTAGGTACTTCTTATGACTAATTTTGGTTTCGTATTCTCCCTTCCTCGTCCAAAACAGTATTCTAAAAAGCATTAATGAAAGTAATTTTCCTTAAACATTGATCGACAAACGACTGCTCCTCGACACAGGTCGTAAAGAAAACGTAAGCTTAGGATACCTACAAATGTTTCCAAATCCTGACTCCAGACAGTTTAACGACCCCACGAACCGCAAAACACATCTATTATTGATTCTTTCGTGTGTAACCAGCCCAATGCCATTCCGAAAAAATAGTCCTAATAAAACGCCGGAGTATTCTGCACCCCAGAGTGTCTTATAGTACCCCAAGCCGCCCCTATGCTTAGTTGATAAGGGGGGATGAAATTTACGATGGCAAGAGGGTATATGTGCAAATGTTTATTTCTTTAAAAAAAAAGTATATTTTGGATCGGAATTGGATAGGGAAAAGTATTTGTTTTATTATTGGTATGTCAGAAGTACTATGAGAAGAAGGTATGAATGGGATGACTTTGTATTGTTTTGTTTTTAATTTATATTTGTGTTTTTGTGATTGTGTGTCACTGCCTCATTAGCCTAGTGGTCCTAAGCGCGACTGCTACGCTAGAGGTCTTGGGTTCGATTCCCAGGTCGAGCAAAAACTGTTATTGGGTTTTTCTATGAAATTCTCAGTAGCAGCTCGGAGTTAGGATTTGTGCCCGGTTAATGGCAATAGGCTCGCCCCCTATTACATGGGACTTAAAACATACCGGCGAATTGTGGGTGTACATTGTTACACCTCTGCCTAACCCTTCGGGGAATACAGGCGTGATGGTATGTATGTATTATTATTATTTTTTGTGGTTTCTTTTTTATATTTTTCTTTTATCTTTTTAGTGTTGAGTCTTTAATTGGTAACTGTAACCGTGGTAATTAAAGTAAATAATTAAATAAATTTGTTTTTTGAAGCCACTGTTTTTATTATATTAAAATTTCGTTTTGAGAAAGTGTCTGTATGACTAAATTTAACCTCGACTTAATAACTGTGCTAATTTAGTGTTCATTAAAAGCTTGCTTGCACCCGTTTCTAGCCATCAAAATCAATATAAAAAAACTTGTAAAAGAATAAGATACGGACGAGTCGAATATAAAACCTCCATCCTTTTTAATTAAAACCCTACTGATGTTATAAATGCGAAAATTTGTGAGAATGGATGCATGTTTGTTTCACGCTTTCTCTCTCTTCCACGCCTAAACGGCTAAACGGGTCTGGATGAAATTTGGCACTGAGATAGATTGTAGTGTAGAATAACAATTAAGGTACTATTTATTCCGGTAAAATTTACGGTTCCCGTGGGATAACACATACAATTTGACGCGGACGAAATCGCGAGCAGAAGCTTTATATTTATTAAAAATTCCTAAAAAAAAATAACCCACCCTGAGCAATACACAGATCAATAAACTGATATAACTCTAATTAGCTACACCACACTATAACATTTTGTCCCACCACATAATTAAACATACATACCTACCTACATTTCCATACACACAGGAAACAAATTATCTCCTCACGCGAACGAGATAACTTCAGGTACATAGACAGGTATATTGTTTCCCCCCATTTTGCTAACTCACGTACTCTAATAAGCACATGTTTACACGACAATATGGTGACTAGAACATTCCTAGGTGTTTAAATTATAAGGTCATGAAGTAAAACCTTCCATTGTTGAACATGTTTAAAATTAACAAATTTGTTGGTCGTTTTACCCTACAAACATTTTAAATGCGAAAGTTTCTGACGATGGATGGATGTTTGTTATTCTTTCACGCTTAAACGGCTGTATGGATCTAGAAGAAATTTGGCACTGAGATAGATTGTATCCTATGTGTGTAACACATAGGATACTTTTTATCTCGGAAAATATACGGTTCCCATGGGATAATATATCAAATTTGACGCTGACGCTGGTTTATTTTAATAAAAACATTGCCCTACATCAATTTCTCCTGTATCATGCATCAGTGAGCTTACAAACTTTTACAAACAAAGTAGTATTAGAGCTCTTTGTAAAGTAGGTCGTCCTCGGAAGTACTACCCTCATACCTATTTCTGCCGCTAAGCAGCGTTGCTGTGTCCCGGTTTGAAGGGTATGGGTACCGGCACGTGAGGCATTTTGGCTTTGCTTATGAGATGACAACGCATATGTTTGGTCAGTACGGGAATCGAGCCTGCGATAAGCAACGCATCAGCCAATTGCTCATTTACTACTCACGCCATGTTGTCAAGTAGATATACCTATGTAACATGTTAGAATCGTTGTGTAAAATGTACTATACAAAATAGTTTTTGTTTACGCTAAATCTCTTTGTGTATATTCTGTTAAAAATCTCACTCTTAGAATCCAGGTGAAGTGAGTGAGAGGCGAGTAGTAATCCCATCTGATGGAGGAGATTGATAACTCACATCACCTAAATTCACCATTTCAAATTTTAACGGAATAACACAGCTGGAAAGGGGTCAATGTACTCATCATTATGGAAAACTTTTATAAATAGACCAAAATTGTAATGGCAAAAAAAAATTAGCTGTTTCACATATTTTGTCGACAAATTATGGAATAGCTAATTATATTTACAGGTATGCCTTTAGTACGGTCAACAAAACAGGAAAGTAACCAGGGTCATCAGTAAAGATGAAGTTCTCCTAAAAGTGATGGATAGCTGCAAATGAAGGTCCGGGGCTGCGGGTTGTCCGGGGCTGCGGGTTGTCCGGGGCTGCGGGTTGTACCGGGGCTGTGGGTTGTCCGGGGCTGCGGGTTGTTCGTAAGAGATACCGCGCCCCCGGAACGCAAAGGGCACAAGAAGGAACATGGGTGGGTTTTAGTCAGTAAAATTCTGACACTCCCTCCCGCCCCGCCCAGGGCGGGAGAAGTTATTTGATGATTTTCCACCCACCAAAAAAAAAAAAAAGCTGCAAATGAATTTTAAAGAGTTGTTTCTTTTTTGTAAATTTTTTGTTAATTTCGAAAGTATTGATCGGTTCTATATTGGTTACTTATTTCTTTAATAATTAGAAAAATGGACAAAGAAACATTTTTTTTAATTGTGTGTAGAGAGTCAACTTGCTTGAGCTTTTCTTTTATCAAGCCTGTAATATCCTACTGCTGGCAAACACCTCTCCTATGTCCTTCTGAGTCTAGGTCATCCTGCCACCCCTTCTCAGGCCGGCCTCAGATACCCATTGCGTGGCTGCACGTCGTAACTGTGTACAGAACAGCGTGTGTTCAGTGTGCACTGTGTGTGTGCAAGTTACAACTCAGCATAATTCTTTGCTATACGGGACCACAGGCTGGCTGGCCACTGGCCTTCAGTGGTCACCTTAAAAGACTGTTGGCTGTACAAAGACCTACCTATACAACTAGATAGGTACAAGTGACCTACGAATAAGGAAATAGTCGAACAGTAAAGGAACAATAAGATTATGCCCTACGCCCTTCGGCCATACATAGAGCTATAAGGAAACTAGGCAATAAACACTTGGTTATTAAGTACTAAGTACTTACCGTGGTGTTTTGTTAAACTATTAATTAACGTGAGCGGAGTATGGAAAAATAATTATCCTAGGAAACAAAATAAGCAAACATATTTTCTGCCAATGATAAGCAATGGCTTCCCAGCTTAAATAGGTGCTTGTCTGGATACGTCTGCCGTTTGAGCTGCGGGCCTATAGTGGGTAGATGACACCATTTAACAATAATTCCAAGACACAACTGCTCTAAAAAAAAAACACTTTATTTTACCCCTGAAACCCCGATTATTTTTTAAATAACTAAATAATTAGATTTTTAGTTGTTTTGAAATCAATACATACAGTGAATTGAGATGTCAAAAAAGTGACGTCATAGTTTAGTATTGCCGTACAAAATCTATGGGGGAATCGCGTTTTGACAGCTCATAAAAAGTATGTCAAATGATTAGTGGTGTCATCTACTCAATTGCCTCAAAATTGGGGCCACAGTAGACCATAACGGACATGGTGGGACAATTTGGATGGCTTTTTTGAAAATTGGCAAGACGAAGCGGAGATTGATGAAAGAAATGGAGATTAGCCTAGCCCAATTGTGATCACTGAATTGTGATTTTGATGGCGATAGGGTCGCCCCTTATTACATGAGACCTAAACATACCGGCGAATTGTGGGTGTACATTGTTACACCTCTGCCTAACCCTTCGGGGAATACAGGCGTAATGGTATGTATGTATGTATGTGATCGTTAATTGGTTTTTCAAGTGTAGTTTCACCTATTACCATAAATATTCTCTTACTACAAATCATTTGGAAAACTCATGATTTTCTTCAAACATGGCTCAACTTTAATAGTAAATTAGAAACGACTGTAGACCATACGTCGTACACAATAAGAATCACGGGAAATACAATATTTTGGTATTTACATCATCGATTTTCATCAGAGGTTTTCCCAAATTACCTACAATAGTTAAAACGACATACACATACCATCACGCCTATATTCCCCGAAGGATTAGGCAGAGGTGTAACAATGTACACCCACATTTCGCCGGTATGTTTAGGTCCCATGTAATAGGGGGCGAGCCTATTACCATTAATCGGGCACAAATCCTAACTCCGAGCTGCTACTGACACTTTTAAAGAAAAACCCAATAACACTTTTTGCTCGCCCTGTGAATCGAACCCAAAACCTCTAGCGTAGCAGTCGCACTTAGTACCACTAGGCTACCGAGGCAGTTAAAACGAATGACGGAAAATCAGAGTTTAAATTGGAGAATGACTTTCATCTAACCTTCGGACCTTAGGAACGTTGCAAGCTGACGTTACAGCCAGGGGCAGCACCCAGGCGGGACTGTAACTATCAACAGACCGCCAAGGCCGCAGGTTGATTCATGGCTGTATGAGTCAATACGCAATTGACTAAAAAATAAACGTTTCGTCTATGGCTCGGCTCTCAACCTCGACCTTCGAGGAAGAGTTTACTTCATGTGCGCACCATTGTGTGGCGACACCACTATCAGGTGCAGTGATCAAAGAAGAGTCAAACTCAATGTCACATTATTTATTTCAATAATAATTTAAGGCACCTTTGTACGGTTTCATTAATTTACAAGGCCCATGCAACTCTATCTGCTTAGTTGGCCTAGTGGTCGTAGTGGTGGTAGTGGTGGTAAGCGCGACTGCTACGTTAGGGGTCTTGGGTTCGATTCCCAGGTCTACAATCTATCTCAGTGCCAAATTTCATCCAGAACCGTTCAGGCGTTTAAGCGTGAAAGAGTTACAAATATCCATCCATCCTCACAATTGTTTGCACTTATAATATTAGTAGGAAGTTGGAGTAATATTTTCATACATTTTCAAGGAAATACAATCTAGTATTACAGACTCAAGTAACTTAAAGTTGCGTCGCAAAAAAATACATTTAAATATCCCATTACGGTGAATTGATGGCATTTTGTAATGTGACAGCTTAAATACGAACAGTACAGTTAAAATTACAGTTTAAGAGCTCCGTAAGAATGCGTTATAAGACCAAATAAAAAATCTAGTACACAATGTTGTGCTCAACCTTTTTGTGGAGCACTTTGTCGTTCATTTTAACTTAGCTTTAACATACCATCACGCCTGTATTTCCCGATGTGTTAGGCAGAGGTGTACCACTGTACACCCACAGTTCGCCGGTATGTTTTGGTCCCATGTAATAGGGGGCGAGCCTATTGTCATGGAATAGTGGAATTTCATAAAAAAAAAACAAACACATTTTGCTTGACCTGGGACACAAACCCAAGTCCTCTAGCGTAGCAGTGGCGCTTAGGACCACTAAACGAACTGTGGGTGTACATTGGTATACCTCTGCCTAAGCCTTCGGGTAAACAGGCGTGATGGTATGTTATGAGTCTAAATCTAGTCGTAATCTTATCTCAGTGACTAAAATGTAGGCTAATTCGTGGCATTTTTTACAAACTGAGTCTGACATTAGAATGTGATTGGTCTTATAAATACAAGAATTGCCCTTCACATAATTAATATAGGGCCCAGTATTGACTCTAGCAAGTACGGCGTCCTTGTTGACCTTCTTAAGCACATATTCCGCTATAAATTCTAAAAAAAATCATACTTGTGACGTCAAATTCGGAAATGTAGACACAGGTATTGAACTCCTAAGCCTACAGGCTTACGGAAGAAAACGTGTATGATGTAATATTCAAAGAGATTTTTTCAGCAAAGAAAAACATCATCATCTGCTTAGCCTTATTTCAACTACGTCGAAGTCGGCTTCCAGTCTCATCGGATGTAGCTGAATACCAGTGCTTTACATGGAGCGGCGGCCTACCTGACCTCCACAACCCAGTTATTACGCAACATGATGCCACTTGGTTAGACTAGTTGTCAAACATCCTGGCTTCAGACTATCCGTAACGACTGTCAAAGATCTACGAATGATAGCCAGAACCAACGGATTTACGTTATTTCCGAAGCACGGAAGTATCACACCACCAACTTCCAAACTCCGCGCTGCTACTGAGCAAATCCTAATGGAAAAACCCAATAACACTTTTTTGCTCGACCTGGGAATCGAAACCGGGACCCCACATTTGCGATCGCGAGATAAACGCAAAATGTTTTTTTCCAAAAACTCACCAAATCTTGAAAGTTCCATTACCCAAGTCAACTTGCTGATTAGATTACATCAATGCATACATTGTCTCTTGTCCCACATAGATGACAAAAACATGTCTCAAATAGGCCTGTTTGTTTTTCCAAAAGTAGAACAAAACGGTTTATTAAACTGAGTCATAGATCGTTCACGTAGAACGGTGAAATCCTTTAAAGGTCATGTCGCAAATGGATGAGTCACGAATGATAACGGGGTAGCATGTGCAGTTGAACTGAAAATAACTGTATTTATTAACTAGCTCTAGTTTTCGTTACATCGTACCGTATCGACCGTGAAGAGGAAAAACTAACCAAGTGACAAATTGATCGAGTTGTTATATCCAACCTTATTAAGTATCCAGTGTTGCGGTATTTGTTCGAAAGAGTCACCGCGGCCCTGGAACGCAGGAGGTAGAAAACGGTGGTGTTTTAATCAGTAAGAGTCTGACACTCCCTTCCCTTCTGCCCAGGGCGGAAGAAGTCAGTTAATTATTGCCTACACTCAAAAAATAAAAATAAAACTTAGAAAGTGTAACAAAATAAAAATAGACACTCATGTGGACTACGGACAGAAGTAAAAGCTTGATGTCGTATTAGCATGTTGGTGACGCGGTCACTTTAGCATGTCGGTGATGTGGTCACTCCAGTATTTCGTAGACGCGGTCAATTTTTTACATGCCAGTGACCCACTTCCAGTAACATGTTGATGACGGGGTCACACAACCACGTCGGTGACACGGCCTCATTAGCATGTCTGTGACGGGGTTACAATAACGTGTTGATGACCGTGCCACTTGCTGAATTCGTGGCCGCAGAAGCATGTCGGTGACAGAGCCTCAATAGCATGTCGGTGACGCGAGCTCGTAAGATTTGCCCCTACAAAAATCGCTTAACGTGGCCAAAGAAGTTTTCACTTCCAAAAATAAATAAGGAATGTCCTGGAAAACATTGCAGCATGCGCGAGAAACAATAAAGAAGTGACATTTAAGGAACGCATGGTGTGTGGGGACGCGTTTTCATAGACCAGAGTGTGGGCCTGCAGAGTGGGCGCCATTATTTTCCAAGATGTTTGTATTCTAGGTATCATTGCGGAGGTTGACTAAGTGTAGGAGGTATAACAACTTGTAAAGGGCAGGGTGTTTAAGTAGGTGGCTATTGATTTTAAACTAGAAGTCTAAACGTCCTAGAGAGAAAAACTAATTTGATAAAAGGAAAATAATTCAACATCGATAGAAGTTAGTTTAAAACAATATACCGATAAAACTTATATATTTATTTATTTTTGACTGCCTCGTTAGCCTAGTGGTCCTAAGCGCGACTGCTAAGCAAGAAGTCTTGGGTTCGATTCCCAGTTTTGAGCAGTGTTCTTGAGTTTTTCTATGAAATTGTCAGTGGCAGCTCGGAGTTAGGATTTATGCCCGCAGTTAATGGCAATAGGCTCGCCCCCTATTGCATGGGATCTAAGTGTACCGGCGAACTGTGGGTGTACATTAGTACACCTCTATCTAACCTTTCGGGGAATACAGGCGGAATGATATGTATGTGTTATTTAGCATCTCTAACAAAATAAATAACACAAATCATGACATACATACAATGTTCATCAAAAAGTAATACGTAAATGTACTCCTTCACTTACACTTCGCTTACTTAGCTAACTTAGACCTGTATGCTAGGACTATGCACTAGGAGCTATAAACACCACTACAACTTGTACAAATAATTTAAATAGGACAAATCACAATCAACAACAGACAAGCCCACAGACAGACAGACTCGTAGCAGGAGACAGATATCAATTACAACTTCACCTTATCTAAACAGAGAGACGTGCAGACAATTGATTATCACAATGAAGAGACTCCTATTGTTTCCGAGATAATTACACTGACAGACGGATGGACGTGATGAAAAGTCTTGAATCGGCAGACATCTTGGAGTGTTCGTTGTTAGTTTAGTTGCCACCGTAGACGCGGGCCTGTGGACGGTGAGCAATGGGTAGCTCACTGTCCTGACGTTGCGTAACGACAGGCCGTGTCGACGGCGAAGGAACATGGATGGGTTTTAGTCAGTAAAAGTCTGACACTCCCTGCCGCCCCGCTCAGGGCGGGGGAAGTCATCTGATGATTTTTCATCCCTACAAAAAAAACAAAAAATTAATTACATGTTTATGTAACAAAGGCTTTTTTGGTGCAAAAATATGGTTATTGTCCGGTTTCGCTGTATCAATGTCTGATGAGTTGACAACTTCGCCAAAGCAGCGGAAAAATAATGGATTTAAAGAATTTAAGGCGCTTTAGGGTTTAGTACTAAACAAGTACCAAAGTGGCTAATACTCTCTTAGTTTATCTTGGACGTCATTGACATCGGTGAGAAAATACATCGAAGGTGAACCTAGACTTAGAAATTGATATAAGTCTGAAATCGCCAATCCGCCTTAAGGAAGCATCGGTCAATGCTCGTGGGTTATCCGTATGAGAAGATGTTTAGCCGTACCGTGGGATAACAGTACGCTGTTATTATCAAAGGCCACTTTTTATTCACGGAAGGTATGATCATTGATCACTAAGCTTATTTAGACATACATGAATTAAAAGTCCAGTTTTCCTCACGATGTTTTCCTTCACCGATGTCAATGATGTGCAAGATAAACTTAGAAAATACATAAATGTACATTGAAACAGTCACACGTTACATGACCAGTATAGAACCCGTGACTTTGTCCACGAGAGGCGGGCGGTAGCCTCTTAACTATCACGATATATTTTATTTACATAGTTTGGTTTGACCAGGCTGTCTCCGCACTTTGCCCCCTTGATTAGGCCATTGTGCTCATGTTATTTGCGTTAAAATGGTAATAATAAATTAACTACGTCGTTAGCCTAGTGGTCCTAAGCGTGACTTGAGGTCTTGGGTTCAATTCCCAGGGCGAGCAGTGTTATTTGGGTTTTTCTATGAAGTTCTCAGTAGCAGCTCGAAGTAAGGATTTGTGCCCGGTTAATGGCAATAGGCTCGCCCCCTATTACATGGGACCTAAATCATACCGGCGAACTGTGGGTGTACATTAGTACACCTCTGCTTAACCCTTCGGGGAATACAGGCGTGATGGTATGGTATGATTATTAGATTAATTTAATAAAAAATGATGTGAAACTCTTTGTCACGCCATGGTAGTGCCCTCAAAAGGATATAAAGACCAGTTTTCCTTCTGTTTAGCATACGAAGCACTTGTTTTTCCTCATTTTGAAGTCGTTGCCCCTTGATAGCGATTTTCATGTAACAAGCGAACATAACTTTTAGTTAAAACAATTTATTTTAGTGTTCCATGAATAAATTCGCCTGGAGTCGCTTCTTTTATTTTAGACCTTATTTCAACTAAACGAGATCGAGGCTCAGAGAAATACAGGAAACCATTACCGATTACAGAGAAAGTATAGTGGTTAATAATTTCTAGGGCTTGCAGGCGGTGGACTTGGGGGTCAGTCTGTCACCTGAACAGGGACAGGTCTAAGACTAAGGAGCGCGTGGTGTTGGCCGCGCGCCTTCTTCAGTCCGGCTGCACCAGGTGATCGGCCTGGCTTATGGCGGTGACGGGTCAATACTGCATTCGTGCCCTGGCTAATAATAGTTGGAAGAACGCCGCGCTGTTTTAGTCGGTAGGAGTCCGATACACCCATCCGCGTTCCCCGAGGCGGAAGCAGTAAGTACATAAGAATTTCCCCACGAAAAAAAAAATGGTAATAGTTTCTGAATTTTCGTTTATTCAGCGTTTCCATTGCAACAATGATTGCAACCTGAGCATGTACTTGTAACCGAACATCGAGCCACTCGTGTAACCCTTATACTAATCAATCATTGTGCACAACCCTGGACGCTTTGTTACAACGCGAGTTTATGAACTAATTAGAATAAACTATTACATTTTCTCAGCCACAGAATTATTTTATGTGCCTTTTGTTTTCATTTAAGAAAAAAAAAAAAATGTTTTTTTTGCTAGAGGTCTTGGGTTCGATTCCCGGGTCTAGCAAAAAGTGTTATTGGGTTTTTCTATGAAATTCTCAGTATCAGCTCGGAGTTAGGATTTGTGCCCGGTTAGTGGCAATAGGCTCGCCCCCTATTACATGGGACCTAAAACATACCGGCGAACTGTGGGTGTAAATGGTACACCTCTGCCTAACCCTCCGGGGAATACAGGCGTGATGGTATGTGTTTAAAATCATTATTTCAATGAAAACAATATCTTTACATTTTTGTTTTACGTTCGAAATTCAATTATCATTAAGCCAAGTTCAACCATCGGTACAGTCTACCGACCTTTGGCTCCGCCTCTTAGATTCATTGGCTTCACCTTTGACCTTCGAAATTGGCGTAGCAAAATTTTCCAGACGTCTCGACTTGGGTCCTTCAACCGACGCCCCCTGGCCTAGTTATACTAAGATAGAGCATAATCTTAGGAGTCAGGATGTTAATTTAATTACGAAACATGAATTGCTTTTGTCATTTTAATGGACTGCCTCGGTAGCCTAGTGGTCCTTAGCGCGACTGCTACGCTAGAGGTCTTGGGTTCGATTCCCAGGTCGAGCAAAAAGTGTTATTGGGTTTTTCTATGAAATTCTCAGTAGCAGCTCGGAGTTAGGATTTGTGCCCGGTTAATAGCAATAAGCTCGCCCCCTATTACATGGGACCTAAACATACCGGCGAACTGTGGGTGTACAGGTACACCTCTGCCTAACCCTTCGGGGAATACAGGCGTGATGGTATGATGGTATTTTAATGGAGGTTTCCTGTAAGTGGTGTTCCTTTTTTCAAAATCGAAGGCGAACGCAGATTTGTAATAATTGTTTTGTAGCTACTATTCAACATTCTAGAGACTTCCTATCTTTGCGTGGGACCTTTTTAACAGCGGGATGTTATAAGTTTGACTTGTCTGTGTATTTGTGTCTGTCTGCGGCACGGTAGCTCCCGAACTCATGAACCGATTTTGATTTTATTTAGTTTTGTTTGAAAGGTTAATCAATCGGGAGTGTTCTTAGCTTTGTTTGATGGAAATCGGTTCAGCGGTTTCAAAGTTATCAGCTCTTTTGTTAGCTACGGTAGTAATTTTTTTCTTCTGTCGGGGGTTACTTATTCTAGATAAAGTGTAAAGATAATATTTTACTCAGATTTTTCTTTAATACTATTCTGTAAAGTTCAGTCTTCGGATTGAACTCAAGTGACTGCAAAACAATTCAAAAGTAAACGTAAATTCACACCGTGACAGCGTTCGGTTTTAAAATGAAGTTCAGAAAATGTAACTTCTGGTCAGTTCGAATAACCAAATAGATAATTCTTCAAAAATCATATCAAAAAATGTACCCCCTGTTTCACCCATATTCAGTTACGTTTTGGATTGCTGCTCCGCTCCCGTGTGCCGTAGTGTGATGTTATATCTATACCCTATACTATTCCTTATGAATCTAGTTATCATACACAAAAATATTTATTCCAATTAGACTGGAAGTTCTAGAGAATAGGGCATTAAAATAAAAACATCTCTTTACCGTTATCATAATTCTGTATATTATCAAAGATTCAGATTTCCACCATAAAACTCCCATACCGCCCAATATTCCGTGAAGACATTAAGTAAGGAATATTCGAACTTTAACATTTATAAAAGTTGTAGGATTGTGTCTAGCCATGCCGGAGCCGGTCTCTTAACCCACTTTATAGGGAAAAATATGCCGATGGCGCTCAGACGTGGTGTGAGATGGAAGTACGACTAATGTATTGATCCTGGCATGGTAACAGAAGAGTCGAAAAGGACTTACATTTTGTTGTTCAGCGGATTTATGAACTACATTTATTTTTTCTGACGAGATGAATTACGAGTCTTAACCCTTTGAGTTCTGTGTCATATTAAGTACTTATTTAAATATAAATAGTATTTTTTATTTATTGATTGATAAAAAAAGTAAAGAGTGTTCAAATTTTAAATTTCAACTGGTTTGAAACGGTCTGAATTTATTATGGATCTATTTATTTATTTATTAAAATAGGTTTGCCAACAGCTTCTATGTATAACCTATCATAGGTATTGGATCCAGCAGTCCTGGACTTACATAGTCGCCAATTACTGGCTCATGTTGCTTTTATTGTTTATATACTGTGCAAAAATATTTCGACACAAATGTATTTTTGTTAAGAAATAAAAAAACTTGAACTTGAACCAACATTTGCAAAAATAAGTGACAACACTAGAAAGAAAGGATAAAATTAAATAGAATAGAAACTTAATTAAGTATAAACTTAAAACTACTAAAGACATAACGGTATAAAATTATTTGCTTATTTGGTATCTATTTAAAACATTTGTTGGTATTAAAGTATATGTATATTTTCCGACACAGAAGCGTCCATGCCACGCGACACATTCTCAGTGGCCCGTGTCGCCAAAGTCAAAGTCAAAGCATTTATTTCAATTAGACCATTTACAGGCACTTTTGAATTGTCAAGAAGTTACATTTAAAAGTTGAAGCTAGTTGCTCGTTCCAAAGCGTAGGTCTCTATGGAGAAGAACGAGCAAGAAACTCCATGGACACTCTTTTCTTTCAATTTGGTTTTTACAAAATCTTGGTTACAATATTCTTGTTGCTTCTATGAAAACATAAATATATACATATATGTGAGAAAATAATTCATTTGTTGGTTGATGTGGTTTTCTATCAATAATTTAAAAAATATAATATTAAAAATATACACTCACGCCTGTATTCGCCGAAGGGTTAGGCAGACGTGTAACAATGTACACCCACAGTTCGCCGGTATATTTAGGTCCCATGTAATAAGGGGCGAGCCTATTGCCATTCTATCAATAATTTGTTTTTTATATTAGTGAATGTTTTACCTATAAGCCTGCTATGACCCTTAAGTTATCGTGTTCAGTGATAAGGACATTCTATTTATATCTGGAAACTATGCGGCTATTTATGTTTAATAAAAACAAATAATAATATCTTTCAAATACCCTTCACAATCTACGATCTATCCTAAGATAAAATCATTGATCAGTTGTATTTTGTAAACATTTCATCATTTGACCAACCATTTATAATTATTATTTATTACAAAACATTCAGATACAGTCACGTGCAAAAATAATGGTTGGCAAATTTAAAAAGTGTTTTTTTTTCTAAAATCTCTTTATTTTTTACTGTCTGTTTTTTTTTGTATTTGACTGTAGAACAGATTATTTTTACAACGTAACCCGCCTTCGTCTTCTATCTATAAAATAAGTACACATAAGCTAAGAAATTTTGAAAGAAAATTCATTTATCATTCAATTCTTTTTTCAAAATACCAAAATTTTCCTATTCTGATTTCCCATATAAGCATTACTAACCCTAATGCTACACGACACTAAAACAACAATCAATTAGGGTTCACAAAGTTCATCAGGGTTGAAATCGATCTCACGACCTCTCGCGCGTCACTGGCGACGCAGTCGAGGGTTATTGACGCTTTACTTAATTAAACGTCATTCCAAAGGGATGTATTATTTTTAATTATTTATTATTTATTCTTTAATTAGGAAAAATTTGATTAGGTTTAAATTAAAATTATAAATACCAGGTTCGAATATATCTAGTTAGACAATACTGCTCATTATTTAGGTACATTTGTAGTGTTTTGTGTGTATTATAATATCTACTAACTGCCTCGTTAGCCTAGTGGTTCTAAGCGCGACTGCTACGCTAGAGATCTTGGGTTCGATTTCCAGGTCGAGCAAAAAGTGTTATCGGGTTTTTCTATGAAATTCTCAGTAGCAGCTCGGTGTTAGGATTTATGCCCGGTTAATGGCAATAGGCTCGCCTCCTATTACATGGGACCTAAACATACCGGCGAACTGTGGGTGTACATTGTTACACCTCTGCCTAACCCTTTGAGGAATACAGGCGTGATGGTATGTGTTGTGTTGTAATCAAACCTGAACAATCTCCATTCTACGTCAATTTCAGTAATTCCTAGAAGTAGGTCACAAAAGTGTGACGTCATAACTATTGATGTACCTACGTCTGTATCGCGATACTGTGCGCATTTTAGGGGGAGGGAAGGAGAGGGTGGAAGACAGTACGTCACCATTACCGCCCTATTACCCCCTTTTGGTTATTTGTGAGTTTACCACGTTTTTGTTAGGTTCGTTTATTAGACGTGTCAGGAAAAGTGTTTTGTGTACGTCATTCTGATTTCACGGTAAAAAGAGCTGCTATAGGAGGAACCGTAAAAAAAGCTTATTCTGGGCATGTTTCCTGCTAACAACTGTTTTTAGGGCACCGTACCCAAAGATTTAAACGGGACCCTATTACTAAGACTCCGCTGTCCGTCCGTCCGTCTGTCACCAGGCTGTACCTCATGAGCCGTGATAGTAAGACAGTTGAAATTTTTCCTCTTGAAACTGCCTCGTTAGCCTAGTGGTCCTAAGCGCGACTGCTACGCTAGAGGTCTTGGGTACGATTCCCAGGTCGAGCAAAAAATGTTATTGGGTTTTTCTATGAAATTCTCAGTAGCAGCTCGGAGTTAGGACTTGTGCCCGGTTAATGGCGATAGGCTCGCCCCCTATTACGGGACCTAAACACACCGGCGAACTGTGGGTGTACACTGGTACAGTTCTGCCTAACCCTTCGGGGAATACAGGCGTGATGGTATGTCATGTTGAAATTTTTCGCAAATGATGTATTTCTGTTGCCGCTATAACAACAAATACTAAAAAATAGAATAATATAAATATATAAGAGGGCTCCTATACAACAGACATGGTTTTATTGCCGGTTTTGGAGATAGACATCATTTTAATACTAGAAATAGGAACAAATTAGATCAACCAAGTTTCAGATTGTCTAAAGTACACACTTCTTTTATGGGGTACTCTGTAAAATGTTATAATAAAATACCGCTCGATATTCTCGAACTAAATGAGAGAAAATTTAAAACTTGCATCAAACGCACACTATGTAGTCAAGCATATTATAAGTTAGAAGATTATATTAATGACAAGAATGCTTGGCTTAATGCTGGTCCTGCTCCATAGTCACTCGGGTTCACAAATTAATACTTACATATGTATATTAATACAGGGGGATGTTTCTTGCCACCTTTTTATTTGTATTCTCATTGACCTTAATAACGTGTACCGTTATTATTATTTCTATTTTTTTTTACATACTACAGGTCATCTGTCGAATAGAATTACTTAAAACCTTAGTTTTATATAATCTATCATCATTTATTTCAATTTTGTAAATGTGAGTACCATGGAGCCTTTTATTTATTTTATTATTATGTGTTGGACACTACGAGCATGGTGGTTGAGGGCTTTGTCATGCTCACTTAAATGTCTCGCTGATGGTGGCGCGTGGGTCGGATCATTTGGTTCCCTTCATGATAGTTGAGCTAAGTGGTGCTGATCCTCGCGTCATGTTCGTGAACGGGCGCTGTCAGTGGGATTGGTCATCTCTTAACTGCCATGGCTTACATCTTTAGTACTATTATTATCATATATT
Source organism: Caradrina kadenii (assembly GCA_947462355.1). Taxonomy (NCBI): domain Eukaryota; kingdom Metazoa; phylum Arthropoda; class Insecta; order Lepidoptera; family Noctuidae; genus Caradrina; species Caradrina kadenii. Next base: position 3,182,727 of record OX381691.1, on the reverse strand, counting down.
TTTTTTTTTTTAATTGTTTTATATTTAACTTCATTGTTTTCACATGTAGAAGCAACAAGAATATTGTAACCAAGATTCTGTAAAAACCAATTTGAAAAGAGTGTCCATGGAGTTTCTTGCTCGTTCTTCTCCATAGAGACCTACGTTTTGGAACGAGCAACTAGCTTCAACTTTTTGTATGAGTAACTTCTTGACAATTCAAAAGTGCCTGTAAATGGTCTAATTGAAATAAATGTTTTGACTTTTTGACTTTTGACTTTTATAAATAATGGTACGGAACCCTTCATGCACGAGTCCGACTCGCACTTGGCCGTTTTTTTTACAGTAATTTTACTTGTGTTTGTATAATTAATATCATAGTTTCATAATTGAAAAACGACTATCCTACTGGTTCAATTTTAATCGATAAACACAATTAGCATCACCCATTGATATGAATAAAGGCTTCAAACTAAATAAATACTATGTGCGAAACGGGTAATTTAAATTTAAAAAATAGATCGAGTTTCCATTTCTGTGGTTTCTACGTACCCTCATGGGGAAAAGGCGTGAGTTTATGCATGTAGGTATAGTAGTCGCTACGAGTCGTGAGCACAAATGTCAAGTTAGGTTGGGTGGGTTGGTTGGGTGTTCCGTTTCATCCTAAGCTGTCAAGAGGCCACTGCGAGTTGATTTCAGCTCTTCGTACGCCTTTCAAACGTCTGGGGCTCTAGGGTTCCGAGTTATATAAACATACATACATATATACCATCACGCCCTTATTCCCCTAATGGTTGGCAGAGATGTAACAATGTACACTCAGAGTTCGCCGGCATGTTTAGGTCTCATGTAATAAGGGACAAGCCCATTGCCATTAACCGGGCACAAATCCTAACTCCGAGCTCCTACTAAGAATTTCATTGAAAAACCCAATAACACTTTGCTCGACCTGCGAATTGAACCCAAGACCTTTAGCATAGCAGTCGCGCTTAGAATTTAGGCTAACGAGGCAGTTACACACAGATAGAAACTCGACATGAGAGATATAAACGATATTGAAATTGTGACCCCCTGTACACGGCGCTCACAATAAACCCAAACATCCTATCAACACACAAACAAAACAAAATCTTAAACAGGATTTCAACTCGGATATTGTATATCACAGGTGGCTGATCTCAACCCCCATCCACAGCTCACACAATACCCATGGGAACCCGAGGGGCGATGTTATTCGTAAAAGGGGGATCCGTATTAATGTTACTGTCTATTTTTTTTGTGTGTCATTTTGTATGGGGGTCCCGTGAGAATATGGGAAAGGAATCTTATGTACTGTTCCATAGGTAATGGACATTATTATATTTAAAAAACGTTGCCACACTATAGGAATTTCTCCTGGGTCGTGGGTGCGTTTACAAACATATAAACTCACATACACAAACAGCCAGACCCGGAACAACTATCTGTAGTTCATACAAATATTTGTTCCGTGCGAGAATCGAACCCACGACACGCAGCGCAGCAGTTGATCGTTCGGCCACTGCGCTAACCGTGTCGTCAAAAAATTAAACGGAATGATGAATTATGGATTAATAAATTAAATTCCAGCATTGCCCGCCTCGTTAGCCTAGTGGTCCTAAGCGCGACTGCTACACTAGGGGCTCGATTCCCAGATCGAGCAAAGTGTTATTGGGTTTTTCCATGAAATTCTCAGTAGCAGCTTGGAGTTAGAATGTGTGCCCAGTTAATGGCAATAGGCTCGCCCCCTAGGACCTAAGTATACCGGCTAACTGTTGGTGTATATTGGTACACTTCTGCCTAACACTTCGGGGAATTCAAGCGTGATGGTATGTGTACCAGCCTTATTGTCCCTCTGCAAGACAAAGGCCTCAACAGGACAAGAGAAGACACGAGTATTGATCAGACTTATATCAATTGTGTAGTCCAGGTTCCCACCCGATGTGTTCCTTAATGTCTAAGATAATTATTAAACGGCAAATAAGTCACTATCCAATTTTTCAAAAACGTCATAAAAAAAAATATTATTTTTTTACCGGTACCTATATTTATTTTAATGCTGCTCAACGCTGCACGCGATCGACCCGACTGACCCAGGAAATAACCAAGAAAGCTAAAAATGAACTTGATATCTGTGCTCACGACTGGTGGCGGCTACTATACTTACTTTAAAATATACTACTTACTTATCTTTCCTATGTTTGAAAAATTATTGTTTCGTGAATATAAATGACTAATGTTTAGTCATGTATTGTGTAACCGTCATAACCATTATTATTATTCAATGTATTTTATATTATCTTCTTATCTGTTCAAGGTGCACTTTTGCATAAGTAATTATTTTTTTCAACATTTTAGGTTCAGTTTTTTGGAGATAAGCATTGGGAATGGTCAATTTTCATATATTTTCTTAAGTTACTTAAAAACTATTTATTTTAAAATTATGAGAAAAAATGAGGGCGTAAAACAAGCCCTTTCATTTAATTTGTCATACGGTACAGTTTTCAGTGCAACTATATAAATGTAAAGAAGTAAACAGACCAACAAAATCATTTTTTTATTATATAAAATTGAAACATGAGTGTGCGATCTATCAAAGTACAATCAAAAACAAAATAAATAATACCATTTCCTGGAAGTACCCAAGTAATAATAAATGTACAACATAAATTATTACAGATAGTAATCAACGTTATAAATGAACAAAAATAATAATAAAAACAACAGTAATCTTTTGGTCGACCATTATCTACGGCTACATTGTTATGCAATACAACTGGACAATCTACATGGAAAATCACTGATTATAATGAATGGAACTGCGCACTTTTTACAGTACAATGAAATAATTTAATCGAAGGTAATAAGTTTTTACAAAATTTTCCTAATTTGTGCAGCTAAACAAAGATAGGAATCAGATTGTAGTATGTTCTTACATTTGTTGTAGAAGACAAACCAAAACTGCCGATCCTGACTGAGAACACGCCAAGACAGAGATCAATTTTATCAATTTGCTTAATCTACACTAATATTTTAAAGCTGAAGAGTTTGTTCGTTTGGTTGAACGCGCTAATCTCAGGAACTACTGGTTGGAATTATAAAAAACTTTTGGTGTTGGATAGTTCACATACCATCACCAGAATTTCATAGAAAAACCCAATAACACTTTGCTCGACCTGGGAATCGAACCCAAGACCTCTAGCGTAGCAGTCGCGCCTGGGACCACTAGGCTACCAAGGCAGTTACAAAATAAACCATTATATTATTTATCCAACTGTCTGAATCTACTCTGAAACAAGTACGTCATACGAGTTTCTCGTATATAGTGTGAAATAGGGCGTTTCACGGAAATCCTCGTTTGTAAGTAAAACGGTTGGCAACTTACCAAAACGGATGGTAATGCTGTTAGCGTTCTCGTAAAAGGGTTTTCTCGGAAAGGAAAATGTAGGTAATTAGGTGATAATTCAATTAGCTGCCAAATGGGGATTGGATAAAAAATAATGCCACGGTCATAATTTCAGAAAAGGTATACAAGACTGTCGACTGCCGGCCGCCTATTAGGTGTTATTAAGGTGAAGCGAGCTTGAGGTTTGAGGAGCTGAGAATCCCTAGAATCAGGTGGGTTTGATAACTCACGTCAAGCTCACTTCACCTTTATTCACCGAAACAGAGTTTTAGAGAATAATAACACTGCAATTTTAAAGAACATAATTTTTTCGGCAAATATGTTAGGTACCTACTAGACAAGTCCTATTTAACACGCACAAAACAGGACTTCAAATTGACGTATGACGCATCATGCTAACAACGCGAGACGACTCCCGGCCACCGTAGATACGGGCCTGTGGACGGTGAGCAATGGATAGCTCACCGTCCTTACGTTTAATTAACGACAGGCCGTGTCGACGGCGCGTTTGTGTTCCACGCGCGCCTCAAAGAGATGTCAACACAAGGAAGGGGCCACTGAGGGCCGATGCCTGCCGGAGCTGCGGCTTGTTCGTAAGAGATACCGCGCCCCCGGAAAGCAAAGGGCACAAGAAGGAACATGGGTGGGTTTTAGTCAGTAAAATTCTGACACTCCCTCCCGCCCCGCCCAGGGCGGGAGAAGTTATTTTAAGATTTCCCCACCCCGCAAAAAAAAAAACATGCTAACAAATTAATCAAGGGCTTGAGTTGAAAAATATTTATTATAAGACTTTATCACACGACTGTCCAAAAAAGGTGTGTAATGTTTTTTTTTTTTGTTATACATATAAGGACAGGCAGGTAACACACAGAAGAAACGCTTTTCACCAGATACGTTTAAAAATGGAACAGAATTAGTTTGACATGTTCTGCCATGAAATTTTATTAGACCTTATTGAATGGTGGTGAAACAGGCCCCTAAATTATAGATCAAGGTAACGTTCACTATTGTGCATAATCCTATTTTTTATGTAGATGCTTATTTCACTAAAAAATACAATAAATTTTCCTTATGTAATTCCCCGTGCTGAAAATAAATATTTTTAACGAAATTATACTGCTTAGCGAATTTACATACAAGGAGAATTTCGTAGAAATATGTCAGTAGATTTATTACCATTTTCTAAACGACAGTTTTATGTCAAATATTATTTATATTTTTATGACTATTTAATATAACTCGGAACCCTGGAGAAGGTCACCCCTTCGTAGACGTACCAGGGGTCAAAGACAACTCACAGAGGTCCGATTAATTAACACTTTGATATCATAAAATGAGATTGGACACCGACAGACGATTTATGTCATTTATTTATTTATACATACATACATTTCTTCTTTGCTCGTCTCTCATGAATTTCGTGATTTCTTTTCCATATTCTTTATTTTGACATATTTTTAAAAAGACATCAATAATTATGTTTTTTTATACATAATGTGTATAAAAAAAATAGTAGTTTTTTATATTTCACATGCAGGTAATCTCGTAAGATTTTATATTTTTTTTATATACAGGGTTATTTGTAAAACAATGACAACCTTGCAGGACTGTATTACTATTATCATAAACAACAACTTTTGTTCTATATTTTTTTACAGAATCAAGCAACGCAAGCGCAATGAAGTGAATGACTGACTGAAGGATTTCCGTAAAATTGTAAATAGGTCATGTACAAACAACCCCGCCGCCCTAACCCTGCTCCCCTCGCTATTTTACTATCGCTTTCGTTTGTTTTGCATAGACTTCGTAACATTTAGAGCGTTCAATTTAAATGTTTTTATTTTTGTATGAAAATCTGATGAACTAAAATATGAAACATTTTTAAATGTCATGGAACAAAAGTTGTTGATTATGATGTTAGTAACATAGTCCTGAGAGGTTGGCATTGTTTTACAAATAACCCTGTATAGTTGTTATATGGCAATCAAGCCGACGGCCCGCCTGATGGTACGTGGTCACATTTGCCTGTGTAATACCAGAAAACCATGCACCATGCAATACCAGAGACCTTGCAAGTGCTTTGCCATCACAGAAACAAAATTGAAATGTCTCGTGTGCCTATTATTACACCGGCATTCATACCCTTTAAACAGGAACCAGCAACGCTGCTATATAAATAGGAATTTAGGTATATTTTCTTTTTCAACTTCCGGGAGGTTCTCATCTTGGGAAATAGTAACATACAAGTAGGTACTGCACGACTCTACGAGCGATGTGTTTTTTTTATCTTTCAAGTAGGCGTGTTTATTAATAAAAACAGAATCAAAACAATGAATTCACTCACTTCCTGGTTATAATCACCTCAGAATAACACTGGCAACAAGCCAACACTCGAGCTATTACTAATATTATGCGAAACAATGAATTTGCACTCCGTTGTTACCTACTCAATATTTGGCAATCTAAATATTTACTTTTAAAAGTGTATTTAATATATTTATGTAGTTAGATTTTTAAGTAACCCCCGTCCCGTCTGTGTGTCTACGTGTCTGTATGTCTGTCTGTAGCATTGTAGCTCTTAAACGGGTGAACCAATTTTGATAAAACATAACTAAGAATCATGCCGGGGCTGCGGGTTGTTCGCAAAACTTTATCACCTCTTTTGTTAGCTGCGGCGGGGATGTTTATTCTTCTGTCGTGTGTTACATAAAGGTTATAATTTTATTACTTGTTTATATTTTAGAAAGTTAAATATTTCAAGTAACCCCCGACAGAAGAAAAGAAATCACTACCGTAGCTAACAAAAGAGCTGATAACTTTAGAACCGCTAAACCGATTTCCATCAAACAACGCTAAGAACACTCCCGCCCCCCACTAATCAACCTTTCATACACAAAAAACCAAATCAAAATCAGTTTATGCGTTCGGGAGCTACGAAGCCACAGACAGACACACACACACACAGACACGTCAAACTTATAACACCCCATCGTTACTAAAAAGTTAGTTAAACACATACGAGCTGAAGTTTTGTATCCTTATCTAATTTCAAGAGCTTGTCATATATAAGACATAAATAATTAAATGAAATTACAACACTAAATACTTGTTTTTTTCAAAGTACAGCATCGCACAATTGCGTATACGGCAAGCAGTGTCTACGTCTTACTGCCTTCTTCAGTTTATCTTAAGCCTATTACAAAAACTAAGTCATCAGTCATCAGGCCCTAATAGTGACAGTCACTTTTTTTTTTATAGTACAAGCCCGCCACGCTATTCCCAACCACTGCAACTTCTGTAAGCCAGAAATAACAGTCGAGACCGCCCAGAATAGAGCCGAGGCAATGAAGCTCTGCGGGTCCCGGAGAAACGATAAAACTGTCTTGGATCCCGAAACGAAATTAATCAGAAAAGATTAGCGGAGGAGTAGGAAAAGAATAGAGTTTCCACTTCCCTCCAAACAAGCAGGAGACAGAACAGAACTAGGCTAATAGGCACAAGGGGATGTTTACAACTGGGAGAAGCCCAGATTTCCAAGCACCACGGTTTGCTTTTAATTTGACTAGTAACTATATGAGTTACTAGAGACTGCCTCGTTAACCTAGTGGTCCTAAGCGCGACTGCTACGCTAAAGGTCTTGGGTTCGATTCCCAGGTCGAGCAAAAAGTGTTATTTGGTTTTGCTATGAAATTCTCAGTAGCAGCTCGGAGTTTGGATTTGTGCCGGGTTAATGGCAATAGGCTCGCCCCTATAACAAGGGACCTAAAAGTATACCGGCGAACTGTGGGTGTACATTGTTACACTTCTGCCTAACCCTTCAGGGAATACAGGCGTGATGGTATGATGGTATGAGATATCTACTAATAGTACAGTTCAATAAATGTACATTTTACGTAAAAGTGTTTGTTTGTTTACGCGTTTTTCTTTTGTTGTAGAATAAAACTGGGAGGTACAGAAAGAAATTCCTAACCTAGATTCATATCTATACTAATATAATAAAGCTGAAGAGTTTGTTTATTTGTTTGGTTGGACGAACTGTGGGTATACATTGTTACACCTCTGCCTACACCCTTCGGGGAATACAGGCGTGATGGTATGTCATGTTATGTTACTAGTGACTATTATCATTGTTGCAAAAATTGACCGGTCACTGCCATCTAAAGTAAACATCATCATCTACTTAGCCTTTTCCCAACTATGTTGGGGTCGGCTTCCAGTCCAACCGGATACAGATGAGTACCAGCGTTTTACATGTAGCGACTGCCTATCTGACCTCCACAACCCAGTTACTAGGCAACGCGATACCTCTTGGTTAGACTGGTTGTCAGACTTCCTGGCTTCTGACTATCCGTAACGACTGTCAAAGATCTACGAATGACAGCCGGGACCAACGGCTTTACGTGCTTTCCGATGCACGGGGGTATTACACCACCAACTTCCAAACTCCGGGCTGCTACTGAGCAAATCCTAATGGAAAAAACCCAATAACACTTTTTGCCCGACCTGGGAATCGCATCCGGGACCCCACGCTCAACAGTCGAGCTTGCGACCACGAGACCAACGGGGCAGTCTAAAGTAAACTTTAATCAAATATTTCAAAATGCTGAACAACGCAGATTATTCTAATGAAGTAAGCTGATTTCAATAATCTACGTGCGAATATTAGCATGACAGTGTTTAGTCACGCTGATTTCACAAGATGAGCGTCATCTGGGCTTATTGAGCGTGGCTGTATAACATACGAAGGGTAAATTATTATTCTGAAATACGCAATAACTTTGAAAAATGTCCTTTACTTCATTCTGTCGACGTATTAGTCCACGTGGACATCAGGAAAAGTACATACTTACCATCACGCCTGTATTCCCCGAAGGGTTAGGCAGAGGTGTAACAATGTACACCCATAGTTCGCCGGTATGTTTAGGTCCCATGTAATAGGGGGCGAGCCTATTGCCATTAACCGGGCACATATCCTAACTCTGAGCTGCTACTGAGAATTTCACAGAAAAACCCAATAACACTTTTTGCTCGACCTGGGAATGGAACCCAAGACCTCTAGCGTAGCAGTCGCACATAGGACCACTAGGCCAACGGGGCAGTTATCAGTATCAGGAAAACTCAAAACATTTATTTCAATTAGACCATTTACAGGTACTTTTGAATTGTCAAGAAGTTACAGTTTAAAGTCGATGATAATTGCTCGTTCCAAAACTTAGGTCTCTATGTAGAAGAACCAAAGAAACTCCACAGAACCTATCAGACACGGAAAGAAACATGACACGGACTGCTATACTCTAGTGAGTAGTCTGTCGGTTGATATGTTCTAGTGAACATATCAACCGACAGTTCGTGACGCTCCGTGCATGGCATGCGACGATGTTGGCCGGTGACGGAACGGTTTAGTGGGCATAGTCTCAGGTTTTTCAAAAAATATATCTTGTGGTCGAAGCATGGTATCGTACCCAGACTCCTTAAATCATCAATTTTTTTGACGCTCAGTGCTTTTCAGGAACATAAATCCTGATACATTCATAGCAGTCATGGTATAGTACGGTGTAGTAGGCAGCTTCGTTTAGCAGGATGAGTTATGGCGTACTTATACACGCGAAAAATTTTCCCATCACTTTATTGACACTGTCATGCCTTAAGCCAGACGTAACTTTAGACAGACAGAACTAACGTCATCGGTAATGGGACCACTTACGATAGCAAACACTTCAAATGTAACATTATCTGGCAGATATAGTGTCCTGTACGATGGCAAAGAATTAATCTTGACAATTGCACAATATACATTGCGTTATTTGCGTCTTAAAGTAGACGAATGTTTCAAATACATGGAGTAATGGATTATGAATATTGCAAATGTTTATGGGAAGTCGGGACTTAACATAAAAGATATAATTCCTGTAAATATAACAGTATCATCATCATCGTCATCATGTCAAGCGAACGAGAGCCACAATGACTGTTCCTGCGCTGTCTGCATCCAACAATTTCCCGCGGCGTTTACGCCTCTAAAAATATCTTTTTCTTTGCTAAGTTTTCGATATTGATGTTGACCGTTGTTAATTCCGAGAAATGCCTTTTGAGACTGAGTCTAGATTGCTACTTGAATTTGAACGATTTACTCAGTAGAATTGGCCTTCATTTAGGCCGTCAGCACGTTTGCCATCCCATGACATTTAAAAAAATCTTAAGCAATTCCAAAAGATTAATTAAAGAATTTTTATGCGTTCCTGTTCCAACGCCACACGTGTTGCCACGCGCTAAAATTTTAAGGTCAATCAAGAGTCAACAATATGGCAGTGATCAAGCCAAAATCAATAAAATTATCATCTGTGCCAGACGATAAAAAAATATAGGTAAGTACCCAATCAGTCGGACGTCATTGCTCGACCGGCTGTGGACAGCAGTTTCTCCAGGTTTTTCGGATAAAACTTTTTGTGAATTTGCGATATTTCGATTTTAGTGTAAAAATATGCGGTGAATAGTTTGTTTGTTTGCCTCGTTAGCCTTCTGCTCCTAAGTGCGACTGCTACGCTAGAGGTCTTGGGTGCGATTCCCAGGTCGAGCAAAAAGTTTTATTGAGTTTTTCTATGAAATTATCAGTAGCAGCTCGGAGTTAGGATTTGTGCCCGGTTAATGGTAATAGGCTCGCCCCCTATTACATACCGACGAACCGTGGATGTACATTGGTACACTTCTGCCTAATCCTTCGGTGAATACAAGCGTGATGGTATGTTATGTTCGTTAAGTCTGTGATTTGTTTATTCGGAACGATCTAGGCAGTATGCACTATGCAGACGATCTAAAATACACATGTGTCTCAGCTGATGGTAAGCAGTTCCCGCAGCCTATAAGCATGCAGGTTAAGAAGCATCACACTCGCAGACATCCTATGTCATTCAAGGATAACGTAGCTTCCTATTAGAGAAAGAATTTTCACCACACACATTTAGCCATTCATTTTAATTTGTACATATAAATAGAAGACAGATAGATTTATCTATGGCAAGGTAAGATACCTTACTTTATTTTTTGTTTGATTCTGTGGTGGAAAATCTTCGTGGATGTCCTCAGGGGGGAGGGGTCTACCACACTCTTACACACTAAAAACCCACCCCAGTGTTCCGTTCTCACACTTACGCCAGGGATCCCCGACTGATGCCGCCCCGCCACTGCCGGCCTTCTCAGAAGGTACCTTACCTATCATAAGTACACCATTGAATCCCATGACACTACTATTATTACACATAGCTGTTCATTATGCCATTATTTTGTGCGTCCTGGGAATAAAGCCAAACCTCCTTGTTTGTAGACAATTATATTCAATGGTAATGAGGCTTATCTCATTACCATTCAATAAATAAAATAACTCCAAATCGAGTAGTGGATACGTTGTGCCATATTATTACAATATTAATTTGGTTTTCTGGCCGTTATAGTTTTGTTATCGACTGTAACGAATGAAGAGGTATAATGCCTGGTTTTGAACACAAATATTGTTATACATTAGTTCATTTGTCTAAGTATCCAGTGGCATATGTAAATACCATCGTTCGAACCCATCAGATTCGCACGTACGCCAAAATTTCGTGCAAGAAACGTTGTTATTTCCGATCACTAATTTAATGTTAAAATTTTTGAGATAATAGTTTTTGCCCGTAACCTCATCCGCGTCTTATTTGAATTTGATATTATCCCTCGAAAATCGTAATTTTTTCCAGGAAAAAACAGTATCCTATGTGTTATTCCACACTATAATCTATCTCAGTCACCCAGATCCGTTCAGCCGCTTAAGCGTGAAAGAGGAACACACGTCCATGCATATGGATGCATGGATGTGTGTTCCTTGTGTGGATGTGTGATGGATAGCTGGCTATCTATCCTCCCAACTTTCGCATTTATAATATTAGCATTTATCATCATCATCATCAGCCTACAACAGTCCACTGCTAGACACAGGCCTCTTCAATCGCACGCCACTTAGCTGGATTCTCGGCAACTCTCATCCAGTTGTTACCAGCTACTCTGCGAAGATCGAAGCTTAACGAAGCCTGAGGGCGTCCCACCTTACGCTTGACTCACGAACAGGTGTACCCCACAGTCATCGGTTCTACAGCTAATATGGCCGGCCCATTGCCACTTCAGCTTACTTATTCTATGAGCTATGTCGACAAGACTGGTTCTCTGTCGGGTCACCTCGCTCCGGATGTGATCTCTTAGAGAGATTCCAAGCATAGCCCGCTCCATAGCTTGCTGGGTGACATTGAATTTATGGACCAACCGTACCGTGAGTGTCCACGTTTCGTTTCGTCAGCATTTATTATTTAGTAGGAAGATTAGTAGGTAGTAGGATTTTAGTGATTGAGTTTAATCTCAGTGGCCAGTTTCAATGGAGTCCAGCCATCTGCGCAGGTGATCTTAAATGTATACAAAAACACAGGTGCCCTCTCTCTTTCTTCACTCTCATAGTCCGATACGACGGGGGAGAGATCAGTCACAGGAAAAACGGATTTTGGACGTACGGGGGTGTTACACCACCAACTTCCAAACTCCGAGCTGCTACTGAGAAATTATTATATGTAAAACCCTAAACCAAACCTAAAAATCCAAATAACACTGCCCATCTTGGGAATCGAACCCAGGAACTAGCTTAGCAGTCACGAAACCAACGGGGAGGTTATATTAATGTTTTTAAATACTATGTAAAGAGTTTGCAGTATTGCTTACAACGACATTATCAAGTGACATCCAGTTAAGACCTCTCATTGTATGGAAAGCCAAGACAATGTTAGGTCAAGTTATACTAGTTAATGTCTGAAAGTTAAAGATATACATATTTGATAACGTCGCGACGTTACGTCATGGCGTCAGAAGCCTAGTATTATCTACGTAGGTGTGTTTGTTTGTCGTCATAACACAACAGCTGTTTCATATAGATATAGTAAGTCCTTCAAATAATAAAATGTGATTTGATGCCGTGCGTGTGACAGATACATATTTCTTAGTCCCATTGCGATACTTTTTTTTGGTCCTGAAGCGTAACTGAAAACGTTTTGTTTACGGAGATAATTGAAGGTCAAAGATACAAGTTTTAAATTTCATACTGAACTATTGGATGCATAATCACGGATTATTGATTTCGTTATAGTGCGTGGTATCTTATACAGCGTATTTTTAAACCAAAAATAAAAGTCGTTTTCAGGAATTATTTTTGCTCAATGTTATATTAGTCGCCACGAGTCGTGGGCACAAATGTCAAGTTATTTTTTTTATCTTTTTATTTTTTTTTGGGGCACCGACGCTGCACGCGATTAGTCCGATTGACAGACCAATCGCATTGCAGAGTCGGCGGCCCAAAAATCTCAGAAAGGAACCCAAAATCCCAAAAAATTAACTTGACAATTGTGCTCACGACTCGTGGCGAGTACTATAGTTAGTTTAATGGGCAGCATGCATAGTTAACAGGTATGATAGTGATGACTGATATGTCTTGTAACTCCCCGTTTAGGTTACAGCTGAAATTCTCAAAAGCCGGAATCAAAATACTTTTAGATCACATAATAAGGAATTGAAGAACTATGGCAGCAGCCAATCTTGAATATAAATAAGTAACCATCACGCCTTTTTTTTTTTTGGGGTGTGGGAAATCATCAGATAACTTCTCCCGCCCTGGGCGGGGCGGGAGGGAGTGTCCGACTTTTACTGACTAAAACCCACCCATGTTCCTTCTTGTGCCCTTTGCGTTCCGGGGGCGCGGTATCTCTTACGAACCACCGCAGTCCCGGCAGGCATCGGCCCTAAGTGGCCCCTTCCCTTTGCTGACATCTCTTTGAGGCGCGCGTGGAACACGAACGCGCCGTCGACACGGCCTGTCGTTATGCCACGTACGGACGGTGAGCTACCCATTGCTCACCGTCCACAGGCCCGTATCTACGGTGGCCGGGAGTCGTCTCGCGACCATCACGCCTGGATTCCCCGAAGGGTTAGACGAGGTGCACTAATGTACACCCACAATTCGCCGGTATGTTTGGGTCCTATGTAATAGGGGGCGAGCTTATTGCCATTAACCGGGCACAAATCCTAACTCCGAGCTACTACTGAGAATTTCAGAGAAATACCCAATAACACTTTGCGCGACCTGGGAATCGGACCCCGTTACCTATAGCGTAGCAGTTGCACTTAGGACCACTAGGCCAACCAGGCATTTATAAATAAATAACATAAAAAATAAATAAAATATATTTATTTAACTTACGCAATGTTATATAGCAAACTAATACACACAATGACAATAATAATTGAACAGCCACAGGACAATTCAGCAGGAGTAGCAGTGGGTCCCAAGCTAGGCACAGCCTGTATCTTCGGTTGAGACAGCGGTTCTCCCGTCCCAGCCGCCGCGGTAGACGCTCCGGACGTCGGGAGCCGCGAGACGACTCCCGGCCACCGTAGATACTGGCCTGTGGACGGTGAGCAATGGGTAGCTCACCGTCCTTACGTTGCATAACGACAGGCCGTGTCGACGGCGCGTTCGTGTTCCACGCGCGCCTCAAAGAGATGTCAGCAAAAGGAAGGGGCCACTGAGGGCCGATGCCTGCCGGGGCTGCGGGTTGTTCGCAAGAGATACCGCGCCCCCGGAACGCAAAGGGCACAAGAAGGAACATGGGTGGGTTTTAGTCAGTAAAAGTCTGACACTCCCTCCCGCCCCGCCCAGGGCGGGAGAAGTTATTTGATGATTTCCCACCCACCAAAAAAAAAAAAAAAAAAAAAAAAAAAAAAAAAAAAAAAAAAAAGCCTGTATCTTGGTTACTCAATATGCGCATGTGCACGTCCTATATTCCTTCGAAGTCCTCGACTATTCTGCATCTATTTAGCAGTGCTACGCTCGAGGTCTCGGGTTCGATTCCCAGGTCGAGCAAAAGTGTCATTGAGTTTTTCTATGAAATTCCCAGTAGCAGCTCGGAGTTAGGATTTGTGCCCGGTTAATGGCAATAGGCTCGCCCCCTATTACATGAGACCGAAACATACCGGCGAACTGTGGGTGTACATTGTTACACATCTGCCTAACTCTTCGAAGAATACATAGTGGCGTCTTTAAATGATCAGGTTAAACAGGCGCAGGATCAAGATGACGGCGTAAAAGCATTCAAAGAGGTATTAAAATAAAACCCTTATAAAGATTATTTTATGGATGCAGATATACCCAACAAGGGCCCTGGCAAATTGTTGGTTATACCTAAAAATTTAGAAAAGGAGATTTTGTTGCGAATCCTTGGAAATGGACATTTTTCAAAGAGTGATGGTATGTATTTAGCAGTCATAATATTGTGCAATAAATGTTTCATTTTGTATTCTTACTTTTTACAAGGACAACAATAACAGTAATTAATAATTTCGCAAAGAAGTCTTTGTTTTTATGAAGTTACGTTTACCTATTACTACGCAATAAAAACATATGATTAACATTCCTTATTTACCTACTTACTTCAGATACAAAAGTACCTTTTTTTCGAAAAATAAAACGTAACGCAATAACAAGCTCAATCAATACCTAAAGGAAAAATGGTCACAATAATAAAGTGTTCCAGTTGTTCGAAGAAGCGAAACTAAATAATAATATTTTGTTCTAATTGTCCAGTCAATATTTACGCAATATTTATTATTCATAACTGCCAGGGTTGCGGAATTTGATCGAAAGAGTCACCGCGGCTCTGGAACATAAATAGCATTAGGAGGAACACGGCTAGGTTTAGTCAGTAGGAGTCTGTCATTCCCTTCCGCTCCACGCAGGGCGGGGAAAGTCATTTGATGATTTCCCATCCTGAAGAAGAAAAAGACATCCCTGACACTGGTAAAGGAATACACCGTGAGAAATGCTGGACTTATTAATTAATATAAGATTGAAATTCCGAACTCGCCTTGAGCAAGCGTGGCGATCAGTACTCGTTCGTGTCTTCTATGAGAAGAGGCCTCTGCCCGTCAGTGGGACAGTATTATTTGGGACAATAATTTACACCTACCTAGTCTTTCCATCACGCCTGTATTCACCCAAGGGTTAGGCAGAGGTGTACCAATGTACACCCACAGTTCGCCGGTATGTTTAAGTCCCATGTAATAGGAGGCGAGCCTATTGCCATCAACCGGGCACAAATCCTAACACCGAGCTGCTACTGAGAATTCCAAAGAAAAACACAATAACACTTTTTGCTCGACCTGGGAATCAAACCTGAGACCTTTAGCGTAGCACTTGCGCTTAAGACTACTAGGCTACCGAGGCAGATACATACAAATACAAAAAATGATTATACAATGTTTTAGATTTATGTTAAATACTTTTACATAAATCCGTGGTTAACATCAAAACTAGTTATTATACGCCATTTTTTAAGGCGCTGTGTGAATTGTAAAGAAACATGATGAAATCTAGAAAATACTGTACAATTCATGATTAAAATAACGCGTAATTCAATTATATTTGTTTAACAAGCTGATTGTGAATGGCGCTAATCGCAAATACCTATCTGTCGATTCTAATCAAACGGTTTTTCCCTTATCATAGTAACTAGGCTCTGATATACAATAAATACATAAAACAATAATATTTTTGCTGATAAATGATAATTACAACAATAGTCATCAATTCCGGGAAAGTCAAAGTTTATTTGTCAATAGTTTTACCTAATTTTCCGTTATTATGGTTTACTGCCTTGTGCCCGCGACGAATTTTGTATATTATCCCACGGGAACCGCACATTATTCCGGGATAAAAAATATCCTATGTGTTATTCCACACTACAATCTATCGCAGTGCCAAATTTCATCCAGATCCATTCAGCCGTTTAAACCTCCTAAACTTTCGCATTTATTAGTAAGAAGTGTTGTAGTAATAGGTATTAAGAGACAATATTTGTATATTTTTTTTATTTTGTTTAAGAGTAGGTGATCTCTGGAAGTAAAAATATTCTCCCAACAGAATTTCAGTCACGGCGGCTACGGAATGTTACAGCACTAATATCCATATTACGGACTATTACTGAAAAAATATTACATACATACATAATCTCACGCCTTTTTCCTGTGGGGGTAGGCAGAAGCCACAAAACGTCACCTGCTACGATCCTTACATGCTTCTTTCGCCTCGTCCACGTTCATACATCTGGCCCTACAAGCACGTCGGTTACGAGTACTGCGCACCTGACATATCTGAAGAACCTGACCAAAAAAATATTGAAAAATTCAATAACACTACCTGACCTTGATATCGAAAGCAGGAACACACGCTCAGCATTTGCGTTTGTAATCACGAAACCCACCAGCGCAGGGCGGGGAAGTATTGGTACAATCACATTTTTTTTTTTCAATGACCAATATCTACATTATTTCTTGGTGCTTGGCTGTTTCATGGTACACTATACTTCCACGAAGTCGTGAGCAGAAGCTAGTCAATATGAAGCGAATAGCTATTTTTACTAACTTTATAAAGCTTTTCTTTTGTTTGTTTACAACTACAGTCGGATTGGAAACAATATTGTTACATAAATATAGCGAGATTCACGAGGAACAGTATAGACTATATAACTTCACACTACGACACACAGGAGCGGAGTAGTAACAAAAGACGTAGAAACGTGATTGGAAAAAACCAAGTTACAAATTAGTACCGTATAATTTTAATACTATTCCTAGAAACAAAAACAACTTAAAAATATGCTAGTTTTTATTTGTATTTAGTAAACTTTGAATCCTTTTGATTGGGGCCAAAGAACAACGCGCATGTGATTTACAGTTTGCAAGTCATTCTCGATATTGAAATTAAACAGAATGTAGTTAGTTAGATATTGATCTATAGTAAACATAGCTAACTATTATGTGTTGATGTGAGGATAAAACAGCTGTGTCATTCCATACAATTTTATGGAACTGCGCAATAGTGAGCGAACGCCGAAATAACAATTTTATTAACCCCCGGAGTGTTATAAGTTTGACGTGTCTATGTGTGTGTCAGTGGCATCGTAGCTCCCGAACGCATAAACTGATTTTAATTTTGTTTTTTTACGTGCTATCCGAGGCACGGTAGTGCCACCAGTACCACCTACTCCCAAACTCCGGGATGTTACTGACAAATTCGTAATGGAAAAATCCAATAACACTTTTTGCCCAACCGGGGAATCGAACCCAAGACCCCACGCTCACCAACGGCAACGACCAACGTGACAAAATAAACCGACTGAACACTTTTACAATTTTAATAAAAGCCGGCGCCATGTTTAAATTAGTGGTACATTCACACGCATGTTAAAACATCCAATTTACTCAATCGGTCATGAACCGAATGCGTGCTAGCATCGTGCGTACGTAAAAGTTAATATATTCTAACAAAACAACCGTCTGGTGTGTCGCTTTGTAAACAAAACACACGATGCATATTCAATACTGGTCTGTATTGTTTCGTAAATTACATACGTTTACGTTTATTTCCACGAATTACGCTGTTGAACAAAAACAATGTTGAAGCAAAAAATTACACTCCTTTTGAAGCAATAAAGTAAAAACAAAAAATTTTTGTTTAAAACATAAAAAATAAAAATCCAGTACCTAAAGAGCTGATAACTTTGAAACCGCTGGAACGATTTCAATCAAACATAGCTAAGAACACTCCCGACTAATCCATCTTTCAAACAAAAAAACTAAATCAACATCAGTTCATGCTTTCAGGAGCTACGATGCCACAGACAGACACACACAGACACGTCAAACTTATAACACCCCGTCGTTTTTGAGTCGGGGGTTAAAAAGATCTTTATTAACAATTGTATTAAGCCCTGTTTACTTTAGAAACAATGTTTCGCAACCTTGTTGCAAGCAACACTTGATGTTGCGACATATTCTTTTGTAGAACATGAACACGGAACATTTATTAGCATGTTGCCAATCATACAACAAGATGCTGCAGAAACATTGTTGCGTGGCATCATTTTTTAGTTAACTTCTCTTCCTAATTCTAACAGCTTCGTGGATTAAATAACAGCAAATTGCTTTTAAAAAATTATGAGTTCAATATACCATCACGCCTGTATTCCCCGAAGGGTTAGGCAGTCGTGTACCAACGTACACCCACAGTTCGCTGGTATGTTTACGTCTCATGTAACAGGACGCGAGCCTATTGCCATTAACCGGGCACTAATCCTAACTCCGAGCTGCTACTGAGAATTTCATAGAAAAACCCAAAAGCGCTTTTTGCTCGACCTGAAGACCTAGCAGTCGCGCTTAGGACCACTAGGCCAACGAGGCCGTCAATTATGAGTTCATTTTTGAATAATGAGTGAAATACACTAATAGTTACTAGAACTGTCACTGGTTTATAAACATAATGTTCGAAACTGTGACATCTTATTTTACGTAAATTATTGCAATATCGATTTTCTCGTAGCAGTTCGTAGCTAGTTGCTACGGCGTGCTACGTAGGGTACCTAGGGTGAAAGTGACAACGGAGAGGCGTAGACATCTTTATTGTTGTAAAATTATCTGCCTCGTGGTCTTGTGGGCCTAAGCGCGACTGCTACGCTAGAGGTCTTGGGTACGATTCCCAGATCGAGCAAATTGTTACTGGGTTTTTCTATGAAGTTCTCAGTAGCAGCTCGGAGGAACTCAGCAGCTCGGAACCCGAAGCCCGGGTAATGGCAATAGGCTCGCCCCCTATTACAAGGGAAATGTGGGTGAACATTGGTACACCTCTGTTTAACCCTTCGGAGAATATAGGTGTAGGTATGTACGTAGGTTTCGTGGGGGTATTTAAAGTTGGAACCCTTCCAACAGAGAAATTATCGCAGTAATGTGAAGAATATAATATAACTTCTGGCTTCATTTACTGTCTTTTTAACCCCCGACGCAAAAACGACGGGGGTGTCATAAGTTTGACGTATCTGTGTGTGTGTGTCTGTGGCATCGTAACTCCCGAACGCATGAACCGATTTTGCTGTAGTTTGTTTTTATTTTAAACGTATATTAGTCGGGAGTGTTCTTAGCTATGTTTGATGGGCATCGGTTTAGCGGTTTTAAAGTTATCAGCTCTTTTGTTTGCTACGGTAGGAATTTTTATTTTTCTGTCAGGGGTTCCTAAAAATTTTTAATTTCGTGTTTTTTATACACCCGTTCTTATCAGTAATTTCGTAACAATCGTATTCACTGATAACTTGTCAAACACGTACTTATAATAAAACTTCATAATTCAAAAACACGTACATTAAATAAACAATGGAGATACGATAACTAAATGACGCATTCTCGTTCAAAATACGTCATTCGTAAACAAAAATGGTGGCGCGTGTTATCACGATTGATCGAGTTTGGTTGTTCTGTTGTATCAATCAATTCGATTCTTTAAGCTTGGATTACACAACTACTTATAAATAGAATATTTGTGAAGCTAGTACGTATTAGAATAATAAAATAACAATCCTCCTGACTGCATTTCGGTAGCCAAGTACGCAGGAAATAATAATAGTGCACAAGGGTGTGCGCAAACACAGATGCACTTCTGCTTCTCTCATTGTCATAGAGAGATGGGGCGGCAATTAAACACGACCTAGGAGAGACCAGGAGCAGAATCTACGGAGCTACAAAGATGTCACACCACTAATTACCAAACTTCTAGCTGCTACTGAGAAGTGAAAGAAGAACCTTATTAAATTTTAATAGACCTAGGAACACTAGTTAAAATAATAGCTGTCAAAGATCTTCTTAAAGTGCGATGTGAAAGGTTCCT
The DNA here is from genome assembly GCA_947462355.1 of Caradrina kadenii. NCBI lineage: Eukaryota > Metazoa > Arthropoda > Insecta > Lepidoptera > Noctuidae > Caradrina > Caradrina kadenii. Next base: position 3,162,550 of record OX381691.1, on the reverse strand, counting down.
AGCTTCATTGCTACGAATACTGTGCCATGGCCACTTTGACCGAAATTCGGCCGAACATACCATCGTACCATCACACCTGTGTTCCGCAAATGGTTAAGCAGAGGTGTACCAATGTACACCCACAGTTCGCCGGTATATTAAGGTCCCATATAATAGGGGGCGAGTCTTTTGCCATTAACCGGGCACAAATCCTAACTGTGAGCCGCTACTGAGAATTTCATACAAAAACCCATTAACACTTTGCTCGACCTGGACATCTAACCGAAGACCTCTAGCGTGGCAGTCGCGCTTAGGACCACTAGGTTAACGAGGCAATTCCACCTTCGGCGATTCGGTCGAAAGAATACTATTATGCGTTACACACGTAATTATCAGGAAGCTAATTACATCCAATCCTTCAATGTATGATCAAAGTGTTTAATAAAAAGCACTTTTGAACTCGGCCAGCGCTGACGCATTAGTTCAATACTGTTTGTTTTCATTCCGTTCTCTTTACCGATTTATCTAGACATTTCCCACACATTATAATTGTGTTTTGGGACAAAGAAAAACAATTTATAAATACCATGGCCTGCTTGCGTTAGGCGGGGTTACATTTGACCCGTTTACGTTATAACTTGACTCAGAGTTCATATCTTTGTTCTTTTTTTTAAGTCATTGGATTGCTAAGAAGCCTTCTCATCTCCTTCGAATTTTTGACAGTCATTACGGATAGTCAGAAGCCAGGAAGTCTGACAACCAGTCTTACCAAGAGGTATCGTGTTGCTCAGTAACTGGGTTGTGGAAGTCAGATAGGCACTCGCTCCATGTAAAACACTGGAACTCAGCTGTATCCGGTTGGACTGCAAGCCGACCCCAACATAGTTGGGAAAAGGCTATGTAGATGATGATGATGGATGGCAACGAAGCCCACGACCCACCTGCTGTTAAATGTTCACCGCTGCGTATAGACATATGTAATACCAGAGGCCTTGTAAAACCGTCGCCATCCCAAAGACAAAGTTAAATTGTCTCATGTGCCTGTAATTACACCGGCCTCCATACCACACAGCAACGCTGCTTTGCGGCAGAAATAGGTAAGGTAGTCGAACCTTCAAAAAGAAATAGCTCTACTACTAATTAAATTTTAAGTAACCCCCGACAGAAGAAAAAAATCACTACCGTAGCTAACAAAAGAGCTGATAACTGTGAAATCGCTAAACCGATTTCCATCAAACAAAGCTAAGAACACTCCCAACTGATTACCCTTTCAAACACAAAAAACAAAATCATAACATCGGTTCATGCGTTCGGGAGCTACGGTCCCACAGACAGACACACACGTCAAATTTATAACACCCCGTCGTTTTTGCGTCGTGGGTTAAAAATCTATTCTATTAATTCTATTTCCAATATTTTGCACATGAATGATTGATGTCTCATATGTCAATTAAAACCTTGCTTATCTTCAGAATGGAATACAATTAATGATTTATGATGATTTTACATTGTAATACATATGTTTATTCAAGAGATAATTAATTTCGTAACTGTAATTATCACACCTTGGTCTTGATAATTGAATGTTTACATCATCACGTCCTACTGAGCAGATACTGGAGGACCTAGCATGAGCGTGCGGACTTATCGCAAATATATAATGAAGCTGAACAGGTGTTTGTTTGTGTAAACGCGTTAATCTCTGGAACTTACGATCGGAAATTTTGGACAGATGACACTATAAAATTAAAAATTCCAAGATACAACTTCTCTAAAAAACCATTTTGTTTTACCCCTGAAAACCCGATTAATTTTTGAATAACTATAAAATTAGATTTTTAGTTGCTTTGAAATCAATAAATAGTTAAAGAATTGAGTATATGTTGAGTATATGTTTAATATATGTTTGTAAACGCACCCACGACACAAGAGAAATTCCTATTCGTTTTTTTTAAATAAAAACTAAAAACTAAACTAAACTAAAGGCGGAAAGTAACATGGGTAAAAGAAAGTCGAGAGCATAAGCTAGTGTCAGATAAACCTAGATGGTACATTTGATTTGAAAAAGCGAGATTGGTACTTGCCCGGTATCCAACCCGAAATCTCATGCATGAGGGGGGACAGATTAATTACTGAGCTATCACGATAAACATACTACTTAGAGCCACCAACCATTAGGCTACCGAGGCAGTTTCCTCCTACTCCTACTGTCCTACTCGAGTCCTACTATCTTACTATATATCTTATCTTACTATATTATAAATGCAAAAGTTTGTGAGGATGGGTGGATGTATGGATTGATGCTTGTTATACTCTTTCACGCTGAAACGGCTGGATCGCGGATCTAGATGAAATTTAGCACTTAAATATATTATGGTCTTTTTTTAGGGATGGGAAATCATCAAATGACTTCCCCCGTCCTGGACAGGGTGGGAGGGAGTGTCACACTTTTACTGACTAAAACCCATCCATTTACCTTTTTGTGCACTTTGCGTTCCGAGGGCGCGGTATCTCTTACGAACAACCAGTAGGCATCGGCCCTGCATGGCCCCTTCTAAAATTGCTGTCATCTCTTTGAGGCGACGAAAGACGCCGTCGACACGACCTGTCGTTATGCAACGTACGGACGAAATAGATTATGTTTTGGAATAACACATAGGCTACTTATTATCCCGGAAGAATGTACGGTCCCCGTAGAACAATGTATCAAATTTGAAGCAAAGTAGAACAATGTAGCAAAGTCAAACAGACACAGAAATCTTAATCTATAATCAATTAATTTATCAGCTGCCATTGACGCAATCGCCAAATGTTAGGTTTACTTAATTATGTAGATACACAACACATCCCACACTGAATTATTTAAATAAAAACATACACGCAATTACTGACTGACAAATCTAGTTAATACAGCTGAAAATCGCATGCGCTCCATAGAGGCTTTCGTGAACGTTCGATAGTACACTCCATTTACTTAGTATTCAAAACACAGATATGCAATGAAGGTATAGATAGGTTTTTTCAGTACATTCGAGATGTAATCGATTCACATCTAGTTAACATCTTTTGTTGTATACCATCACGCCTTTATTTCCCGAAGGGTTAGGCAGAGGTGTACCAATGTACACCCACAGTTCGCCGGTATGTTTAGGTCCCATGTAATAGATGGCAAGCCTATCGCCATAAACCGGGCACAAATCCTAACTACGAACTGCCACTAAGAATGTAATAGAAAAACCCAACAACACTTTGCTCGACCTGGGAATCGAACCCAAGACCTCTAGCGTAGCAGTCGCGCTTAGGACCACTAGGGTAACGAGGCAGTTGTTTTGTTGTTTTGCGTCAAAACATTAATTAAAACAGCAACGAAACTTATTTAAAAGTTTAAATGGTTGTTAATGAGGGTGGTGACGTGTTTAAACATTACCATTTCTTAAACAGAAGATGTAGTGTTTATACTTACGGGGTGTAAAAATACACTTAACGAAGTAAGTTAGGAACCTATATTTGAAAAAAAAAATATATATATATATGCCTATTAATGTTCCAATGCAGGGCAAACGCCTCTTCTCATACAAAGAAGCCACGCCACGCCATTGCTAATCCGACTCTGCTCGAGTCGGATTAGCAATTTCAAAGTTATATTAATTACATTGCCACGTTAGCCTAATGGTGCTAAGCGCGACTGCTACGCTAGAAGTCTTGGGTTCGATTCCCAGGTCGAGGAAAGAGTTATCGTGTTTTCCTATGAAACTCTCAGTAGCAGCTCGGAGTTAGGATTTGTGCCCGGTTAATGGCAATAGGCTCCCCCTATTATTTGAGACTTATAACATACCGGCGAACTGTGGGTGTACATCGGTACACCTCTGCCTAACCCTTCGGGGAATACAGGCGTGATGGTATGTAAGTATGTACATATACCTGTGTATCTACGATTTTAATTTATATTATATACACAGCTGTATGTACTCAAAAGACATACTAAGTTATCTAAACAGTAGAAAGGCGAATAGCACATAACAGCAGTGTATATAACGCGACTTGTAAACAGATTTCTTTTGTATTTACTACGTTAAAACGTGTATGCTTGTAACCTTCAAAAAACATATTCACAAAACCTACCCACAACGTCTATATACATAATAATCTTTAATTAGTGATCGCTCGATCGGTAAGTGGTCCGAATTCGATAGCAATTCAGCCTTCTGCGCGTAATATTTTTAAAAACATAATATTAAAAAAGTTCATTAACCAACTACAGAAGAATAAAAATCCGTAGCCCAGCTAACAAAAGAGCTGATAACTTTTAATTCGCTGAACCGATTTCCATCAAACATAGCTTAAAACACCTAGTCGAGGGTGTTCTAAGCTATGTTTGATGGAAATCGGTTCACCTTTCAGACAAAAAATCCTAAATCAAAATCAAATAATTTATAACGCCTAATTAGATTTTTAATTGACTACGTTTATTGTTTATAAGAAAACAAATACGTTTTTTTAATTAATTGCAGCGTCGACCATCAAAATATTCACATACCATCACCAATGTACACCCACAGTTTGCCTGAATGTTTAGGTCCCATGGAATAGGGGGCGAACCTATTGCCATTAACCGGGCACAAATCCTAACTCCGAGCGGCTACTGAGAATTTCAAAAAAAAACCGAATAACACTTTTTGCTCGACCTGGAAATCGAACCGAAAACCAGCAGTCGCGCTTAGGACCACCAGGCTAACAAAGCAGTAAAAATATTCCTATTTATAAAAAAAAAAAATCTATTGTATTGAACCAGACGAAAGTAACAGAAACTTTTGTAAAAGTCCTATTCTGTAAAAATCTTCCTCGGTAAACTTAGATGACGTGAGTTTCAGGCGAGTAGTCAGTCCTTAGCATTAGTCAACAAATAGGAGATTTGTTTAAAATAGACCAGCTGATGCTAAGGACACCTAACTTACTTCACCATTAAGTTTAGGTAAAGGGAGGCTTTTTTTTCGGATGGGAAATCATCAAATAACTTCTACCGCCCAGGGCGGGGCGGGAGAGAGTGTAAGACTTTTACCGACTAAAACCCATCCATGTTCCTTCTTGTGCCCTTTACGTTCCGGGGGCGCGGTTTGTCTTTCGTACAACCCGTAGCCCTCGGCAGGCATCGTCCCTGACTGATCCCTCCAATTTGCTGACATCTCTTTGAAGCGCGCGTAGAACAAGAACGCGCCGTCGACACGGCCTGTCGTTATGCAACGTACGGACGGTGAGGTACCTATTGCTCACAGACCTGCGTCTACGGTGGCCGGGAGTTCATCTCAGGTAAAGTGAGCCTGAGGTGAGCTGTCATCCTACCTGCTGTGTTATGCCTAGTGTAAAAATCTTCATTGAGTTTCGAGAAGAGATTCAATCCAATCAAGAGAGATTATTCCAGAATAGCATTGCAGGTGCACTGTATACCCACGCGAGCTTACTCGAGATAAAAAAGCAAGTTGTTTATTTACGACTCCCTATAAACACTTGACAATGTTATTACACTCCACTACCGCATAAACGCAAATATTGCCGATATATGTCGAGTATTGTTATCTGAAACGCAAATGCTCGTGGGAGGTAAGCAAGGGATTAGGAGATAGGCACCAGCTTCCACGAGGTTACCTCGTGATTTGGTTATGTTTGCATGCTGAAGTTGCATGTACAGACAGCGTCATCAATTAGTTACCCCTCTTGCATAGAAAATCGTTCGAAAAGGGGGAAACCAGTTGATGACGCTGGCTGTACTAGGCCATCGGACTATTTCAGTGAAGGAAGAGGGAGTGCATTTGTGGTTGCTTGCGTAATATTACCTAGTAGTAATAGAGCTCTTTGCGAAGAAGCTCGTCCGGGGAAGTACCTATTACAGCCGCAAAGCAGCGTTGCTGTGTTTCGGTTTGAAGGGTATGGGTGCTGGTAATTGAAGGCACATGAGACTTTTCAAAACGCATTTGCAAGGCCTCTTGTATTTCAGATGTGTATAAACAGCGGTGACCACTTAATACCAGGAGGGCAGTCGGCTTGTATGTCAACCAACGATATTGAAAAATAAAATATATACTGGGCCATCAAAGTATTTCACTGAGGGAAGAGGGAGTGCACCTGTGTTTGTGCACACACTTGCAAACGTGCTACTATATCACCCTTGTGTCCTTGTGTACCTGGCAAATCTCTATTGAGATTGGTCACCCTAACTCAGGGTGTAATTGTACGAACTTTTAGTTACTATCGCAATCTAGTCTTAGTCAAGCCAATGTCAAAGTCGAAGTCAAAGCATTTATTTCAATTAGACCATTTACAGGCACTTTTGAATTGTCAAGAAGTTACATTTAAAAGTTGGAGCTAATTGCTTGTTCCAAAGCGTAAGTCTCTATGGAGAAGAACGAGCAAGAAACTCCATGGACGCTCTTTTCTTCCAATTTGGTTTTTTCAAAATCTTGGTTACAATATTATTGTTGCTTCTGTATGTGAAAACAATGAAGATGAGTATAAAACAATAAAAAAAAATTGTACTAAAGATGTAAGCCATGGCAGTTAAGATATGACCAATCCCAACTGACAGCACCCGTTCACGAACATGACGCTTGCTAAGCACCATTTAGCTCAACCATCTTGTCGGGAGTCTCAATCGGATAGAAAAGATACCCGCTAATTGGTAGAATTGGTCTTTGAAATTCGATCTTAAGTACTTAGTAACTACTGGACACTAATAATTGACTTAACTTATTAGTTCAAGTAGGTACTTCATTGTAATAGAGCTTCTTGTGAAGTAGCTCGTCCGGGGAAGTACTGTCGTCAAACTTATCCTGTCGGTACTTATCATATCTGCCACCAAGCAGCGTTACTGTATTTTGAATTGGAGGGTGTTAGAACTTGAGACATTCACTTTATCATTTTTTATTGTCACAACTTTGTAACGTTAACATGTACATACTTATATTTTTCTGTTACCTTGTTCTGAACTGCCTCGTTAGCCTAGTGGACCCAAGCGCGACTGCTACGCTTAGAGGTGTTGGGTTCGATTCCTAGGTCGAGCATAGTGTTTTTCTATTAAATTTTCAGTAGCAGCACGGAGTTAGAACTTGTGCCCATGCAATAGGCTTGCCCTCTATTACATGGGATCTAAAACATACCGGCAGACTGTGGGTGTACATTAGTACACCTCTGCCTTACCCTTCGGGGAATACAGGCGTGATGGTATGTATGTTCTGTCTCACTCCTGGGCAAAAGCCTACCTCCACTTCTTCTATGCTTCACGTTACAGTGCCTCAACTCAGTTTCCAGATTTGAAAGAATCTATTCAGTTCCTCTTGCAATCCCCTTCGTGGCCTGACGCGACCTCGACCAAAGGGCACGATCAAAGGGCACTACTTTGGTTTTTTTTTTTGGTTGGTGGGAAATCATCAAATAACTTCTCCCGCCCTGGGCGGGGCGGGAGGGAGTGTCAGACTTTTACTGACTAAAACCCACCCATGTTCCTTCTTGTGCCCTTCGCGTTCCGGGGGCGCGGTATCTCTTGCGAACAACCCGCAGCCCCGGACTACTTTGGTTGTAGGTACATATACGTACTTTATTGAAACACGTGTAGTCTCCAGAAGTATGTCTGTCATCGGTACATTTCCTACGAAATAATGACGTAAGTAAACATTATTACCGAACTATTGTTATAATAATAACGTACACCTGTATGTTTATCTGTGTGACCTCCTATAGGTAATGTATTTTCCTAGCTTCATTCTTTTCATTTTATGATTTCCTCCTCTAATATGTAAATATTAAACTGAGTGGTTCTTAAGATGTCTGTCATTTGCAAATGGTATTGTCGGATATAATGTTCAAAGATTAAGTTAATAATGTTAACTGCTGACGGTAAAATTTACGATCAGAATAAGTATGGAGTTTCTTTCCCATTCTTCTCCATATGAAACTACGTTTTTGTTTAAAACCACCTGTAATAGATTACTATTATAATATTATGTATACTATTATTATAACATACCATCACGACTGTATTCCCTGAAGGATTAGGCAGAGGTGTACAAATGTACACCCACAGTTCGCCGGTATGATTAGGTCCCATGTAATAGGGGGCGAGCCTATTGCCATTAACCGCGCACAAATTCTAACTTCGAGCTGCTACTGAGAATTTCATAGAAAAACCCAATAACACTTTTTGCTCGACCTGGGAATCGAACCCAAGACCTGTAACGTAGCAGTCGCGCTTAGACCTATTACGCTAACCCGGCAGTCACTATTATTACGTGTTACAAAAAGACTCGTAAGAAATTTACCTAGCCACTATCATTATCACTATTTGTGTAGTCTTTTCCCAACTACGTTGGGGTCGACTTCCAGTCTTTCCAGATGCAGCTGAGTAGTATCCAGATACCAGACTTTTACATAAAGCGACTGCCTATCAGTAACTGGGCAACACAATACAACAACCCCTTGATAAGAATGGTTGTCAGACTATCGGGCTTCTGACTACCCGTAATGACTGTCATTACTCTACGAAAGACAGCCTTATGTGCTTTCTGAGGCACAGGGTTGTCACACCATTCACGTCACGTAAGATACTTGTACCAAAATAACTGATAAAGTTATCTGGAACTTAACAGAAGATTGTTGCTACTATACAAGTAATAAGTGACCATGTTAAGCCTTATTTAAAAAGACTGACATAAAATAAACATCAAAATATTTTCCAAAAAACTTTTCCATAAAACACACACAAATTCCAGTTAAACAGTCCTGCTTATCAGGTGTATTCCGTTTGTGAGACATCAGACAAAAATATCAGAAGGATAAACGAATGTTGACGGAGACAAGTAGAGACAAGTAGGAATTGACCAATCATAGACGAAACGAGAAACGTGATATGGATTTCAAATAGGTGGAGTAAGGGACTCCACCTGACTACCCCGTTGGTCTCATGGTCTCAAGCGCGACTGCTGAGCTTCGATTCCCAGGTCGGGCAAAAAGTGTTGTTCGGTTTTTCCATTACGAATTTCTCAGTAGCAGACCCGGGGTTTGAAAGCTGGTGGTGTGACACCTCCGTGTCTCATAAAGCACGTTAAGCTCTTGGTCCTGCTCTTGATCTCTACCCGGTCAAGTCGTATTGTCGTTCCATCTGACTATGGGAGTGAGGGAAGAGGGAGTGCACTTGTATTTGCGCACATACTTACGCACGATAATATGTCCTGCGCATTTGGCTAGTTTTGATTGAGATTGGTCGCCGCGACCGATTTCGGTCTGAAGAGTATTATTATTACTCCACCTGTCACAGCCAATCTTTACCAAATTTCCTGCCTAAGAACAAATGAAAGTAATCAGTGCGAGATGTTCTCTCATCTAAGTATTCAGAAACGCGTATATATCAATATATCAAGCCAATAGTATTTTTTTTTACGAATGGGAATTCATCTAATGACTTTCCCCGCCCTGGGCGGGGCGGGAGGGAGTGTGGATTTTTTACTGATGTTCCTTCTTGTGCCCTTTACTTTCCGTGGTCGCGGTATCTCTTACGAACAACCCGCAGCCAAGCCAATAGCACTGTGACATAGAATAAAAAATTTAAGTAACCCCCGACAGAAATATGAAAATCCCTACCGCAGCTAACAAAAGAGCTGCTGATAACTTTCAAACCGCTGAACCGATTTTTATCAAACAAAGCTAAGAACACTCCCCACTAATTATGCTTTAAAAAAAAAACTAAATCAAAATCGATTCATGCGTTCAGGAGCTACGATGCCACAGACAGACACACACACACACACATACACACACAGACTCGTCAAACTTAAAAAACCCCGTCGTTTTTGCGTCAGGGGTTAAAAATGGCAATAAGTGGACTTTCTGTCTCACATTTTAGTGGTAAAAGCATCACACCACCACGTTATCGCGTAGCGGTCACGCAATGGCAAATAATGTCCACGTCGTCGGCGCGGGCGCCGCTATCTGTTTGTTAACTTACTACACGTCACTATGTGGTATGTATGATATCTTTAATTGTTTATCTACAACATTTGCACTTTTCTACCGTATTAAAGAAGACGAATTATTCACAGTATCATCTAGAACAGAGAGACAGGAAAAACCAGAAGTGCTATTCTGATGTCTGGCTCGGTAAATGTTGGTTAAGCTTTAGGTTTATTTGTTAATTTACGATGGATAAATGAATTACAGTAAATCGCCTACTACGCTAGAGGTCTTGGGTTCGATTAGCAGGTCGAGCAAAAGTGTTATTGGGTTTTTCTATGAAATTCTCAGTAGCAGCTCGAAGTTAGGATTGTGCCCGGCCAATGGCAATAGGCTTGCCCCCTATTACATGGGACCAAAACATACCGGCGAACTGTGGGTGTACATTGGTACACCTCTGCCTAACCCTTTGGGTAATACAGGCGTGATGGTATGTGTGAGTAAATCGATTTGACAACGTGGTTATACACGGTGTTGGGGTAAACGAAGGACTTTCTTTAAGGGAGTACAATACTCATGAAAATGAACAACTTTTACTATAGTACGAACCGTAAAATTGAAACAAAAAATCAACTGCTCCATACATTTATGTTTGCATAACTCGACAATATGTATGGAACAGCTGATATTATTTTAAAAGCGTGGTTTATTTTCATAAGCACTACACCGCCCTAAAGTATGTCCCTTATTCAAACTAACACCTTGTATAAATTCAATAAAATATGTGCTTGATAAAACGCCTAGGTATTACACATTTCTCTCGCGTATTTCAAGCATTCTGACAAGATCCTCTTCTATTCATCCGCAAACATATCCCAGGCCGGAGGTGAGCTTTCAAACCCTAATATCACATGCAATGTGACAACTTACCTCAAACTCTTTCCACCTAAATTCACCGGGGGAGATTTCCACGAAATAGACTAGTTGAATTACTTTTTTGAAGTCCCACTTTGCTTGTGCGACTTTTAGAAAAATCTTTTTCTTTTCTTATGATTGAGGCGTCAATATTAATTAAGGTGATAATGAGGATAGACTGGGAAGCTGTTGGATGAAAGTAGAAGGCGTAAGTGTAAATTAATTAATCGTTAGTTCTTTTCGACCTTTCTAAATCGGAGTCAGAGCTCTCCCTAACATCCAAAGTCGCAAAATTTGTTAAGAAAGAGTCACCGGGGCTCTGGAACGCAAAGTGCATTAGGAGGAACACGGACGGGTTTTAGTCAGTAAGAGTCTGATACTCTCTTACGCTTCACTTAGGGCGGAAAAAGTCATTTGATGATTTCCCATCAATAAAAAATAAAGCTCTTTAACATCCCTAGGTTGGATGTACCAACGCGGTGAAAGAATTAATCAACTAGATTTCCCGTTCCGTGATCTATCTGTCCAGGGTGTGCCGGACAGATTATTTTACGATTATGATTATATAACGCGGGGATAAGGGGTGCAGTACATGCAGCCGATTAGAGAAACAATTAATTTACATTATACTAATAATGTATAGCCCTGCAGCTACTTCGGATGTTTGCAACACTTGAGAGGGCACGTAAATAGGTTAGATAACTGATAAGCAAAGTACCTGATAACATCGCCTCTAATAATGTAGATAAGGGTTTATTTATATCCATGTCTCGCTACAAACTGGTTTAAAGTGTTATTTTTAACTACCTCATTGTTAGTCATGTGTTTTTTTTAGTTTTTATCAGATTGCAGAATGAGCTGTTTGGTTATAAAATTATATCAAGGTACGTGGCTTCCTATTCTTAGTCATAGCTGGAGAAATAACTATGAGTATTGTTTATTTGTCTTATCTACTATGACTATCTGATGATTATTCTATTTAACTCAGAACCCTAGAGGAGCCGCAGCCAAACCGCGGAAGCTCCTTAGGGCGAGACTCCACCAAAGTGGAGACAAGAGGAGATGTCTGGTAATTAACCAATAGGAAATTGTATTGTGCTAAAGCTAAACGCTGAACTGTCAAAATGACGCAAGCTGATCGGTTGTACGACATACATCTTCTCGTCTCCGCTTTGGTAGAGTCTCGCCCATAGGCAAGGTACCCAAATGGGGAGAAGAGATGTCTCCTTACAACCATTCGGCTTGTATTACTTAGTTTCCACACAACACAGTATCCTTTTGGTTGTTTAGAGACATCTCCTCTCCGCTTTGGTGGAGTCCGGGCCTAAGATAGATTTAAGATGAAATAACAACACAGGACAAGGACGCGTGGCGCGCTATGTTCCGACTGACTCAGTGGTGCAGCATGGGCGCCATGTTCTGCGAGGGAAGCGCCGCCGGCTAGTCAGCGCTGTTGAGGAGCCTCTCGGCCACTACTCGCTCCGCCATACATCGCTCCGCTAACTCCTTGGTGGCCGTGGTGCGACACTGGAACAACAGCCCTCTTCATCAAAGCTGGCAGTCCTACCATACGCCGATAACTTAATTCGCCGTAATTGTAATTGTGATCATTTTTGTTTATGTGTTTTTATATATTGATTAGATGTTAATTTGGCACTGCCTAGTGGTCCTAAGCGCGACTGCTACGCTAGAGGTATCGGGTACGATTCCCAGGTCGAGCATAAAGTGTTATTGGGTTTTTCTATGAAATTCTCAGTAGCAGCTCGGAGTTAGGATTTGTGCCCGGATAATGGCAAGCCTATTGCGTAACGTCTTTGGTTACCGCTCCGCTCCCGTGTATTGTAGCGTGATGTTACATAGCCTATGACACACACAAATAAAGTGGCTTTCTACGGGTAAAAGAATTTTCAAAATTGGTTCAGTAGATCCAGCGATTACCCCCTACAGCCTTACAAACTCACAAACTTACTTCTTTAAAATATTTGTATAGATTTATAAAGTCCAAGTTTACCATCATCGATGTCAGGGATTTCCAAGATAAACTTAAAAGTACATTATGAATTGGAAGTATTGGTACTTACCCAAGATCGAACCCGACACGTCATGTACCAGAAGCGGTTAGCTTAACCACTAGGCCATAACGACGTTCTACGCGCTGTTGAAACAACAGTCCATTTATTAAGTGGATGCACAGACATGTAATAATTTGTAAATCAGGTAAACATTGTGTTACCACGTGTGGTGTGCTGTAAACACGCGTGTTAATAGTTCGTTACCACTCCACAAGTGTAGACAGCACGTCATTAGATAATGCTTGTTGCTAAAGCAAGATAATTTGTGTACTAACCTTTAATGAAATCTGTAGGCCTAACTCGAGCTATTTAAGGTAAAAGAGATCAATTTAATTTGGGGGGACGCCCTACAAAGCCCTACACTGATCTTATTGGTGAGGTTCTCGAGAAAGGTCGGGTACGCAGTACTCGTAACCGGCGGGCTTGTATGACCGGATGTATGAACGCGGACAAGGCGAAAGGAGTATGTAAGGATCGTAGCGTCGTCGCCTTGGTTTCTGCCTACATAAATGTATGTATGTATGTTTCAAATCAGATCAAAATTATTTATGAACCAAAAAAGTTTTACATTAGTTGGTGATTGGAGCCTCCTGTTAAGCAAGTAATGCCTGTGTTAGGAGACTCCGCTCTTCCACAGCAGTATTCAATTTTTCAGTACCTTAGATATAAACAATATGTGAGTCACACACACCCACACACTCACACACACCCTGTGTGTGAGTGTGTAGGGGTGTGTGCGTTAGGGTGTTTTTTGGTTCAGAAATAAATTTGATGTTTAATTTGATTTTCGAATTATAAATACGACTATGTTATTGTTTAAAGCACTTTGTTTAAATTTTTAATTAAGTTAATGAAGTCAGACCAATTCAATATGCCATACAACAAAACATACATTATTATCCAACAATTAAAGTTTAATGTACGCCCCAAATAGGTATATAGTTAAATTTGATTTTAAATTAATCAGTGTTACATATTGAAAAACCAGTACAGATACGATACTTCGAAAAACTAAATCAAAATCGGTTCATGCGTTCGGATGGCACAGACAGACAAACACACAGACACATCAACCTTATAACACCCCGTCGTTTTTACGTCGGCGGTTAAAAATAGGAGAATGTGTTTTTGGTGAGAATTTTGGTTAACAGGTAACAACCAAAATGTTTTATTTTTACTTATTTTACTTTACATTACGTTATGTACAAAACGAATATTAAAAAAAAAAACAATCAAAATTACGTTAATTAAACTTCGTGCACTCTAAGCCTTAAGAAATTCATAACAGTCATTCATGAATGAATGGATTGGAACAGGTAATAAAAGATAAAAGAGGTATAAACAAAGCACTTGAACATAGTCATCCCAAATCATGATTCAGCTAATTTTGTTCAGCACTCTCGTCCTGAAGTGAAAATAGTATTGTTTCTGTTTTTCGGAAGGTTTTTCAAGTGCGAGTTCGGCTTGCTCGGGAAGGGTTTTACAATATTTAACACTACATACAAAAAAAACATCAAGTTAATTGTATTTACATACTGAGAAATCGCAACTTCTACTTAAGGCCCTGTCTTACGACAGGGCCTTAAGCATTTGCTTACGCAAATGTTTAGGTAATTGACAATAACTCATCGCGGCAACAAATAAGGTTCAAAATAGCGATACGTTTGATGTTAGTTGAATCGGATAACCACAAAAATAACAGTAATTTTAAAGTTCTTTAAATTGTGAAAAAAATACACGACTCAGTGGAATAATTTATAGGTATGTCTATAGTTAATGAAATTCCTATAATGTCATTACATAAAATTATAATTATAGTCTACGGTCAAAATTCTAAATCTATCTGAATGTATGAATCTGTGCGAAGAAATAAATTATTTATGCTCTCCTTTAAGATTTTTAACATGATACTATTATATTTTCGTGAAATATTTACCCAGACTATGCGACAAAAATGTGATTTACGGTGTCCTGTGTTCGGATAGCCCCTTAAATGCATGTATGAGCTAATGGCATATATTAATTTACGCGAATCAATGGGTCAGCTTTCAAGTAAGTTTCTTAGAAGTGGCCAATGACCTTGATATGTAGATAGGTCCAGTATTGCAGGATGAGTAGATTTATTTCTGGAGTATGACGAGTCAGAACCCAAATACTACCCAAATCTGTACAGAAAGGCATATCCGAGTTAGCACTTCCGAACTTACACTTAGACTTCAGAACTTACAACTAGCAACCTGCTTTGTTTATTTGTATTAAAACTACGCGTTTATAAAGTATCAATGACGGTCCTAGTACTCCCTAGACACATATGTTGCGCGCGCGTAGCTTTTGTACAAGCAATCTTTTGCGTTCAATTTGTTAGAATATCACGTGGTTTATTTATGTGAATAACATGTTTATTGTTATTACCAAGTGTAACATTATAAATATGACGACATCTTTTACAGGTAGATTAATTTAAATTGCATCTTTCATACCATCACGCCTGTACTCCCCGAAGGGTTAGGTAGAGGTGTAACAATGTACACCTACAGTTCGCCGGTATATTTAGGTCCCATGTAATAAGGGGCAAGCCTATTGTCATTAACTGGGCACGAATCCAAACTCCGAGCTGCTACTGAGAATTTTATAGAAAAACCCAATAACACTTTTTGCTCGACCTGGAAATCGAACCCAAGACCTAGAGGTCTTGGCTAGAGCGTAGCAGTCGCGCTTAGGACCACTAGGCGAACGAGGCAGTTTAAATTGCATCTTGTGATCATTATTGTAAAAAAACACATGACATACCTGTTAACTACGCATATAATACCAGCCTATTATTGTCGCACTGCAGGGCAAAGGTCTCTTCTCATACAGAGAAGGCACGAGCATTGATCACCACGCTTGCGTTTGGATTGGGGATTTAAAATTTATATTATTAACCCCCGACGCAAAAACGACGGGGTGTTATAAGTTTGACGTGTCTGTGGCATCGTAGCTCCCGAACGCATAAACCGATTTTGATTTATTTTTGTTTGAAAGGTGAATTAGTCGGAAATGTTCTTAGCTTTGTTTGCTGGAAATCGGTTCAGTGGTTTTAAAGTTATCAGCTCATTTGTTTTAATTTTTTTATAAGTCCTAACAATGTTTTCCTTCACCGATGACACTACATCGGTACTTACATAAAAAAAAGTAATTTCAGAGCAACAAATTCCCAACACACGGCCATCGTCTGAAAAACGTTTAACAAATAATATTGCCCGTCTAAATAACAACTAGCATTACCCAATATTTTTCCAAGAACAGCGTTGTTTGTCAAGCGAGAAGATTGCTCCATATGACCTTTATATTGTTTGTGGAGTATAATCCTTTAGTTTTAGACAAACAGCAGCCTGTGCAGTTGTTTTTCATGATTCACCGACAAAGCGTGTAGTTCTACGACGATAACAAGCACATACAAATACATAAGCATACCATCACGCCTATATTCCCCGAAGGGTTAGGCAGAGGTATAACAATGTACACCCACAGTTCGCCGGTATTTTTAGGTCTCATATAATAGGGGGCAAGCCTATTGCCATTAATCGAGCACTAATCCAAACTCCGAGCTGCTATTGAGAATTTCATAGAAAAACCCAATAACACTTTTTGCTCGACCTGGGAATCGAACCCAAGACCTCTAGCGTAGCAGTTCCGCTTAGTACCACTAGGCTACCGAGGCAGTTCAACAAAAATAACTACCATATTATTTTAATGATTTAACTTACGTAAGTGTTGAATGACTTATTACAGACATACATACATACACGACAACTCACGCCTTTTTCTCATGGGGTAGGCAGAAACCACACTGAGCCACCTGCTACGATCCTTACATACTCCTTTCGCGTTCTCCACGTTCGTAAATCTGGTCATACAAGCACGCCGGTTACGAATACCGCGCGCTCGACCTTTCTGAAGAACCTCACCAATAAGGTCGCTGTAGGTCTTTCTTTCGTATTCAGTTCATTCATTTACGTTTTTTTTTATACCAGACTAGCTTCAGCCAGCGACTTCGTTCGCGTAGTTTTTTTCTCCCGCATTAAGTTACGTTTTTGGTTACTGCTCAGCACCTATTGGTCGTAGCGTAATGTTATATAGCCTATAGCCTTCCTCGATAAATGAACTATCCAACACAAAGATTTTTTCAATTCTAACCAGTAGTTCCTGAGATTAGCGCGTTCAACCAAATAAACAAACAAACTCTTCAGCTTTATCATATTAGTATAGATTCTGTAGTGCTAAGATAATCTATTTACAAGTTACTATCAAGATGAGAAGGTTCCTGCCACGTCTTAGAGAAAGTTATATTTTTAGTAAACAAACATACACAACAACATTCACATGCCATACCACAGGCTAAATAGAATTATAAGACCAAATAATGTAACATGGAAACCACCGATTGTATTTACTCTATTTATACGTGAATAAATGAATTTGAATTTGAAATATGGAAGTTAATATGTACACAATTTTACTCATTTCCTTAATTAAATGCTCAACCTATATGACGAAACGCTTCGTAATGAATGGGCGAGACTCGCTCGCGTCAATATTTGTTTAATTACGACAACTAATTAAAATTATGAATGAAGCGCTTGCGTATGTTTCCTTTAGTGCTTGAGTGATTGTCTACCTTTGTAGCTTGTTTATAAGCCTATTTTTTGTTTACCAGAAATATAAGAAGGGGTACTTACCTACTCGTCATTATAAACGACTTTTATTGTGGAATTCCAACCCTAAAATTCGGTTTTTAACCCCCGACGCAAAAACGACGGGGTGTTATAAGTTTGACGCGTCTGTGTGTGTATGTGTGTGTGTGTGGCATCGTAGCTCCCGAACGCGTGAACCGATTTTGATAGTTTTTTTTTTGTTTGAAAGGTATATTAGTCGGGAGTGTTCTAGCTATATTGGATGGAAATCGGCTCTTTTGTTAGCTGCGGTAGGGATTTTTATTTTTCTGTCGGGGGTTACTTAATTTTTTTAATTGTGTCTTTTTGTTAAGTGATATCTTTTATACTAACTTCTGCCCACGACTTCGTGCGCGTAAATTTTCCTACGAATCCCAATTTTTTTTGATAATATATTATAAACTATAGCTCTGAGATAAAACGTAGCTTTCATTTAACGAAAGAAGTTTCAGAATCGTACCAGAAGTTCCGAACATTAGCGCATCCAAACAAAAAAACAAACAATTGAGACTTTGATTGTTTATTGTGGTTCTTTGTAATAATATTAAGTACCATATTACCTGAAAAAAGGCCCGCCATTGAATTAGATAGATGACACCATTAAGCAATAATTCCAAGACACAACTTCACAAAAAAAAACAGTTTATTTTAGGCCTCAAAACCCGATGAATTTTTAAATAACTATAAAATTTGATTTTTAATTGCTTTGAAATCAATAAATAGTTAGTGAATTGAAATGTCAAACAAGTGACGTCATCATCATGACGTATTGTCGTACAAAATCTTTGAGGAATCGCGTTTTGACAGCTCATAAAATTAACATCAATTGATTACTGGTGTCATCTACCCAATTGAATCTAGCTAATGCCTTCTCAACCACATGTTCCTCTACCAATCTATTTTAAGAATTTCAACCGTGCTATAATGACGTAGTTCTTGCGACTCTAGGGTCCCAGACGACCGACAACCGACACAGTAACCTAATTAACCAAGTTTCTGTACAAACGTAGCTAATGTTATTTATGCTCTAATAAGGAAAATGGACCCTTTAAAAAGACCGACCCATCAAAACAATTATATGAGGAATAAACAAGTAATAAGTGAGATACGAAGGGACTGAATAATAATGCAGAGATGAACAACACTATGGTGAATTTACACCAACCGATACGATTCCGACACGACTCCGACTTATAATTTAAATTCTGAAAGGATGCAGTCGTTTCAAAGACCTATTTGATATTATTAAACTTGAAGTAAATATCTATACTAAAATTATAAAGGGTTACCCCTTTATAATTTTAGTATAGATATTTTGTGAGGTTTTAATCTCTGGATCTACTGAGCCGATTTTGAAAATTCTTTTACCTATAGAAAGCCACGTTATTTATGAGTGTCATATATTAGCTATACAACATCACGCTACGACACGCGGGAGCGGATCAGTAACCAAAGCCGTAACTTAACACGGGTGAAAACAGCCACGCGGACGAAGCCGCGTGTAGTGTTTTATAATCACAACGCAAACGAAGTCGGAGTCGAGAAATAAACAAACCGATTGTCCACCTGTTGATAAGCGATCGCCGCTGACTATAGACACATAGAAAATAACACCCGCTCCGAAACCTTTCAAACTGCAACACAACAACTTTGCTTTGCGGTAAAAATGTGTAGGTACGGTTGTAGTATAGTTTCCTAGGCGAGTTCCTTAGTGTAGAGCATTACTACTACTAGATCTAGATGACCTGATCTGTGCCTTTGATCGTCATCATTCCGCGCCTTTATGTCAATTTACAGTTCAACCTTGTAAAGAAGCGAAAGAAAAATAAATAAAGTTTATTTGCACGGAGAAGGAATGAGCCATGTAAACTTTTCTTTTTCTATCGTTTCTGTCTTTTTTGTCTGACTCCAATGAAAATCAACCTTTATTTCCGATCTTAATTATAACCTGCATAAGTGTCGGATCATATAAATAAAACTCATTTTGCTCGCGGGGGACAAACACGCAAAGGTCACGCTGCACAAACAAAGTCAGTGCCGATAAGTAAGTATTTATATAGGTACATAGTTTATGAGCAAAATGTTATTGTATTATTGCAATCATCCAGTTATATTATCACCAATGACTTTTTAAATGCTGTTGGCATAATAAGTTTCCGATTCATCTCACTTCGTATCATATTGTTGTGGTTAAAGCGGGATTCATCGTAAGTCGTAAAACCTCCACGACTTACGATTTTAATAATATAAGAGTTGTACTGTTCTTTGTGAAGGGCTCGTCCGCGGAAATACTACCAACTTCACTATCTCTGCCGCAAAGCAGCGTTGCTGTGTTCCGGTTTGAAGAGTATGAGTGCCGGTGTAATTACAGGCACCTGAGAGTTTTCAACTTTGTTTCTGGGATGGCCCGTATTTGTGGTCGGTTAATGGCAATAGGCTCGCCCCCTATTACATGGAACCTAAAAACATACCGGTGAACTGTGGGTGTACATTGGTACACCCCTTCCTCACCCTCTGGGGAATACAAGCGTGATTGTATGTGTTCTGGGATGGCAACGCATTTTTAAGGCCTCTGGTATTGCAGATGTCTATAGGCAGCGGTGACCACTTAATATCTAGTGAGCCGTGGGGTTGTTTGCCATCCAAATTAAAATTATTTAAATCAACCGTTTTTTGATTGATAACAGTCCTAAGTACCTATATTTGAAGAGATCTCATATCTATTGATGTTTTGTAAATTATATTGGTTAGCAAACATGGACTTTTCGCCATAAAAACACAGTATTTCATAACAAAAATAGTACCTATCTACTAGCTATATATGTATACCCCGCGGTGTCACTCGCGTTCAGTTACATCTTCGGTTACTGCTCCGCTCCAGTTGGTCGTAGCGTGATGTTCTATTCGTATACACCTTCCTCTTGAATCACTCTATCTGTTGCTTAATACTGCATTAAAACCCGTTGCGCGGTTTAAAAGATCTATCACACAGCGGGAGCGCAGCATCCTTCCACTAATTTTAGTCATGCAATCCTTTTACTAAGGCAATAAAAACTGTTGTAAGAAATTAATGTATCTGTCAACGTGTGTTTAAAACACATTAAGATAATTGCAAGTGTATCTACCAAGAATATTTGAATCATCTCCAGTGTTCCGTGAAACTATTGAATGAACGAAATGAATCAATCTTTATTGAGCTTATTTCAGAATCTGTATCTTTTATGCCGCCTCAATTACGTAACTATTTGTTAACAAATCTACATAACTACATACATAAACTCACGCCTTTTTTCCCATGACCCCCATGGAGTTAGGCACAGAACGCCACCTGCTACGATCCTTACATACTCCTTTCGCCTCGTCCACACCGGTTACGAGTACTGCACACCCTACCTTTCTGAAGAAACTCAACAATAACGTCAGTGTAGGTCTTTCTAGAGCGTCCCCTCCCTGCATTGCCACTGACATCTGCCATATAAATTCCTTTTGTTGGTCGCCTTTCACTCATCCTCTCAACATGACCTAACTATTATAAATTGTATGAAAAATCACTGCTGTACAGAAACCGCATAAAATTCAGTGTAACTAGCGCCATCTATGCGTTCATCCAATAACTACTGTTGGTTTCAGGTAACAGAGACACTGATGCGCACGTTACACATTTTGTAAGTCCAGTTCACGTCCGAAACACGAAAGCAGAGCCACTAAGCAAGACTCGAGAGTTCTATCACACTATCACACCATGGCGCTGAACATTATCCAAGACAAGAACAAAATGGTAAAGAAAGATGGATACTAAATACAATAATTATAATAACATCTCTTTATTATGGGTGTATTCCCCGAAGGGTTGGGCAGAGGTGTAACAATGTACACCCACAGTTCACCGGTATGTTTTTAGGTCCCATGTAATAGGGGGCGAGCCTATTGCTATTAACCGGGCACAAATCCTATCTCCGAGGTGCTACTGAGAATTTCTTAGAAATACCCAATAACACTTTTTGCTCGACCTGGGAAGCGAACCCAAGACCTCTAGCGTAGCAGTCGCGCTTAGGACCACTAGGCTACCGAGGCAGTTAAAAAAAAATATATATATATCAATATATTGTACAAATCTTCTTAGATTTTCGACTGATTGAACTGAAATTGCGGTGCACGCGGACTAAGTCGCGAGCAGAAGCTAATCTCGTATAAACTGAGGCACTTACAAATAAAAAAACATCAATCCAGTAAAAAACTCGTATTATAAATTTATGAACAGTAACATCACTCATAGCGTTAAGTATAACATTGAACAACATTGGCATAAACTTGCGCCCGCGCATCGGACGCCTCTCCTGTCAACGGCGCATGCTATACGCCGATGATTTCGCACGCTGGATCTTTTTTAGAAGAATCTGGAAAGAAAGATAAAATCTTTGTATTCTTTTAGTTGATTTACGTGTGCTGTTGTCATTTTATGACGTCACGTACTGTGTGCTGATGGGGGGCCGACACACAGCATCAGTAACGCTTAGGATTCTGCCTTGTCTGTAAATAGAGATGGGATGATTATGAACATTGCCAGCCAGATTTTAAAAATATTTTAAAGAAGACATGTCAAAAACTGTGATCCTTTACATAATTATCAACTCACGCCTTTTTCCCATGGGGGTAGGCAGAAACCAGAGAACGCCACCTGCTACGATCCTTACATACTCCTTTCGCCTTGTCCACGTTCATACATGGTCCTACAAGCCCGCCTGTTACGATTACAGCGCACCCGACCTTTCTGAAGAAACTTAGGTACCTATAAGGTCAGGGTAAGTCCTAATAATTTATCCTATTAATACTTTTTTCAACCTATGTCACTACATCCTCTTTTACTCCGAAGCGTTCTCGTATAACAGCATTCCTCTCTCTATCGTTCAAAGTTACACCCTTATTGTTTCGCCTTGGACGCTTTGGTTTACAGACGCGACGTTACATGGCGAGTTAGAACTGCGACTTCTTCAGCGTACATTTTCTTACAGCTCTCTGCTTTTATTGATAATAAAATATGCCCTACAAGCCGTTCCACGTGGCGTCTCCCGCGTTAGGAAGCTATTACTCTATCCCTAAGGATCAGCATTTTTTTCAGGATGAAAGGAACCCTTTATCCTTCTGTACCCCTGGCAACGTACATGCAAACTTTTGTGATGATTGCTTAACAGCTCGTTCCCACGTTTCGGCTGTCGGGTCCCAGATTTTAACCGGATGTTGCAATGGATTTTATATGAAGCTATTCACACTTGTCTGATACCGATTTTATGTCGGCGCCGACATGAAATGTTGGGTGTTTTGTCAGCCCTTTATGTCCGGAAAAATCGTGTCAGGATTCCCTCGCCTGTGAGTAAGTATGACGCTGTTCACATTTATCGGATGTCGGGGCCAAAAGTAGAAAATATGGTGTCCGATATTCGAGTCAATAGATCATTAAATGTAGTAATTGACATCCTAAAATAATTGAAAAACTTATTTTCCTCACTTCTCAATTCTGTTATTAAGTTCTGAAATGTTCCCAAACTAAATCTTTCCCTCAGGATTAGGTGCCCCTAATATTTACGCCTTTATTCGTTTTCTTGTCAAATAATTATACACCACAACAAGATCTCTGTCAACGTCTATCGTGAACCGCCTCGCGTAGTGTTAATAATTGCCACCAACATCGACCGTGGCCGACAACCGATTAGTGAGAACGAGCTGTAAGTAGTTGAGGTTGAAGCGTAACAAACAAATAAACAAATTTACTTTCGCATTTATAAATATAAAAGATAGCAGGAAAATATAGCACCCAAGAATATGTTAGCTTCCTTCCTTCCTATTTTCAAAAGAAAATAAAGAGTCGGACCAGTAGTTCCGAAGAACAAACTCTTCGGCTTATTCATATTACTCGTACGTAGTATAGATAGATATAGGGACTGCAGTTACACAGTTATGACCGGTAAAGGTGTGTATGAAAAAATTGGTAAAATTATACCAAAAAACCCTCACCATATTATCATGGTCTATTTTCTTCTGCTGATTCTTACGGCACACGGCAGCAGACGGCACGGCTCTTCGAACTTCCTGCTCCCGCATCGGTATGGAGCTTTTCCTTGCGTTCCTGGCAGTCAAGATCTTCGACAGCAGAATGTGGTTGTGCCTCTCGATTTCACGAAGCCGTTCGTTCGTGAAAGACATGTTGATTCGCCGGGTTTTCTTGGCAGTAACTGATCTAAAATTGTATGTGAATTGTAAACATGCAGGTAAGTTAAACCTGGTAACTAGCCACATAAGAGAGGCATTCATTTTGTGTCAATATTTTTGTTTAATTAGGTTACGGCATCATCATATCAGCTGTAGGCCATTCACAGCTAGACATAGGCCTCCCCCATAGTTTTCCAAAAGGACCGGTTGAAAGCGGCCTGCATCCAGCATTTTGCGGGCAATCAGGTCTTCTCACGTCTGTCCACCTTGTGGATGGACGCCCTACGCTGCGCTTGCCGGGGCGTGGTCTTTGTTCGAAAACTTTGTGGCCCCATTGGCCATCAGCTCTGCGTGCCGTGTCTTACTGTGTGTACCTACCAAGTTTTATATACGGGGTCTAAGGGACATCGTCCACCCCAAGGTTAATATTTTTTGACGGTTATTTAAAAAAAAACCGGTGTTCTTAGACACCCAACTTTCAGCAACCAAGACTTTTTGTTGTGTCCTTGAGATTTCTCAGGGACAAAATTCTAATAACTTTTAGAAATGTTCACATTAAAATCTCAGTTTCAACCTGCCAAAAATTACTAATATCTGCATTTTAACAAGATTTTAACATTGAAAGTATCAAAAATCATCTTGTAACTCACCCAAAACTGGTAGAACGTCCCGACGTAGAACCTGGCGGCTTTTGACTTGTAACAGTAGACTGACTGTTAGTTAATTTTACAGAAGACCTCACAGTGGGCGCTCTACTCGTATTTGATATTACAGACTTCGGTACAGACTTCACAGACTCTGCCTCGCTCTTGTCATTCTCTTCCTCACTTTTATCCTCTTCAAATTCGTCGGAATACGCGTCTTCCTCATTATAAACTTCAGAGACTTCATTTTCCGACTCAGATTCTTCGTAGACGCAGGACTCAACGCATATGTTCGGTCTTTTCACAGCGTCGACTATACATCCCATCTCGGAGAGGTCTTTAGAGAGCTCATCCACCTCGTTGTTATTCTCCTCCTTGTAGTGTTTCGATTTCATCTGATTAGAATCCCCAGATGAGAAATCGGTGTTGATAAAATTCAGCTCTACTTTTTTCTCTCGGCGTGCCATTGTGGAAGCGTGCATGTACTGTGGGCTGCTAAAAGAAGGAATTAGCTTACCTACAGGTGCTTGTATACATAGCGAGAGAAAAATCGTGTGCCTCAACGTCTAGTGATACTATGTAATTACTAAAACAACCTCGATTGGTTTTAGTCCAGACTAGACGTAAATATTTACGCTTTTCCAGTGTAGTGTGTTGCGTTTGCGTATGTAACAAGACGACGGTCTAAACTACATAGTTTTGTATAGGTGCAGTGTAATGTTTTTATGCCTCACGTGTTGTGTACTACCTGTGGCTGTGGCCATTTTTAACCCCCGACGCAAAAACGACGGGGTGTTATAAGTTTGACGTGTCTGTGTATATGTGTGTGTGTGAGTGTCTGTCTCTGGCATCGTAGCTCCTGAACGCATGAACCCGATTTTCATTTTGTTTTTATGTTTGAAAGGTTAATTAGTCGGGATTGTTCCTGCTTTGTTTGATGGAAATGGGTTCAGCGGTTTCAAAGTTATCAGCTCTTTTCTTAGCTACGGTAGTGATTTTTTTCTTCTGTCGGGGGTTATGTTGGTTTAGTCTGCCTATTAGTTTTAAGCAGAGTATTGAAGTAAAGTCAAGAATTCTAAACAGCATTTAAATCTACTACCTATGCCTTAGCAATAATTATAATTTACATAATATACAAAAACGTACCAGGTGCGTATAATGAAGTTATTTTATTTGTCCAGTCAAGCGCCTACCGATAAACTTATAGCAAATTGGTTATCTACTATTTACTGCTCTATACAATATTAGTTTATTATCATTACTCCGAAAACAGACAATAAATACTTAAAAGTTGTTTTTACCGAAACACTAATACGAAATAAATTAGTTATTGTAAATAAAAATTAAGCTCTGAAACTCTGCTCTGAAAACAACAACAAATGACTGTGTCAAAATATTATTATTAGAAACTTACAAATCTTGTTTCATAGACCTTACAGTGCCAGTATTTTGTATATTTTCTTTCACTAAAAACTCTTCCTTTTTTACCTAACTTATGTAATAATTTAATAAAATCAAAAATAAGTAGAAAATCGATTAACACTTAGCAACCGCTAAACAAATGTCGCGCGATTTAGTTGCTGAGTTTGTGTTCCGTTTCCATGCAATCATTCCGGTGTACGTAAAATGTACGCAGTTAACGTTTTGGATCACATGTTGCCGCAATATTTAAACTGTTTATTTGTTTAGAAAACAGTCAATTTATTCAATTAAATGGATATTCACCAATAAAATGTGATAGTGATTAAACTATATTCGCAAATCACTACACATGAACAGAGTGTCGAGAATACCATCTATTTTTCGGTCGATGTTGACATTTCAAGTGAATCATTCACTGATCATTCAATCCCTCGTTCACATAAAAAGTACCTTTGGATGTGAGAATTCGTGTGTGCGATAATGATTTTTTGATAAATTCCGTGTTAGTTAGTTAGATTATAACAAATTTATCATTAAAAATGGTGACTATAATAAAAAATCAATTACTGAAACATCTGTCGAGGTACGTACATACTATATATTTGTAGAATACATCTCTTGTTCTATAGATTTATTACGGCGATATTAATTTAATTAATTTTCAGTGATTTGGGCTTACAGGACTTTGGTTTAACGTGATCGTGATCGGGATAATATGCTTTCAATGTATGAAACAAACGTAATTAACTTGGCACACATGTCTTCCTTTGTTTGATTTATTTATGTATTGTTTAACATACCTACGTATAATTCAAAAATGTTTTGTGCAAACCGGAAAATTTTACTTATCAGCTACATTATTTGCTCTATTAGCCGCTGCAAGAGGTGTCCGGAACAATATAAAACTCAGATTTGAACAAAAAAGAAATCCGAAATAATAACTATATAATATCATTAATTCTTATTGGAGTCAGTCAGCCAGAAATACGCGGCTGACGTGTATGGTAATCGGTCGCTGATATTCGGTGATTGTGAGCTGTACACATGTTGTAGAAATATGTACATTAGGTATGTGTTTCAAGGGGAACACAAAGCCTTGAAACATATCATGAAACATCTTGTTTACTTAAATAATAGTCGGTTCTTGTTTCTTTTATCTTTGTTTTTTTTTTCAAGAAAACCCAAATAAATCTCTATTTTATTATTTTCTATTTAGCTTCACAAATTCTTTATGTAATAAGCAAACGTAAAATCTACTTTTAAATTCCTAAGAGACATTAAAATTAATAACATTTCTTTCGTCTCGCTATTGTCGTATTTTTCTTTTAATTAATCAACTCAGGGCTACTGTTTCTGGGGCAGGGCTTAATTTTTTTTAAGAAATAGAAATACAAGCATGTTAGCTTAGTTCCAAGGCTAAAGCAGTCGCTGGCACAAGTACTGACCTTACTGTCGTGGGTTTCAGCCACCAGTTGGGAAAAGCGTTATTGGAGTTTTCCATTAAGAATTTCTTAGTAGCAGCCTGGTGTGTGAGCTGGTGGTGAGACATCTCTGTGCCTTGGAAATCACATAAAGCCTTTAGTCCTGCTCATGATCTCTTAAGTTAATACTATGTTGCTGTGTCCTACCAGGGCTTAAACTGTGCTTTAGCTTTAAGCCTTTTGTAACATTTTTACACATTAAGGTATGGAAATATACATACTATCACACCAGTATTCCCCAAAGGGTTAACTATGACCCACAGTATGCCGGTATGTTTAGGTCCCATGTAATAGGGGCGAGCCTATTGCCATTAACTAAATCCGAACTCTGAGCTGCTACTGAGTATTTTATAAAAAAAAAACCAATAACAGTTTTTGCTCGACCTGGTAATCCAACCCAAGACCTCTTGCGCAGCAGTCGCGAATAAATTAACATAAATATGATCTCTGCTCATCTGATGGCTGTCTCATCAGACTATGAAAGTAAGAGAACAGTGAATGCACTTGTGTTTGTGCATATACTTGTGCTCTGTAATCTATAATATCTCCTGCATACTTGGCTAGTCTCCACTAGGACAGGCAGCTGTGACGGAAATTCGGTCTGAAGTATCATATTTATGTTAAAAAGTTGCAATATTGTTCACAATAACATTGTTCATTTTTAACACAATTTGTTTGGTCACGTCATGTGATTCAGTTAAACGTATTATCACTTATCCAGTGTATGTATATTTTACTTATTTACATATGTACTTGCCATACCATAGTTTGCAACAAAAATACTGATGAGCAGCCATTTTTATTTTTATTACCAAAACAAGCAACACAATTCTCTCAATAATGAAATTAATTCCATCCAACTAATTCAAAATAGACATATTACATTACTATCCTGCTTTACCTGTACAATATGCATCCATTACTAGGATAGATTTACAATGAATCACATTTAAGATATCAAAAATCATTGCAATTATTTTAAAAAATACAAGAATTTGAATGTGACTACCTCATTAGCCTAGTGGTCCTAAGCACGACTGCTACGCTAGAGGTCTTGGGTTCGATTCCCAAGTCAAGCAAAGTGTTATTGGAGTTTTCTATGAAATTCTCAGTAGCAGCTCGGAGTTAGGATTTGTGCCCGGTTAATGGCAATAGACTCGCCCCCTATTACATGGGACCTAAACATGCCGGCGAACTGTAAGTGTACATCGGTAGACCTCTGCCTAACCCTTTGGGAATATAGGCGTGATGGTATGTGACTTGGTTCTTTGACAGAACTACACTCATTTGTTATTATCTCTCTAGTTAAAAAAAATACACATCTAGTCTTCTAAATGAAGCCGCTGTGCATTTCCATGGGTAGGTATTGAGCTCTAAATAAAACATAAAAGGTAAAGTGCTTCAGTAACCCTACCTACCCTTGCCGGTGCTGCGTGTTGTTTGTAAGAGATACCGCGCCCCGGAACGCAAAGGGCACAAGAAGGAACACAGGCAGGAAACAGGAAGGGTTTTAGTCAGTAAAAGTCTGACACTCCCTCCCGCCCCTCCCAGGGCGGGAGAAGTTATTTGATGATTTCCCACACCCCAAAAAAAGAAAAAACCCTACCTACCCTCTAAGATATTGTCAGTAATGTCAAGATGCTGCTGTCCTGGAGCTGGGATGAAAGATCTACTTCCCACCTGGCATAAAATCTGCACTGAGTTGTGGACTGTTGTCCACATTTCAGTATATCGGTTTTGAACAAAACTTGCCCTTGCTGATCGTACAATTGCCTTGTGCGGGGTCGAACCCGCCACTATAGCAGCACAGAGACCTAACCAACAACCCAACTATTACCCATTACCTATAACACGAATTTTAATATTATTAGGAAAATAAAAAATTTTATCAGCCTAGGGTAATTAGGAAGGAACAGTCACGTGTTGTATCCTAGAGCCCTGAAAATAAAGAGAGGCGGCACTACCTAGTTGAAGTAATTATTTTAATTATAAAACATATTTAAAAAGAATAACATAATGTTAACAACGAAAATCTATACTAATATTATAAAACTGAAGAGTTTGTTTGTTTGGTTGAACGCGCTAATCTCAGGAACTGCTGGTTCGAATTGGAAAATTCTTTTTGTGTTGAATATTCCTTTTTTTGAGGAAGGCTACAGGCTTACATAACATCACGCTAAGACACATGGGACAGGAGAAGTAACCAAAGACGTAACTTAAAGCGGATGAAAAAAACCACGCGACCGAAGCCGCTGGCAGAAGCTAGTATTTTATAAAGCTTAACATGCAGTTCTGAAAAATATTTTGTATATAGGAAGCTACTTTATCTCTGAGTGCTACAGGCTATATTTTATTATCAAAAAAAATTTGGATCTTAAGGAAATCAAAAAAGAAGGCCCCTTTTATGTTGTGTCTGTACCAGGCACACCCCAAGCAATCAGTTATGAAAAAAAAAACAAGTACATACCATGTTTAGCAAAATAGGTACTTTGGTTTCTCATCTGTTTTCATTATAAACTGTATGAATAATAAAACATGAGAGACGATGAAGTATTAAACTCGAATTATTCATAAATAAACTTTGCTATGTACTTCAAAGAACATTGAATAATTTGTAATATCAGGATATATATTCATGTTAAAATTAGGTGTTTGATGTATTTTTAAATAATTCTGATGAGTTTGCCTAGTTATAGCCATTTTAATTTATAATTATATCACCCAGTCCTGTATACAAGCATAAAATAACATACCATCACGCCTGTATTCCCCGAAGGGTTAGGCAGAAGTGTAACAATGTACACCCACAGTTCGCCGATATGTTTACGTCCCATGTAATAGGAGTCGAGCCTATTGCCATTAAACGGGCACAAACCCTACCTCCAAGCTGCTACTGAGAATTTTAAAGAAAAACCCAATAACACTTTTTGCTCGACCTGGGAATCGAACCCAAGGCCTCTAGCGTAGCAGTCGCGCTTAGGACCACTAGACTACCGAGACAGTTGAAATAAAAAATGCAAAAAGGCACCAAAAATGCCAAAAGCTTACATTACATTATAATTATTTCATTGAATGTCAAAACTCACATATTTTTGTATGACTTACCTTGTTAACAGCTATTATGCTGTCTTTTACACCCCATATGCAGGGGGACACCTAAGTCTGGAAATAAAATAATTTATTCACCTTAATAATATTCTTCCGACCGATACCCGGTCACAGCAGCCAAATTCAATAGAGACTAGTCAAGTACGCAGGAGATATTATAGTGCATGAGTGTGTGCGTAAAAACTGGTGCAGTCCCTCTTCCTTCAGTCTCATAGTCCGATGGGACGGCAATCCGACATGACCGGGGAGAGATCAGGCGCAGCCAACAGTCGTGCGTTGTTGCGCAATTATCTACTGTGTTACATCTGCCTAAAGTCGATTTTTAACTTTCCTCTTCACCCACCAGGTTCACAAAGAATCTGTCACCAGAACAGATCTCCCTCTCAGCGCTGCGAGGGTCCGGTGAGCTGCAGGACTTGACTTTGGATGAAGAGCTTCTGACTGACTTGCTGGAACTGCCGGGATGGGTGAGGCTCACGTCAGCCAAGTGCAACCGAGCTTCATTCAGAATACAATGGACCAAGCTGAAGACTGTACCCATTGTCCTGGTAAGCTTTGCATATATTATTTTTTATTTATTATCGGAACTGCCTCGTTAGCCTAGTGGTCCGAAGAGTTTGTTTGTGTGTTTGAACGCGCTAACTTCAGAAACTATTGGTCCGATTTGACAAAAGTCTTTCGCATTGTCAAAGTCAAATCATTTATTTCAATTAGACCATTAAAAGTTGTATAGCCCGTTTATCGATTAAGGTTATGGGGTATATAACATCACCCTGCGACAGACGGGAGTGTGGAGCAGTAACCAAAGACGTAAAAACGTGGTAAACGGGGTATAAATTATACCTACAGCCAGTTTTAGTAGTGTTTTCGTTTTCAGTAGAATATTTCCCAAAAACCATCTCATTTGCGAGGCATTTTTAATAAGAACAAAGAAACGAAAGGAATGACAGATCGTAATCGTATGTATGCAACTGAACAAAGAATCGTAAGGAATGACAGATCGTAATCGTATGGCGAAAGAAGTTTACAAAACACCGTGCGGGAATTCCCCGTTTCCGCGTGTTCCGTTTCATGCAAAATTCAATGTTGAACTATAAATTTTAAAAAACCAAATCGAAAAAAAATATTTGCTACATTATACCCTCCAAATCAGCTACAAATAGACACTTCAATAGATATAAAAATATAAATTATATTGTCAGAATAAAAGCGATTACCATTTCACGTCGGACAATCGGTGATCGATTTTTTTTTCGGCGAAAATGGAACATGATTTCTAATATACCAACGCCACACATACTACAAAAAATCGCTCTCACGAAACTATAGTTCTATTGAATCGGTCGGATAATCGGTCCTACAAAAAGTCGGACAAGGGCGGTGCAGAATCCGAGCTCCGTAAAAACGATTCAGAAGTTAACCTGAATGTTTTTATGACTCAAATAAATTGTTTACAAAAACTGAGTCAGATTGTGTATCATTTTAAATTCGTTGACCGACTGACCGTTATCGGTGTTGTTATTATCTTAAGAACAAAATTATAAATAGATAAAAGCAAGGTTTTTTTATTGTTTAAAAACATTTATAAACTAGACGAGCTGTGGCTCGCGAACTCGTCCGCGTAAATGTCGGTTATCGCGGACTAAAAAGTAGCCTATGTCCTTTCTTGGGGTTAAAACTTACATACATACCATCACGCCTGTATTCCCCGAAGGGTTACGCAGAGGTGTACCAGTGTACACCCACAGTTCACCGGTATGTTTAGGTCCCATGTAATAGGGGGCGAGCTTATTGCCATTAACCGGGCACAAATCCTAACTCCGAGCTGCTACTAAGAATTTCATATAAAAAATTCAATAACACTTTTTGCTGGACCTGGGAATCGAACCCAAGACCTCTAGCGTAGCAGTCGCGCTTAGGACCACAAGCCTAACGAGGCCGTTTAAACTTACCCCGTACCAAATTCCGTCAAAATCTGTTCAGTGGTTTATTCCTGAAAGCGTAATAGATAAACAGAGTTTCTTTCGCATTCATAATATAAAAAACAGAAGTTTGAATTTAATGTATCATTGCGAAATCCATGATAGAAATGTTGGTTACTATGTTTCCAACCCGGAGTAATATCAATTAATTTTGTTGCCTTTGCCATTTTGTATCTAGTCTCTCCATCACCATAAAGTCTAAAATACACTGGCAAGAAATGCCTAAAGCATTCAGCAATTCCTTCATACAATTTCAACATAACTGCCTCGTTGGCCTAGTGGTCCTAAGCGTGACTGCTACGCTAGAGGTCTTGGGTTCGATTCCCAGGTCAAGCAAAAAGTGTTATGGGATGTTTCTATTAAATTCTCAGTAGCAGCTCGGAGTTAGGATTTGTGCCCGGTTAATGACAATAGGCTCGCCCCCTATTACATGGGACCTAAACATAACGGCGAACTGTGGGTGTACACTGGTACACCTCTGCCTAACCCTTCGGGGAATACAGGCGTAATGGTATATAATTTCAACATAAAATAAATAAAACAATTGTATACAAAATAATTACAATCACGTAACTAATTGGGGTCTCAAAACAGGAAAACATTTTTCCCTTTTGTGATATACGCACATAAGGTAGTCTTACAAGGATTCTGTTCTTTTCCTCTTAGTTACTTAGGGAACCCCAACAACGTGAAAGAAAACCGTAATTACGTATTTTCGTTTTAAAAAGAAATACTTCGAATTCGTACCTCATATTCTTTATTGTTGTAAATTTTTATTTTACTGCCTCTTAGGCCTGGTGGTCGCAAGCGCGACTGATTAGCATGGGGCCTGAGTACGATTCCCAGGTCGGGCAAAAAGTGTTATTAGGTTGAACAATTAATAGAAATGTATTATTATTACTATCTGACCTCCACAACCCAGTTACTGGACAACACAATAACTCTTGGTAAGAATGGTTGTCAGACTTCCACCTTCTGACTATTCGTAACGACTGGCAAAGATCTACGAATGACAGCTGGGACCAACGGCTTTACGTGCTTTCGGCGCCACGGGGGAGTCACACCAAACTGAGAATTTTATAGAAAAACCCAATAACACTTTTTGCTCGACCGTAGAATCGAACCCAAGACCTCTTGCGTAGGAGTCGCGCTTAGGACCACTGGGCCAACGAGACAGTTTTTCTTTTATAACTAAACCATATTAAAATAAAATAAAAAACACATTTATTAGAATTTCTTTATATTTATTTGTATACATAACATACCATCACGCCTGTAGTCCCCGAAGGGTTAGGCAGAGGTGTAACAATGTACACCCACAGTTCGCCGGTATGTTTAGGTCCCATGTAATAGGGGGCGAGCCTATTGCCATTACATTATATTGTTATTTGTATAATTATTACAATAGGTACTTATTACATATTGATGCCACTATCCACTAAGATCATAATTATATGCTAAGTACAACTTCACGTAGTCGTGATAATTATCTTCAGTAACACGTTTTAATGCTAAATAATTACCTACAATGTAGTGTGCTCATTAAATTCTCTATGGCTATGTTATTTATTTTAAGTGAAATAGTCAGTGTGCTGTTTTTTCATGGCTAGTATACCAAAGCGATTTTGACCGTGTTTGGGACATACAACTGTTGGTTCGGGAAAATATATATTTGAATAAATAATATTTATGCTTCTTACTAAATTCTTGCTAGAGGTCTTGGGTTCGATTCCCAGGTCGAGCAAAAAGTGTTATTGGGTTTTTCTATGAAATTCTCAGTAGCAGATCGGAGTTAGGATTTGTGCACGGTTAATAGCAATAGGCTCACCTCCTATTACATGGGACCTAAACATACCGGCGAACTGTGGGTGTATATTGGTACACCTCTGCCTAACCCTTCGGGGAATACAGGCGTAATGGTATATTACTAAATTCTTCTTCTTTGCGAGTGTAAAATACTGCAATGCTGCATTTGGTTAGGATGGAAGCCGACCCCAACATAAATGGGAAAAGGTTAGCAGATGATGATGATTTCGAGTCAATGATAATCTTATAAGGCCCAGACGCAGGCACGTTTATCGTCTTTTTACTAAATGCGTATTTATACGATACTTACACCAAAAAACAATTTTTGTAATTCTTGTCTGTCTGTTTGTTCCGGCGAATCTCCAAAACGGTTGCACCGATTCTGACGGGGCAAATAGTGGGACAGATATCTGACGCTTTAGGAAGTAATCTTCTTTGATTTTAGAAAAAGTATGAGGATTCCACGTAAAAAATTAAAAGCAGGTAACCGACTTTCACGCCGATGAAGTAGCGGACTTGATAAGGTAGCCGCTAAGCTATTAAAATAAATAAAACTTTTATTTACCTTCCTACCTACCTTAAAATACAGCGGAGGACAAAATATTCAGACTAATATTTCAGGTTTATAATTCTAATGAGTCTGAATTTCAATGCTAAACGATCTGGCATCCCATTGTTTTAAATTTCCAACTACAAGTATAGCATCTTATTATCGCTAATTATTAAACATTAATTGCTGAACTAATTGAGAGCTAACATCGATCACGCTATTATTAAATGGTCTACATTGTCAACTTTCATTTGTGATAGTCAAATGAATAGACTGGCGTGATGCTTTATCTGTCTCCATACTACTAGTAGTAGCGGCGATCCCATTCAACGCGATTCCTGCCGGCTTCCCTTCGGAAGTAAGGAACAACGGGTCTTCTGCCGCCATTGGAAAATGGCACAGTCAGTTGTGTCTTCTATTTCTGAAGCATATGGTCACACTGAAGGTGTTTTAAATAGGTTACATGATGGTGAACTAAAAACATTACTTTCACCAGTCCCGGTGTGTGTGGCTAATCAAATCTTACAAGTTAAATTTGACCCACTTCCCGGTGTTCCATTGAGCTGAAATTTTGCGTAAATGTGCCACTTGCATGACAATGCAATATAATGATGTCTTTGAAGTGGGCTGATGATGGACCCCGAAAGGCCGTAGGAACTTAATCGAATCTTGCAAGGAAAATTTAACCCACTTCCCGGTGTTCGATTGAGCTGGAAGTTTGAATACTTATGTAAATTGCATGACAATACAATATAAAAGTGTTTAATAAAAAAATTATTTTATAAATAGATCTTTGCGTGTAATTTTGATTACACTAAGAACTAAGCAATTTTTGCTTAGGCTTCTATCTTTCGACAACCTACTCTACGCCAATGATACTAAGTATATTTCAGTTTGTAACTTTGTTATCGAATGTATTGGTGAACTTTGCTCTATCATAACTTGGCTCTCTGCGGTATAATAGACTGCAATACCTACAGGAACAGCTACGTTGAGTTTGAAAATTATATAACTTGTCCCTTCACATTTGTCCTAGTAATATTTTTGTCATAAGTATGTCGATCATAAAAAACTATCGCTGCGACGGATTTTAGTTTTTCATAAAAACACGAAATTAAAAATTTTAATTAACCCCCGACAGAAGGCAAATATAACTACCGTAGCTAACAAAAGAGCTGATAACTGTGAAACCGCTAAACCGATTTCCATCAAACAAAGCTAAGAACACTCCCGACTAATTACCCTTTCAAATACAAAAAACAAAATCGAAATCGGTTTATGCGTTCGGGAGCTACGGTGCACACACACACACACAGAGAGACACGTCAAACTTATAACACCCCGTCATTTTTGCGTTGGGGGTCAATTAATTGTTATTCGGAATCTTATACCACGTAATGGTACATTCAATATTCAGGGCGAATTGTACACGAAGTTACGGTAGAAGCTGACTCCTAAGGCACAACAGAAAACCTATAGTAGGGGTTAGTTTAGGAGATTTCTTTTTATTATTTAAATCACCATTTTTCCAAAAACTGTACCTACATATAACCTATTGCATTGTGAGTATTGTGTGTTTTATGCTCTCTCTATCTTCAATCCTCTTTGCTTGAGTGTGGACAAACCCTGTAAGCATCAAGCTCGTCCGCCATCTTCGCGGTCTCCACAATGTCGCGTGACTTTTAACGGGACTACAATTGTTTATTTAGTCCATCGTCTGTTTGAACATAATGTACTATTGGGGGTCCTAAATCCTGATCCAATTGTAAAACATCAGAAACAGTCCAATCGAATGGAAAATTGAAAAACGATTGCTCATTTTCCATTGTTTACTTTTAGCTTGATAATTCGTTCCACAACAGAGATTAAAATATTAAGGTGAATATACACTGGAGCATTTTCCGATCATTGCGATGTAATGTTCTTACGGTTGGTACAATACAAACAAAAGGTGAAAATTAAAAAAAGAATTTCCATGTAATGTAACGTTCCTGCCAATGCTCGACGCTGTGTTCAACGTAATGCTCAAGGCGAGTGAGCATTTAGGGGCCATTCAAGTATTACAAAAGCACTAAAGGGTGGCGAGGGGTCTCTGATTTGCTTATTTTTTATGACGGTGGAGTCTGCATAGTGATAACGTTACTAATATTTTTAATTTTACATTTTCGAATTTTGTCGATATTGATTTGAACACATGACAACCCTCATTTTTCCGTCTATCGCTATTTTGAGCTACATACATACATACCATCACGCCTGTATTCCCCGAAGGGTTAGGCAGAGATGTACCAATGTGTACCCACAGTTCGCCGGTATGTTTAAGTCCCATGTAATAGGGGGCGAGCCTATTGCCATTAACCGGGTACAAATCCTAACTCCGACCTGCTACTGAGAATTTCATACCCAATAACATTTTGAGGTACGTCTTGCCAATTCTCTAGGAAGCCGACCAAGTCGTCAGGAGGAAGGCCTTTGCCGGCAGTGGGACAGTGCGGGCTAGTTACAATAATAAAAATAACTTTCTCACGTTTGCTGACGAGGGGGGCATTCCCCTTCGCCTGCAAAAGTAAGCAAGGGGTTAATAATTGCAAAGAATCTGGTTACGCAATGCTTTAACGACCCCTTACCTTACCTGTAAGATTTCTTTCTATTTAGCATTTAGTCTTAATTTAAATGTCGGGTCGGCAGGACGCTTGTGCTACGTTTCTCTGCTTGATGAAATGTTACACTTATTCACGTGTAAGGGTAACAAAGTGTCGCGCGGCGTGCTCAGTGCTTAAACACGTTGACTCGCGATGTTCGCGGGAGCGGCCACGAAATATCAAACATACGGCCTATTATACAAATGTTCACACGACTACATATCAAGCTATATATTTTCAGTTTCTGCTGATCTCTCATTGTATAGGATGTCTATACAATGTAAGGTCAGCTTATACTGGAAATATACAAGGTGTTAGTTTAAACAAGGGACTAAGTACTTTGTGCTTATGAAAAAAAAACCACTTTCACTATGAAATCAAACTTAAAATTGCAAAAAAACGCAACTGTTCCTTACATTTTGTTGAGTTATGCGAACATAAATGTATGGAGCAGATGATTTTTTTTTTTTCGATTTTGCAGTTCGTACTTAGAAAAAGTTGTTTATTTTCATGAGTATTGAGTATCTAAATGTTTGACATTTCGTGACCCCGTCCGTGAGTCAACGTGTTTCAATACTCAATATTCGGATCGTGAGAGGGTGACAAGACTGACAAGACATCTCGATGTTTTGTTACAAGTACATGCTTCAGTGAGTACTCACCTTTAAATGCAGGTATCCTGTATCAAAATATTTTTATATACGAGTAAGCCTTTGTTGAACAAGGATTACGTTCCGTTCCCTGAAGGCTTACGAGATCGTAATCCGTATTTACTTTTATATCAAACGTGTGTTCTCTTATGCTTTTAAATGAGTTTTAATCCGTTCTTTTTATAGAATGTATTATTGTATTTGTTGATGATTGTATTTATTTCGTTTTAAAACTCCCGACGCAAGAACGACGGGGTGTTATAAGTTTCACGTGTCTGTATGTGTGTGTCTGTCTGTCTGTGGCATCGTAGTTCTCGGACGCATAAACCAATTTTGATTTCGTTTTTTTTTTGTTTGAGAGGTATATTAGTCGGGAGTGTTCTTAGCTATGTTTGATAGAAATCGGTTCAGCGGTTTCCAAGTTATCCGCTCTTTTGTTAGCTGCGGTATGGTGTTCTATTTTTGTGTCGGGGGTTCAATACTTAAAATTTTTAATTTTGTGTTTTAGTTACCGTTTTTTCCTATTTACGTAGTGTAACCATTTCATAATGGATTACGATGGTAGGAAGTTGATACTATTAAGGGATTTTTTTTTTATTTACAGTAAGTCTGAGTACAGAAGATGACTGCCTACCTACTACTTAGTAAAGAAAAAAAAAGAAGGTTTTTACAAAATGTGAACCGCCTTCAAAACTACAGAGTGAAAAATAATTTTAATTTTGGAAGTCATTGGTTCTATTTGTTGTTTAGTATTACCACTGACTTCCAAAATTAAAGTTATATTTCACTCTGAAGTTTTGAAGGCGGTTGACATTTTGTAAAAATCTTCTTTTTTTTTTCTTTATTAAGTACTTGGTAGGCAGTCATCTTCTGTTAGAGGAATTAGAACCCCCTTCAAGTGGGATAAGGATATTAGGTTCTTTTTTTCTAATTATATTTACGTGGAGTTTAAAATATTATTACTGCTATTTTAAAAGTATTAAATGACGTAAAAATCGCAGTTTATTATGGTTTTCTGATGATGTCAAAACGCATGCTTAAATGGGATAGAAAGCGTCACGTCAGCCTGCGTCGCATGCAGTGGTTGATGCACAAAAGCCTTCACACAATGGGTGCCTAAAGATGGGCAGGGTCGCCGGGGGTGACCCCGTCATGGACATCTCGCCACCTATTACTGGGGTGACCCAGTAATAGGTGGCGAGATGTCCATGACGCGCACCGCGAGGGCTGGTTCTATGCACATTTTGGGAAATCAATTGGAAATTATGGTCCTCTAAAAAAACACCATCACGTCTGTATTCCCCGAAGGGTTAGGCAGAGGTGTACCAATGGACACCCTCAGTTCGCCGGTAAGTTTAGGTCCCATGTAATAGGGGGCAAGCCAATTACCACTAACCGCGCACACATCCTAACTCTGAGCTGCTACTGAGAATTTCATAGAAAAACCCAATAACACTTTTTGCTCGACCTGGGAATCGAACCCAAGATCTCTAGCGTAGCAGTCGCACTTAATACCACTAGGCTAGAGAGGCAGTTAAAAAAAACATTGTTTTATTTGCTTAAGGCGTCTGTAATGACGACCTTATAATTATGATTCCGCCCGGCACATTATCCCTCATGACTACAATACACAGTATAAATTAATTAATTAAAATTTTAAACAACTGATCGCGACAAGTTACGCTGAATGAACTTCACCACCTTAATAATACTAATTAGATTATACAAACCGCATCTACGTTTGACTAATTCATGATAATGTGATTAACTAGACAGACCGATAGTAAGGCCTCTCCGCACACAGGTGTAATGTTATCACAGGACGGATATCGAGATATCAGAAAAAAAGTTATGTAAACATTCTTCTTTTTTTTTAATTTCTTTCATAAAATACCTTGCCCCTTACTAGGAGTGCTTGAAACAAGAAGACCAGGAAAAACTACCAGTAGGCTAAACAAATATTTGTTTCGTGCGGCAATTGAAGCCGGAACACGTAGCATGGCAGTCAATTGCTCAGGCACTACGCCAACCATGTCTTCAAAACAGCACATTGTCGGCTACAAATAAATTAATGGAAATTGCTAAAATTGTGTTTTCAAAGACTTTTAAATAATAACAAATAAACCTATCAGTAGAACAATTTTTATGATATCTCGCGCGTCACATAGGCGACGTACACAACCTGGGATATTATCTACCCTAAGATAATATCACACGTATGTAGAGAGGCCTTTATGATGATGCTATTACCTACACTCGCAAATTAGTTGACATTATCATGCAAAGGTTTATTTACAACTTGATAATTTGGTGATATCTGACCAACGTATGGCTAGTACTGATAGTCTGATAATAAATCGATCGGTTCAGCTATGTCTGTCAATAAATGAAAGCGTGAAGTTTTAATTTTTACTTTTA
Organism: Caradrina kadenii; assembly: GCA_947462355.1. Lineage (NCBI taxonomy): Eukaryota > Metazoa > Arthropoda > Insecta > Lepidoptera > Noctuidae > Caradrina > Caradrina kadenii. Next base: position 3,122,023 of record OX381691.1, on the reverse strand, counting down.
AAGGTTCCGTACCCACACGGTGCGAAAGATACAGCCCTGTAGGTTCCTGTTACAAGTCTGTCGGGGGAGCGATGAATGCTTATGCTAATCCCGCGCCCCTGGCCATTAGCAGAGGTGGAACTCAGCGGTGGTTCTAGCCGGTAAAAAGCCGGCGTGTCCCTCCGTCATCCACACGATGGAGAAAGTCCAAGAGGATTTCCACCGACTGTTACTAAACTTCGCTGTCTATTCCATTCGTCTGTCACAGGGTCACACTCTATCTTTGAAACCATATTAGGTAGACTCGTGAAATTATAGGATTTGAATTTCATAGACTCGCCCCCTATTACATGGGACTTAAAACATACTGGCGAACTGTGGGTGTACATTGGTACACCTCTGCCTAACCCTTTGGGAATACAGGCGTGATGGTATGTTATGTGTTATGTTTCCTCACAACCTTTTTCCTTTACCGATCGTCAAATAAAAAAGTTTTTCCTCTATGCGTCCCTAGACCATTGATCCGATTGTAGTAACACTTTTGTGGGTTCTGCATTCGGACGCAATGGTTCCTTCCGAGCCGAAAACAGACATAAATGGACACCGGGAATACAGACGCCTGCAGCAGCTTCTAGCTTGTAATATTGCTTGTTTAAACTTGTTTAATTATTCCATTGCATGTTTAAACAAGTTTCTAAGTATCCAGTCGACTTATCTGTTCTAATTGCGCATCAGCGTCGCCTTCACCTTAATTAAGTTAACCTGGTTCACTCCAGTGAACTCCTAACTGTGTTGGAAGACGTCAACCTATTTTTATTACTCTAAAATTAAGGCGAAATTTTGTTTTTCTACCTTAATTTGTTTGGTTATTAAAACATAAATATTGCTAAATGAACATGTTAAGAATCTTAGCGTTTAGTCAAATAAAAATGAAGACTTTGTCACTGGTAATAAAGTACAAATTATTTGATGTGAATACAGGGTGTAAAATAACACATAAAATAGCCGTTAACATTGCATACTGGCCATCAAACGAAGTACCAAAATATATTACTGGGAAACGGCAGCGCACAGTTTAACGCAAAAACATTGTACTTACGGTAGCATACATAATACAGAGGTCTTGGGGGTATTTAAAGTTATACCATCACGCCTGTATTCCCCAGAGGGTTTGGTAGAGGTGTACCAATGTACACCCACAGTTCGCCGGTATGTTTTTAGGTCCCATGTAATAGGGGGCGAGCCTATTGCCATTAACCGCGCACAAATCCTAACTCCGAGCTGCTACTGAGAAATTCGTAGAAAAACCCAATAAGACTTTAGCTCGATATGGGAATCGAACCCAAGACCTCTAGCGTAGGTAGCGATTGCGCTTAGAACCACTAGGCCAACGAGGCAGTTTAAATAAAACATAAAGTTAAATATAATATAAAGTTTAGTTATAGCATTTAAAACAAGTTTTCGTCAATAAAATTGTTTTTTTTAACTTTGATATTTATTATCACTGATTTAAAATCAAAATAATTATCGCTGACTGAAAATCCAACCATTATTACTGAAAGCGCGCCGCCCGCAAGCCGTCACCTTTTTAACCCCCGACGCAAAAACGACGGGGTGTTATAAGTTTGACGTGTCTGTGTCTGTCTGTGGCATCGTAGCTCCCAAACGCATGAACCAATTTTCATATTGTCCTTTTTCGTTTGAAAGGTGAATTAGTCGGGAGTGTTCTTAGCTATGTTCAATGGAAATCGGTTCAGCGGTTTAAAAGTTATCAGCTCTTTTGTTAGCTGCGGTAGGGATTTCTATTTTTCTGTCGGGGCTTACTTAAAATTTTTAATTTTTCTCTTGTCATTATAAAGGAATACTTTAACGCACACGAGTTAAAGTTCTAACTTGAACGGCATTTTTTTTGCTGTGCTAAATCCGTGCTGTTATAAGGAGCGATGACCCAGATCCTGTAGTCATAATAAAGTCTTCCGACTATATAATGTCTAACTTGTAAGCAGTACGTGTCAATGCCGATGCTCGTTATTAAAACAATGCTGCCAAGCCTAACTGGTAACTACCTATACTACAAACGCTATGTTGCATGGTAATGCTGTTGTTTCGATGTTGGCCCAAACATATGACTGTTTTATTCGCTCGTCTACGTATTTGGGTTCTGCACCAAATAATAAATAAAATAAAATGAACATCATTTACTTCAGACAACGAAGTCCATATACAAGGTAAGGTTGCTGGTAACAAAAATTTTACTCATAACTAAGGTTAGTAAATTAAAATCAGAAAGAAATACACCAGGCACACTGACTACCCCTACACAGTTCACCGGTCTTGCAACAAGTGGAGTTTCTAGGCTATCCTCAAGTGCTATATCATTAGTTTCCATTAAGGTTTTTTTTTAAATCCAAGGACATTATTGTTTCCTTATTATTTTTTGCCTGTGTTGTCCTACTGCAAGGCAAAGGCATCCCTCTCTATCCTGAGCTAGTGAGGACTAATCCTGGCTGTAAGCGTGAAACTCATCCTGCCATTTTCGTCTGAGTCTCCCGCGATTGCCGATGACCCTTAACGTTTTTCTAGACTCACATTGTGGTTTACAAAGAAAGATAAGGACTTACTTAAGGGCTATACTTTTTAAGTCCGTGATAACCGATATTCTAAACTCTTAACTTTCTTCGTTTCTAAATTTATCTTGGACTTATCTGACATCGGTGAAGGAAAAACGTCGTGAGGAAACCTGGACTTATAATTAATATGTCTGAAATCGCCAATGCTGCTTTAAGCAAGCGTGGTGATCAATGCTCGTGTCTTCTCCGTTTGAGAAGAAGCTTTAGCCCTGCAGTGGGACAATAATAGGCTGGGATTATAACCGACATTATCATGGACGAAATCACAGTCAAAAGTTACATTTTATGTTTTGAAAACAAGCGTGTTACTTCCACTACATTATCAACAAAAAACATCATTAATTTTCATAGACACTGAACCCAAATAAATAATGAATAATGCATTGAAGCCGCGCCGCTTGGCTGAATAGCAACCTTGATCTTACGACCAATGATTATCTTTTTTATACAATACTACAGCTGCTAGTTTAACTTTGTGTAAGCGAATGATGATAAAGTACTTTTTAAAGACTATCAGCACTTTTGTTTAGATCTTTTTTTTAAGGATGGGAAATCATCAAAGGACTTCTTCCCCTCTACGCGGAGCCGAAGGGAGTGTCAGATTCTTACTGACTAAAACTCATCCGTGTTCCTCCTAATGCCCTTTGCGTTCCAGGACCGCGGACAAATGCCGCAACACTGGTTTGTTTAGGTCCTACTTTATATCCACAACTACGTCCACTTGCATGTCGGTTTTCGCCGATGCAGACCAAGTCGCGGGTTAATAAGTAACCTATGTCCGTTCTTGGGGTTCAAGCTTAGTCAGTACAAAATTTAATCAAAATCGATGCAGCAATTTAGCCTTGAAAGCGCAATAAATAAATACACAAGCCCTTCTTGCTCGTATGGATTCTGCATAGCGTGAACAGGACCCCAATACTTTAGAACATGCGGTTCGATCCCCAACTTGCGAAATGGGTTGTTGGGATTTCTAACCCTCGGTTTTCTATTTCTCTCCTTCCTCACTTAAGTAATTGGCGAAATGGGGGTGTGCTATTTACCTCTGCCAACCCCAATTTGGAGAATACAAGCGTAATATTACGAGTATCCTTCGGCTGGTACTTTATCTTACTGAATGCTAATGTAGATAAAGTTTCAGAATGATTTGTCATGGCCGCTGTTAGGACTTTTACTCAGGTATTCTCTGAGGTAATGTTGAACAGATTTATTTCCTTTTATGACGTGTGATTTTGCGGTTTGTGTGTTTTTTCCTGTATTCATTGTTTTGACGTAGGAAGTAGGGGTACCATTGCTTTACCTACGCTTCAGTGAAGCCTTAGAATGTAGGATGACACCGCTTAGGTATGTAAGTGTACCTATATACATAAACGCAGTCTTGGCACTCGAAGGAGTTTGTACAATTCCCCAAAAATGTTTCCCGTAGAAATACAACAAGCATTAATTACTTTATGTTGATACTATAAGAATGAAGCTCAGAATCGTGAAAGATGTAAGGAGTGGAGAGGCCTTTGCCTTTCACTCACTTTCTTGATTAGCATTTGTAAAATTACATATATTATATACAGATCATCGGACTAAGGGAAATGGTTCTTTTTTTTTGAAGGGGCCACTCAGGGCCGATGCCTGCCGGGGCCGTGGGATGTTCGCAAGAGATACCGCGCCCCCGGAACGCAAAGGGCACAAGAAAAAAAACCGGAAAATGGTTTCTTAGATACAAGAACTTGTTGTTATGTGGTAGATTTGACTCCATATTGGAATAACCAACTTGATAAATGGATATAGGTGAAATGGAGAGTGTTTTCTGTTATACTACCGGAGTCTACAGACGCGCTGTAGATATTAAACTATACTTACATAAAAATGCTACATTATTTAGTATTCATCATCATCATCTGCTTAGCCTTTTCCCAACTATGTTGGGGTCGGTTTCCAGTCTAATGGAATGCAGCTGAGGACCAGTGTTTTACATGGAGCGACTGCCTATCTGACCTCCACAACCCAGTTAGTAGGCAACACGATACCTCTTGGTGGTCAAACTGGCTTCTGACTATCCGTAACGACTGTCAAAGATCTACGAATGACACCTGGGACCAACGGTTTTACGTGCTTTCCGAGACACGGGGGCGTCACACCACCGACTTCCAAACTCCGGGCCAAAATTCTATGGAAAAAGCCAATACCACTTTTTGCTACGCTCACCAGTCGCGCTTGCGACCACGTGACCAACGGGGCAGTCACATTATTTAGTATTATATTAATTAAAAAAAGATTTACCTAAAATCGATTCGAAAATACAAAGTAAAATATAAGTGTAATATTCCCAGTAACAGCAATTCTATTTATTTTAAGTACGTTTTCTTTCTTGTGTGTGTTCTTGTTCATGTGTAACGAAGTATGGCAGATTAGATTTGGAACTAATAAAATATTAAAAGTATTAAATGGTATTAGTGCCGTTGAATCGACTTATCATCAGCTACTTAAAATATACTAACTTCAGCCTGCTACTTTGACAGCGTGGATATTTTCACACGCGTTATGTTACGTCTTATATTACTGCTTCGCTCCCTTGTGTCGTAGCGTAATGTTATATAGTCTATGTTACTTCTTGATAATTTAGCTATCTATTGGTGAAAAAATTGTTGAAATCGGTCCAGTAGTTTCGGAGTTCATTCGGTACACACAAACAAAAATAATTTAAGTAACCCCCGACAGGAAAATAAAAATCTGTATCGCAGCTAACAAAAGAACTGATAACTTTGAAACCGCTGAACCGATTTCCATCTTAAACATAACATACTATCACGCCTGTATTTCCCGAAGGGTTAGGCAGAGGTGTACCACAGTACACCTACAGTTTGCCGGTATGTTTAGGTCCCATGTAATAGGGGGCGAGCCTATTGCCATTAACCGGTCACAGATCCTAACTCCGAGCTGCTACTGCGAATTCATAGAAAAACCCAATAAGACTTTTTCCTCGACCTGGGAATCGAACCCCTTTTAAGATAAAAATGTTTCGCATTTGTATTTTATTTTTTTATATCTTGTTGATTTATTTTACGGGAGTGACATCGAGATTAAAAAAGAAAAGATAGGCGTGCTGCCCAAAGTACGTCCGTCATTAGGTACAAAATTTTCCACAAGCAAAAACTATTTCATTGCTCGAGATATAAATTCAACCATGAATATAGATCCTAACGCCTCATTCCACTCGCATTCTTAGAAACATATTAATAAGACATACTTTTCCCTGTAGGTATTTATTACTGTGCTTTACATTCTATATTGAGAACTTACGTCATTCCCGTTACAAGAAACGTGCCATTTTGTATTCGTTTCGACATAGTCAGGGATTCCCCCCGGATTCTATTTTCAAATCGTGTTAAGGTGAATATAGACTAGAGCATTTTATCGAGCATTTCTCGTAATGTAACGTTCTTACGAATGGTACAATACAGGTAAAGGCTCAGGTTCCAAAGCATTTCCATGTAATGTAATGTTCCTCCGAATGCTCGGCGTAATATGCTCACAGCGAGTGTGCATTTACCGGTAACATTTCGTCCCTCTTCCTTTCGCGTCGCCCCGCGCCCGCGCGTCGCCCGCGCTCGTGCAAAGGCTCGACGAAATGTAACACCAATACGCTCGTTGGTTTGTACAATCATTGTTGTAACAAGAGTGCGAGCGTGCTCAACGTCTGGTTCGTGAAGGGTGATACACTAGAACATATTATTATTATAGAGCGGCTCGTTGTTCTGTTACAAGTAAATGCTCTAGTCTATACTCACCTTTGAATGTTTTTATTTGCCATTTGACCTCTGTTGATGAACTTTTAAATGAATGAATGTCTGCTGTGTTATTTGAGAACATTCTTTAAATAAGAACAATAGGTTCTTTGTAACCAGGTTTTTATAGTAGACTAGCGACCCGCCCTCGACTTCGTCTGGGTGTCTTACTTTACCCGCATTAAGTTACGTCTTCCGTTACTACTCCGCTCCCGTGGGTCGTAGCGTGATGTTATATAGCCTATGTTACTCAGAAATAATGTAGCTATCTATTGGTGAGACAATAGTTAAAATCGGTCCAGTAGTTTCGGAGCCTATTCATTACAAACAAACAAATCTTTCCTCTTTATTATATTAGCATAGATTAGCGTCTGTTCGCGATTCCACATGCGTAAATATTTTTTTTACCCGCGTTAAGTCACATCTGTTACTGCTCCGGTCCCGTTGGGTCGTAGCGATGCTATATAGCCTATATATACAAAAAAGAAGCATATTTTACAAAAAAGCTTTATTATATTATAAGTATTGATGTAAAACCACTTAATGAAGTCAAAAGTTACATAGTTGTTCCTATCATTGCCATAATTTTTTGGTTGAAGACAAGACCATACCTGGAAATTTCTGGTTATGGAGATATTGAAAGTCGAACTTCCAACTACTTTCTTTTTACTTTTTTTCAATTTTGAAATGATAACTAAACTCTAAATACCGCAGCGAGACTCGTACAATGTGTTATCATAACAAATTTCTATCGTTCTACGTCCTGCCGCTCGCTATGCCTGCTATCACGTGCAATATTAACTATATTTAAAACTAGCTTCTGCCCGCGACTTCGTCCGCGTGTATATTTTCACCCGTGTTAAAAAATGTCTTTGGTTGCTGCTCCGCTCCCGTGTGTCGTAGCGTGATGTTATAGCCTTTCTTTTTAGGTATGGGAAATCATCAAATGACTTCCCTCGCCCTGGGCGGGGCGGGAGGGAGTGTCAATCTTTTACTGACTAAAACCCATCCACGTTCCTTCTTGTGCCCTTTGCGTTCCGGAAGCGCGCTATCTCTTAAGAAAAACCCGCAGCCCCGGCAGGCATCGGCCCTGCGTGGCCCCTTCAAGTGATGTTATAGCCTATGACCCTCACAAATAACGTGGCTTTCTATGGGTAAAAGAATTTTCAAAATTGATTCAGTAGGTCCAGATATTATCCCCGACAAACTCACAAACTACCTCTTTTAATATTGGTACCTATACAATATAATATTCCTTGTCTGCAGAACCTGGACGAGGTCCACATAGCTCTAGAAGTATGTCAGGAGCCGCGAGTGATGAACTTGAATGCAGCCGGAGCCATCCCTGTGCCGGGAAAGTACAGCTACATACATAAGGTATTATGTAACACTTATTCATAACACACACACGTACAGACAGCGTCATCAACTGGTCCCGCTTTTTCGAATGAATTTTAATGCAAGAGGGGTAACTATTACGCTGTCTGTACATAGGTACGTTTGATTTAGTAGTAGTAGAGCTCTTTGTGAAGGAGCTCGTCCGGGGTAGTACTACCACTAAACTTATTTATGCCGCAAGGCAGTGTTGCTGTGTTCCTGTTTGAAGGGTATGGGTGCCGGTGTCATTGAAGGCACATGAGACATATCAAAACGCATTTACAAGGCCTCTGGTATTTCGTATGATTGACACCATCTTAGATCTAAACAAGGCCAATAATAGAGCCGTACAGGTTCCTCAATACTGGTCGGAAAAAAATTAATGAGTTAATCGACACGAAAACAAGAAGGTGGCGGTGAAATTACAGGCACATGAGACATTTCAATTTTGTCTCTGGGATAGCAACGCATCTGCAAGGCCTCTGGTATTGCAGATGTCTATAGGCAGAAGCGAAGTTTACATCAGGTGGGCCTTTGACTTGTTTCCCATCCAACGATGCTTAAAAAAAGAAACCTACACGTACACACTTTACACACACACTAAGGATAGGTATAATAACCGGCACGAGTCGTGAGCGCAAACTTCAAATCAATTTTTGTGTTTATGGGGCGCCGACGCTGCACGCGATTGGTCCGACAGACGGACCGATCGCGTACAGCGTCGGCGAATCCCCTCCTCCTTCATTCCGCCAGAGACCCAAAAATCAACTTGCAGTTTGTGCTCACGACTCGTGCCGGGTACTATACGCTCACAAATTGTAGGTAGATATCTTTTTGTAATTATTTTTGTTGCTCGGCCTTAACAGTTAAATTAATTGTTACTATGTACTTCGTAATTGGCGTAATATTCTGTAAACTTACAGAAAATTACGCCAATTACGAAGCACAAATGAAGAACATAATTTCACGGAATTGTGTTCTTAATTTGCAAGCTGTGATGTAACATGGAATAAATAAATAAATGTAGAAAATATAATTATTAAACGAATAATTAAACGTTTATTGTACTAGATAGCAAATTGGAAATGAAAAACTAATTACAACAGAATGACATGAAACAATAGAGGGGAAAAGCGCCAAGTCGACATTGTAAAAAATAATAGCTCTGAATAATTTCTTACTTGTTTTGTTCTCCTCATTATTCGGATGGGTTAGGCTAGTTAGTTAGTTATCTATGTGGTACTAAGTACTGGCGGCCATCTAGTTCAATAATAACTGGTTTTTTTTTTAATTTATTTATTTATTTATTAAACTATATACACAAATGCAATAAAATACATCGTATAAAGGCGGACTTAATGCCTTAGGCAATTTCTACCAGTCTACCTTAGGGTGATGCAGAGACAAAACTAAGTAGGTGCAAGAGGAATAGAAAATTTCCAAGAATAAAATAAAATAATAAATACATATATAATACATACATACAAACAAAATATACAAAGTAGAGAGAGAGATAAAAATACATAGGTGGAGAAATAGAACAAACTAAAGTTGTGTCTTGGAATTATTATTTAATGGTGTCATCTACTCAATTATACTGTAAATGTTTTCTGCAACAAAATCCATTCTTCTTCTTATTCGTGTGGCTGGCAAGATTGTTTCTTAGATTTGGATGTCCCACAATATTGCAACGTCCACGGCATTGTTAGAAGCAGCACGTGGGTCACTTTGGCTACATGTTTTTTGATCAACTGTGGATGTGGAGCCGAGTCACAAACCATGCGCCTCCTATCTTGCCCTCTGTGCCCTAAAACAAAATCCATGTAAATTGACAGACAAATCCAAAAAATATTTAAACACTGGCTTCGCCCGCGACTTCGTTCGCGTGAATATTTTCATCTTTGTTAAGTAACGTCTGTGGTTACTGCTCCGCTCCCGTGCATACAACACAACATCACGCTACGACAAGCGTGATGTTATATAGCTTATCACTTACAAATAACCTAGCTTTCTATGAGTAAAAGAATTTTGAAAATCAGTTTAGGAAATCCAGAGACTACCCCCTAAAACTTCACAAACTCACAAACTTTACCTTTATATAATATCGTGTTTCGTTGCGTTCTCGTGAATATATTTACAAAATATAACTTGTTTTTTTTTATTACAGGTGATAGACGGAATCTCAGTGGCTGTGAACCACGTGCAAATAGATTTTAATTGTGAAGCATTCACCAGCAGTGTTCAGGTTAGTTCATGTTTTTTTTTTAGTAGTAATAGGGCTCTTTATGAAGGAGCTCGTCCGGGGAAATATTACCACCATACCTATTTCCGCCGCAAAGCAGCGTTGCTGTGTTCCAGTCTGAAGGGTATGGGTGCCGGTGGAATTACAGGCAAACGAGACATTTCAACTTTGTCTCTGGGATAGCAACGCATTTACAAGGCTTCTGGTCTTGCAGATGTCAATAGGTAGTGATACCAGGCACCTTTGCATTGTCAATATCAGTTGTCAACTTTAACTCTTCTTTAATGGCTTTTGATGAAGAGAACCTCACTTAGCAGATGCTGGAAATTGTTAAATGAATTTTAGACAATTAATAGTAATGGGAAAGAAACTCGGTCAATTTTTTTTAATAAGTTTTTAAAAACTTATTAAAAAAAATTTATTAAAAATTGACCGAGTTTCAAAAATTTTCTTTTGTTTTCTTTCTTTAATTAATTTAATTGATTTGAGATTTACTTTCTTTTATTTGTCTAATTAATACTAATTGGACTATAATGTATAATCCATTAATTTTTCTCGTTTTATATTATTTTGCGCGCCGTGTGCCACGGCAAAACATGCTGTACATATTAAATTTTATTGAACATCTTGTTACCTACCATATTTTATGCAAATAAATAAATTTGATTTGATAGTTACCCATGCATTACATATACCAGCAAAGTTTTAAACAAAAAATCCTTTGGAAACTGAATGAGAGTATCAAACACTCTAATTTGATAGCTATCCCTTTTTTATCTTTAGTTTATTTAGACATATTTTATCTGAACAATTGTTTGATGGTCCATCAAACATCATCATCATGGTCATCACCCTAAGGTTGACTGGTAGAAAATGCCAAAGGCATTAAGTCCGCCTTTGTACAATGTATTATTTACATTATGTGCAAAAAGTTTTAATAAATAAATAATACCCAAAAATAGTTTCCACAAAAGCCAATATTGAAGTTGAATATTAAATCAAAGAGGGTGTTCAATAAACTGCCTCGGTGGCCTAGTGGTCCTAAGAGCGACTGCTACGCTAGAGGTCTTGGGTTCGATTCCCAGGTCGAGCAAAAAGTGTTATTGGGTTTTTCTATGAAATTCTCAGTAGCAGCTCGGAGTTAGGATTTGTGCCCGGTTAATGGCAATAGGCTCGCCCCCTTTTACATGGGACCTAAACATACCAGCGAACTGTGGGTGTACGTTATTACACCTCTGCCTAACCCTTCGGGGAATACAGGCGTGATGGGTATGATGATAAGGGTGTTCAATAATGTCTTCTTACAGATCTCAAGAGTGACAGTGGAGTCGCGGACGCCTGACGGTCGCAAGGGAGACCTAAGACTGACTAGAATCAAATCGCCTGATACGGGACAACTGCTTATTTTTAAGGTAAAAACTATTTTGAACCTTAGCTCGATAAATTTTAGATTCAATATTTTAAAACCATATTTTTGCTACCAATCTGTATTGCTTTGGTTCTGTTTAATAGGTAAAAATGCTGGTGTAATTACAGCGGTGTAAGTCAGTTTAGCTAGAGCACTTAATCTATACTAATATAATAAAGCTGAAGAGTTTGTTTGTTTGTTGGGTTGAACGCGCTAATCTCAAGAACTACTGGTTTGAATCGAAAAAATATTTTTGTGTTGGATAGTCCATTTATCGAGGACGGCTATAGGCTATACAACATCACACTACAACCAATAGGTGCGGAGCAGTAACCAAAGACGTAACCTAATGCGAGTGAAAAAACTGCGCGGACGAAGTCGCGAGCAAAAGCTAGTTTGTAATATTTTTGAAGACGCAAATAACCTCTTCAGGGAATTTCAATCATTTAGTAGCTGCTTGCCTCGCAATAATAAACCTTATTCAATGTCAACAGGAGTTAGAATGGCAAAGCGCCCGCATAGAAGCCAGAGCACACGGGGCAGCTAATGCCAATCTCCCACCATTACGACTGTTACTGGGGAATACACACTGTCGAATTGTTATCAAGAAGAGATTGTCAGGTACACATGATTTTTAACCTTACTTCTTTGGTAAAAAGATTAGAATTTTATGGCTAGAAATATTACCAGTACGGCCGCCCTTCGTAACTTGCTATTTGTAATACATACTCTAGAAGTTTCCAATGGCAGCGTTCTAGTCTTGCGTAGAATGGAAAGACGCCACGCCAACACGGCGTACTATCCGAAGAGTTTCTTGCTAGTTCTTCTCCATAGAGGCCTTCCTACGTTTTGGAGCAAACAACTAGCTTCAACTTTCTGACTAACTGACCGACTTCTAGGCAATTCAAAAGTGCCTGTAAATTATCAAATTTTAATAAAAGCTTTGAATTTGGCTACATACCAATAGACGCGCGGATCACGACTCCTTTTGCGGCTGTAGCAGCCTGCCAGTGTGAACACTTCCGGTTTCCATGAATGGGAACCATGGCGGCACTGTTGGCGCAGTGGCTGAACGATTGGCTGCTGCGCTGCGTGTCGCGGGTTCAATTCCCGCACGGAACTAATATTTGTATGACCTACAGATAGTTGTTTCTGGTTTGGCTGTTTGTGTACGTGAGTTTATATGTTTGTAAACGCACCCACGATACAGAAAAAAATTCTAGTGTGGGGCAACGATTTTCTTTTTAAAGGAGAAACAAAGATCCTGCAATAGGATAGTTTCATCTTTGAATTTAAACTTCTTTTCCAGACTGCGCAGTGGTAGGGTCTCGTCTCGCGATATGCCCGGAGCCCGTCGCGTGGGCGCTGACGGACGGGCAGCTGCGAGCGATGCTGGCGTGTGCTATAGCACTCGCTAAGCCGGTGCAGAAGGCCACGGCTGCTGCGACGAGGATCAAAGCGTTGAGGAAGGTAAAACCTGGCTTCTGGATGTAATGACGTCATAGTTCGTAGTAGGCATTTACATGCGACCTGAATTTTAATATAATTAGACACAACGTGTGTTGGAAAACTAAAACTGAATAATCACACGCTAAAAATTATGAGACTAAATACGACCTGCTATCCTCTGAATTAGGGCCTGTGGACGGTGAGCAATGGGTAGCTCACCGTCCTTACGTTGCATAACGACAGGCCGTGTCGACGGCGCGTTCGTGTTCCACGCGCGCCTCAAAGAGATGTCAGCAAAGGAAGGGGCCACTGAGGGCCGATGCCTGCCGGGGCTGCGGGTTGTTCGCAAGAGATACCGCGCCCCCGGAACGCAAAGGGCACAAGAAGGAACATGGGTGGGTTTTAGTCAGTAAAAGTCTGACACTCCCTCCCGCCCCGCCCAGGGCGGAAGAAGTTATTCGATGATTTCCCACCCCCAAAAAAAAAATCCTCTGAATAAAAAAAAAATTGTCTTTTTATTTTTAACTTTCACATACCCTATAATCAGTAGCCTGTCTATAACTGCCTCGTTGGCCTAGTGGTCCTAAGCGCGACTGCTACGCTAAAGGTCATGGGTTCGATTCCCAGGTCGAGCAAAAAGTGTTATTGGGTTTTTCTATGAAATTCTCAGTAGCAGCTCGGAGTTAGGATTTGTGCCCGGTTAATGGCAATAGGCTTGCCCCCTATTACATGGGACCTAAACATACCGGCGAGCTGTGGGTGTACATTGTTACTCCTCTGCCTAACCCTTCGGGGAATACAGGCGTGGTGGTATGTCATGGTATGTATAAGTAGCAGACGATCAAGACACTCCCAACGATATCTTATTTGTCGGATTATGATCATTAGTTTAGACGTTATGAGGAAACAAATGAACATACACACCTGCATACGTACAAACCGGTCAAAATCACAACCGTCCTTTCAGATCGAGGAACCTCTGGAACAGATATCCAGCAGATCAGCAACAGGCGAGCGTGACATCCTAGCGCGAATGTTCGCCAAGCACGACGTCAGAGAGACTTCGTACCACCTGCTCGCACCCAGGATAGATCTGCATCTATGTGATGATCCAGGACGTAAGTGTTTAAAAACAGAAGATTTTAAAAAGTCGGGTGGTGAGGCTGTGTTCGGCGCACACGGCCGTTGGTTTAACGTGAAACCTCTACGTCAGCGAGTCGCTTTTAGTGTTGGTTTAAACTTATTTCGTTACATTCCGCTTTTCTGACTTGCTATAGTAACCGCCACGAGTCGTGAGCACAAACATTAAGTTTTTGGAGGTATGAGAAACAGGGTGTAAAGTCTCTCATCCTCCATAGAAAAGGGAGGATCCTGGAACCAGGCGGGTGCTATGTCTGGCGGGCTACTGCCCGTTGGTTGTTGTCGGAATGTTGTATACAGCGTTATTTGTAAAACAATGACAACCTTGCAGGACTGTATTACTATCATCATAAACAACGACTTTTGTTCTATAATTTTTTACAGAATCAAGCAACGCAAACGCATTGAAGTGAATGACCGACTGAAGGATTTCCGTAAAATTGTAAATAGGTCAAGTACAAACACCCCCGCCGCCCTAACCCCGCTCCCCTCGCTATTTTACTATCGCTTTCGTTTGCTTCGCATAGACTTCGTAACATTTAGAGCGTTCAATTTAAATGTTTTTATTTTTGTATGAAAATCTGATGAACTAAAATATGAATTTTTTTTAAATGTCATAGAACATAAGTTTTTGATTATGATGTTAGTAACATAATTCTGAGAGGTTGTCATTGTTTTACAAATAACCCTGTAAATGCTAATCGTCCCGTCAAACTTTAATATCGCGATCTAGGCAACGTCAGTTCCCATGCTGAGCGATAGATGTCGCTACAAGTACATTTTTACGTGCGGTTTTTTGGGGTGCCGACGCTGCAATCGCGTGTAATGTCGGCGACCCAAAAACCCAGAAAGGAACGCAAAAAGTTGACATTCAAGTGCTCACGACTCGCGCCGGTTACTATAGCAAGTCAGAAAAGCGGACTGTAACAAAATAGGTTTCAACCAATACTGAAAGCGACTTTCTGATTCTAAAGACGTTTCACGTCAATAAACTGAAATTGAAATTTCTTTGTTAATTTTGTGAATACAGAGTTAATAAGACATTGTACAAATTGTTGGTCCATGCTATGTCATATTATGTAAAAATAATATCGTGTATGAATATTATTATCACAACCAAAATAATACGATCTTATGCCGAATAAAATGTCAATAAAATTAAGTCTCAATGTCAAGTACTAGTAATAATAGGTAAAAAAATCAATAATATGTAGAAATAATGTCATAATTAGTTTGTTAAGGCTGTGTTTAATATTATAATCTAAATATAGTCTATATTTAGATTATAATATTAAACACAGCAATGTATATGATACTGTTACATATTTATATTATTAAAATTCGTCATTACGATGTTCATTAATAGAATATTATGAATCGTCCTTCAATAATTTAAGAGCTTATATTTAAAATTATTTATATTGTTACCGCGTATAAAGCGATTCACCCACTGGCGATGATATATTTTTGGAGCCATTGCAGATACATAGAAGGCGTAGTTTTGCATTCTCGTCTAATTTCACAGGAACTGCCTCGTTAGCCTAGTGCTGGCCCACTATTACATAGGACCTAAACTTACCGGCGAACTGTGGGTGTACATTGGTACACCTTTATCTAATCCTTCGGGGAATACAGGCGTGATGGTATGTTCACAGGAGCTCGTCATAAAAGACACAAATAGTCATTTAAAATGACGACACCTGGTCAATAATTAATTAATAAATACTTGCTTTTTAAGTTGTTAATGTTTGGAAGTATTTTAGAATATGCCTCTTTTAATGAACAGAATAGCCCCGTTGTGTATGTGGTAAGCAGTGTTGCGTGACTATATCACTGTGTGCGGGTTCATCGCCTCGCCTGTCTAATGTCAATGTAATATTGTAATGGCTAGTTTGAACTCAAAAATCACCTACAAGCAAAACTATTCCTTGTATGCTTTTGTAGAGTTATTTGTTTTTCGTGTATAGCAAATGCAACTATTTGAGCGCCGTTGATTTTCAACAGGTCGCTACAGAACAAAAATTTTAAATAACCCCCGACAGAAGAAAATAAATCCCCACTGCAGCGAACAAAAGAGCTGATCACGTTGAAACCGCTGTACCGATTTTCAAAATCGGTTCATGCGTTCGGGAGCTACGATGCCACAGACAGACACATACACACACACGCACAAACACACAGACACGTCAAACTTATAACACCCCGTCGTTTTTGTGTCGGGGGTTAAAAATACAAGCGTCATAGATATAAAATGATGGTACAGCCAATATCTTTATTTGTTTTTGGAAAGATATCCAAACATTACTTTATTTGCCATTTCCCTCATGCTGCTAGGATTATCCCAACCATGTTGGGGTCGGCTTCCAGTCTAACCGGATGCAGCTGAATACCAGTAAACATGAAGCGAAGGCTTACCAGACCTGCGCGATCCAGTTACTGGGTAACACGATACCTATGGGCTGTGGTACCGGGGGTGTCGTGTTACCCAATAACTTGGTTGTCAGACTTCCTGGCGTAACGACTGTTGAAGATCTACGAATGACAGCTGGGACCAGCGAACACCACCAACTTCCAAACACCAGGATGCTACTGAGATACCTAATGGAAAATCCCACTAGATTTGTCCGACTTGAGAATTGAAACCAGGGCCTTACGATGGGGCTGTTACATATCGTAAAATATGTGATCTTCTTTTGTCATTAACTGTTCAAGTTAACGTTTTGTATATTATTATGTATGTTTGTTTGCAGATACGACCCATTTCTAATATTAGATTTTTTATATACTTGTCTTTTAAAAAATATTTTTTACATAGCAGCCGCCACGAGTCGTGAGCACAAACGTTAAGTTAATTTTTGGGTGTTTTTGGGCGCCGACGCTGCACGCGATTGGTCTGACTGAAGGATCAATCGCGTGCAGAGTCGGCGCCCCACTGACGGCACTGACGGCGGTGACGGCTACTAATCCAGTCTATTATTGTCCTATTACAAGGCCAACGCCTCTTGTCATACAGAGAAAGCACGAGCATTGATCACCACACTTGCTCAAGGCAGATTGGCGATTTCATAATTTTAAGTCCAGGTTTCCTCACGATTTCCTGCTTCACCGATACTTCTCTTTCTTTTATATTAACTTTCACTTCTAACTTAATAGTGGGTCGGTCGGAGAAGCCGTCGCTGGCCAATGGCGGCGCACTGCAAGTGACCCTGGTCAGCATGCAAGCTGACCTGTTCCCTTACCATAAGGCGTCGGATGATAGAAGACACTGGAGGGGATACAGGTTGGTAATCGTACTATACGAGGAAGAAGAGGAAAGAGATAAAAGAAATGTTAATTGTAAAAGAAAAACGTGCACCATATAAAAAGACCATTCCAATTATTTAGCCTGAGAGACAAGAAATTGATTCATTATTTCTTTTATAAATATAACATTTTGCATAACAAACCATGACACATAAAATTTTGTAAAAAATAAGATCGAAGCGCGACTGCTACGCTAGAGGTCCTGGGTTCGATTCCCAGGTCGAGCAAAAAGTGTTATTGAGCTTTTCTACGGAATTCTCAATAACAGCTCGGAGTTAGTATTTGTGCCTGGTTAATGGCAATAGGCTTGTCCCCAATAACATGGGACTTAAACATACCGGCGAACTGTGGGTGAACATTTGTACACCTCTGCCTAAACCTTCGGGGAATACAGGCGTGATGGTATGTGTGTGTTGTAAAAATAAGATATAGTTCTCGGGTTTGCTGGGGCTTTAAAAAAGTCTGTTTGCTTCTCATAATAAAAAGTTGGGCATTGAGAACATTCTCTATTTTGTTTCGTCGGTAAAAAAAAATAATTTAAGCATTCACATTGCACTACCTACTTCTAAAAATATTTTTTTGTCGTAAGATTCTATAGATTTTTTTTAAATTTGTTCCTTAAAGTCCCAACTTATCCTGCATTGTATTTGACAGGGAAGCAGCAACGCCACACAGTCAGTGGCTGTCACAAGCTCTGTCATCATTTTGTACGACTCTACTCGAGTCGCTGGATCCGAGGCCGCTCACACCAAGTAATAAGGTACCTTTACACATTTTATTTTTTGTTATATAATGATTAACAAGTCATACAGCCCAGTGCATGAAAAATTTAATGAGGTCTATTGACAAAGCAAATAAAAAACACAAAATTAAAAATTGTAAATAACCTCCGACAGAAAAATAAAAATCCCTACTGCAGCTAACAAAAAAGATGATAACTTGGAAACCGCTGAACCGATTTCCATCAAACATAGCTAAGAACTCCCGAGTAATATACCATTCAAGCAAAAAAAATAAATCAGAATCGGTTCATGCGTTCGGGAGCTACGATGCCACAGACACACAACAGTGGCGTCAAACTTATAACACCCCGTCGTATAAGCGTCGGTGGATAAAAATTATGCTCTAGCTTCTAAGTAGGATCTAGCCAGAAAATGTTTGTTTTGTTTTAAAGTGTGAGTTTGTGTTTGTTAACACATCCACTATACAGAAGAAGTTAATAGTTTAGAGCAGCGTTTTAAAAAAAAAAAGAAAAGAAAAATTTGTGTGTTTATGAGTGGGTTCCTTGTTGGTTTTGATTCGTATTTGGACCCGGAAGGTAGCGCTGCAAGCAATCGTTTGGGTTGGACAACGTCTCATAGGCAATCAAATGACTTGTACTTATAATTTGTTAGCAGACAAGTCAACCAGAGAAGCCTGAGGAGCCGGTCTCGAACGGCATCAAACACAGGCAGCCGACCACGCAACAAAGCGCTTCCAATGCTCCGTCCACTAACACTACTACCTCACAAGGTAAATATGAGGTCCGAACTTAATATCAGCTCTAGAAAAATCCTCATGGATGTCCCTGATAATTGATTAATGCAGATTTTTTTTTTGTTTATTTTATTGGGTAGATGACACCATAAAATAATAATTCAAAATCACAACTTTTATAATAGTTTATTTTTTTAGCCCTGAAAACCCGATGATTTTTAAACAATTATAAAATTCGGTTTTTAGTTGCTATGAAATCAATTAAAAGTGAATTGCGATGACAAAATAGCGACGTCATAGTTTAGTATTTTCATACAAAATCTATGGGGGAATCGCGTTTTGACAGCTCATAAAAAGTACGTCAATTGATTAGTATTGGATTAATGTTATCTGAATTTCGTGGCTGTATTTTGATAATATTTGATCATTATTAATGCAATTTAGGTTGACATTAATGTGTCATTGAAATGTCGGTTTCATTACCTGAAATAATTGTTTTCTTTTTATTACTCTTGTAGGGAACAGCTGATTTAGAAGCAAATCTATTATTATTTTTTCCAGTCAATCATCAGCCAATCACATTTTTTTTAATGAAGTCTATCGTAGAGAACATTTACGGGGCTGCGGGTTGTTCGTAAGAGATACCGCGCCCCGGAATGCAAAAGGCACAAGAAGGAACATGGATGGGTTTTAGTCAGTAAAATTCTGACACTCCCTCTCGCGGGCCCAGGGCGGGAGAAGTCATTTGATAATTTCCCATCGGTAAAAAAAATAATATTAAGTATGTGTGTAAATCAGGGTTTCAATCCTCTAACTCCTTGATCCTGTCAAAGTTGCTGTGCAAAGCACAAATATATTTTTTTTTTATCTGACGAAGTTGTTAAAGTATTTCAAATGTTGCTTATATTTGCAGCGTCGCCGACAAGAACACGCATCCTGCAACAGCTCGGCAAGCTAATGACCACGTGTCTAGTACTTAGGATAGACGACTTCACTGTTAATAAGGTAAGTTTCCCACTACAGGACAAGGACAGGAGACGTGATTATTGATCACCACGATTGTTCAAGGCGGATTGGCGATTTTAGACTCATATATTTATGGGCGAGATTCATCACACCCTGACTTTATTTTGATAATTAATTTTCCATACAAATATGGAGCTTATTTTTGTACGTTTTAGGTTCATATTGGTATTTGGTCTAATCTTCTAAAGTGATTATTGATCACCACGATTGTTCAAGGCGGATTGGCGATTTTAGACTCATATATTTATGGGCGAGATTCATCACACCCTGACTTTATTTTGATAATTAATTTTCCATACAAATATGGAGCTTATTTTTGTACGTTTTAGGTTCATATTGGTATTTGGTCTAATCTTTTAAAGTATATTATAATAGCGAATTACCCGCAAGTTTGTCCGCGTCGCTTATTTCACCCGCGTTAAGTTACGTCTTTGGTTACAGCTCCGCTCCCGTGTGTCGTAGCGTGATATTATATAGCCTATGACACTCACAAATAACGTGGCTATTTATGGGTAAAATAATTTTCAAAATCGGTTCAGTAGATCCAGAGATTACCCCCCTACAACCTCACAAACTTTACGTTTTTGTAATATTAGTAATATTAGTAAAACAAACTTATATTTCAGGTATCAACAGGGTCTCGTTCCCGCGAAGCACCTCGTCCGCTAGTGAGCGCTGAGAAGGCCACACTACCTGGCGACGCGGGGTTACTGCACGCTGAACTGACATTCTTCTATTATCCTGGAGATGTATGCTTCCCTGGTCAGTATATATACATACATAAGTAGTCAGTATAAATAGTCTGTCAGCCACTTACTTAAAAAACAACCCGGTGCTCTCTTCTGGTTTAAGTTTTTCAGTTTTCGACAATTTGATTCACATATACACACATACCATCACGCCTGTATTCCCCGAAGGGTTAGGCAGAGGTGCACTAAGGTACACCCACAGTCTGCCGGTATGTTTAGGTTCCATGTGATAGGGGGAGAACCTATTACAGTTAACCGGGCACAAATCCTAACTCCGAGCTGCTACTGAGAATTTGTATTCACGTCAATCGTTTATATTTCGTGGGCCAACCTAGCACTTTGTAATATTCTTAGTTCGGGTTCCTTCAAAGACATATTAGGGAAAGGGCAATGACCTCGTGTGCCATCCTAAAACGCCGCAACTTTTACCATTTTTATTTCCACAGTGCCAGCCCCAAAACTGTACGTGCAACTGAGTCCGGTGCTCGTGTCTGTAGACGTGAACAGCGTGGTGTGGCTGGGCGCGTTCCTGCCGCACGTGGTACCGCGAGACCAGAACATGGAGGACGCGCCACCTGCCTACATGGATGTCAGGATGGAAGCCATCATGCCTAAGGTATGGTAGGGAAGTTGTATGAATTGGCTACTCTTTTTTCTCGGCAGTACATACTGCCATTTTAGTGGTAGAAGGAACCGTACAGTTTTAACCGCTAAAAGTCTGGCATAACTGGAATAGAACTAGATACCCTATCTATCAAGAAAAAGAAGAAGGAAAGAGGGAGGGAACGGAAAGGGCAGGAATGGTGCGTTACGATTTTGTTTTACATTCAAATGGTACTACTATTGCGCAATAGTTTCAAACTTCAAGCAGTCATTGTTTATAGAGAATTTGTTTTATGTTACTCATTAGTTCAAACCAAGAAAAATTGCATTTAATTCGGATCATCCGATTTGAGTGGTACGGTCCTACAGACGGACATTGGCTTCAAACTTATAACATACTAGCGACCTGCCTGCGACTTAGTCCGCGTGGCTTATTTCATCCGCCTTAAGTTACGTCTTTCGTCACTGCTCCGCTCTCGTGTGTCGTAGCGTGATGTTATAAAGCCTATGTTACTCAGGAATAATGTAGCTATCTATTGGTGACAAAATTGTTAAAATCAGTCCAGTAGTTTCGAAGCCTATTCGTTACAAACTTAAAAACGTATGTAGATTAGAAACGATTTTTGAAGTGTTAATGAACGCATATTAGCCTTACTTCTTCTTAATTCTTCTTTTGCTCACAGGTGGTGTTAGAAGCTGGTTCAGAACACGTGTCCCAACAACGCGACCGACCCAAAGAGCTGCAGATTTGTACTGCGAGAGCTACGCTCACCAACGTTCGAGAATCTCCTAGAGCCAGTTAGTTTTATAGTCTTTCTATTTATTTAGGAGCCCTAACAAAAGAATCATGTCCTAATAATGGTCAATACATACCATCACCATCACGCCTGTATTCCCCAGAGGGTTAGGCAGAAGGTGTACCAATGTACACCCACAGTTCGCCGGTATGTTTTTAGGTCCCACGTAATAGGGGGCGAGCCGATTTTTTTTTTTTTTTTATAATGTCTATAAAAAGTATTATGTAGGTGTGCTCCTTTACTTCATGCCTCCGGTTTGCAGAAGCAACCGTGGCCACAACATCAAGTGGCTTTGCCACTACCAGTTCAAGAAAAAGTTCTGAGTAGTGACCAGTATCCGTAATACGTGGTAGTGGCTAAACACACAATTTAATTCTTTGCAAAAAGTGGTCATCAGTGCCAATATTTATGAACATGTGAACACTATGTATCTTTAAACATAATTTAGCCGTTAATTGGGTAGATGACACCACTAATCAATTGACGTACTTTATATAAGCCGTCAAAACGCGATTCCCCATAGATTTTGTACATCTCAATTCACTAACTATTTATTGATTTCAAAGCAAATAAAAATGGAATTTTATAGTTATTTAAAAATTCATGGGGTTTTCAGGGCTAAAATAAACTGTTATTTTTGTGAAGTTGTGTCTTGGAATTATTGTTTAAAGGCGTCAACTACACAATTCTTAATTTATTTAAACTTTATACATAGTTGTTTTTATGCAAGATACATTTATTTCAAAACCAAACGAATCTACATTCCTTAGACACCTTTTAACAACCGTATTTCGCCCTATTAAAGTTTAAGTTCCAGGCTAAATACCGATAGGCTATAGGCCGTGTTTATTGCAGACTCGGCGGGCACTCGCGCGGACCTGGCGGCCATCTTGTCCGCACTGCGCAGGTCCGCGCCGCCGACAGGGCAGTTCCCGTGTGCGGTAGACGACTTGGACCCTATACATGAGCAGTTCATACTGCATGCTGATAGTAAGTACATTTTTAATGTTATCATATATAACATCACCCCTTACTTCCACAAAGATAGGCAGAAGTGTGTTAGATTAAAGGAATGATATTGTGAAAAATATGAGCTGGTCCATTTATTATGTTCACACAACTCGATAAAATACAGATAACAGCAGAGTTTAGAATACTCTGTCTTATCTTATCGAGTGCTGTATTTTGAACTTTGTTCCTTTAAAAGAAGGTACTAAAATTGTTATGACAAAAGCTGACCTGCAATCTGAAGCTATGTTGTCAATTTTGTATTAAGAACTTTATTATGGTCAGAATAAAGTTCAAAATACAAAAACTGTCTTACTCGATAAGACAGCCGGTAATTTACCTTTTTATTAACCGACTACAGAAAACGGAGAAGGTTCTCAATTCGTTTGTATCTTTTTATCTTTAGATTTGGATGACATAGACCGCGGCACGACAATCAGTCCCGAACTCCTATGGCGGGAAAACAGAGCCGTGTGGTGCGCAAGAGTGGAGCCTCTGTGGGCCGACTTCTGTGGCGCCAGAGCTACTAACAATAAACCTGCGCCTTTGTTGGATGCTACGCCTCTTACGGCATGGGTAAGTGCAGTGGCTAGGACTCCATACAAATATTTCAAACTATTAAATATACGTTTACTTAAAAACATATTATACAAATGGCTAAATGAATGCAGCTTTTATAGTTTGAAAGAATTTATGGAAAAAAAATATTGACATTACATTCTGACATTAAGTACCTACCTTAATTACAATTACCCTGTAACATGAAATTTTTGCATGTTATGTTTCATCTTAGCTAAACATGTTTGTGCCACTCTAACCTATACTTAACTACCGCGCCCCCGGAACGCAAAGGGCACAAGAAGGAACATGGGTGGGTTTTAGTCAGTAAAAGTCTGACACTCCCTCCCGCCCCGCCCAGGGCGGGAGAAGTTATTTGATGATTTCCCACCCACCAAAAAAAAAAAAAAAAAAACCTATACTTAACACCATTCTATACCATGTTTACGCAAATAAAATATTTTTTTATTATTAACTCTACCACCATACCTATTTCTGCCACAAAGCAGCGTTTCCGTGTTCCGGTTTGATGGGTGTACTTCGCCGGCCGTACATCGTTTAATACTTACTTGTTCACCTCCCGTAAATAAAATCCTTGTTCATCCACAGCTATGCTTCGATGACAACTTCTCTCGCATCTTTATCGTGGCTCGTACGTGCGGGCTGGCTGGACTGCAGCTGAACCACTACCAGATGCTGTTCCTCATGAGGCAGCTGGAGAGGATCTCCGAGATGACCGCGTGGCTCGCACACGATGCGGACAGGCAGCCGGATGCTGAAGACGGGTAACATTCTTGTGATACTTGAACTAGTTAAATTAAATTAAATAGTTGAATTAAACCTATGTACAGGGTTTTTTTTTTTTATTTTGGTGGGTGGGAAATCATCAAATAACTTATCCCGCCCTGGGCGGGGCGGGAGGGAGTGTCAGACTTTTACTGACTAAAACCCACCCATGTTCCTTGTTGTGCCCTTTGCGTTCCGGGGGCGCGGTATCTCTTGCGAACAACCCGCAGCCCCGGCAGGCATCGGCCCTCAGTGGCCCCTTCCTTTTGCTGACATCTCTTTGAGGCGCGCGTGGAACACGAACGCGCCGTCGACACGGCCTGTCGTTATGCAACGTAAGGACGGTGAGCTACCCATTGCTCACCGTCCACAGGCCCGTATCTACGGTGGCCGGGAGTCGTCTCGCGGCTCCCGACGTCACAGGGTTATTTGTAAAACAATGACAACCTTGCAGGACTGTATTACTATCACCATAAACAACAACTTTTGTTCTATATTTTTTTACAAAATCAAGCATCGCAAGCGCATCGAAGCGAATGACCGACTGAAGGATTTCCGTAAAATTGTAAATAGATCAAGTACAAACACCCCCGCCGCCCTAACCCCGCTCCCCTCGCTATTTTACTATCGCTTTCGTTTGCTTCGCATAGACTTCGTAACATTTAGAGCGTTCAATTTAAATGTTTTTATTTTTGTATGAAAATCTGATGAACTAAAATATGAAAAAAATTTAAATGTCATAGAACAAAAGTTGTTGATTATGATGTTAGTAACATAGTCCTGAGAGGTTGTCTATGTTTTACAAATAACCCTGTATATGTAAATATATTAACATATAAATAATTTCAAAAACTTACAGATGTTGAAATAGTTAATTTAGAACTAGTACTTATTGCATGTAAATTTTGTTTATTCTCTAGATTTTAAGGTAATGCTATGTTGCTGTGCCCTAACAGAGTCCATAACTGTACTTTTGGCTTTAAGCGTATACGTAACATCTTTTATACACATTATGGTATGCAAATAAATAAATAGTTAACTGACTTCCGATTTGGGAAAAAAATATACACTTGTCTATGTCACAAAATATTCGAGTACGAAATTCTGTCACTCCAGTAATGGAAGACTCACATTTTCATTAATAACACTATTGTAACACAACACGGCATCAACCCGGCCAGAATCGCCTTAAAAAATTCAAACGTTAACTACGAGCACGCCGCCCGCGAGTCTTTATCTTTTTTATCTTGTCATTATAAAAAATATTTAAATGCACACGATTTAAAGCCCGGAATTGAATGGCAAATGATTTGCTATCGACGGACCTGTACTGTAGCTAGCACTTCGATGTCTCTTCCACCCTGCATTCAAATATGAATAGAAAGAGAGAGAATGATGCTAATATCCTCTGTCCCTTTCTAGGACAATTGTGGTAGGCGTAGTGGTACCAGCTGTGGAGTTGACGTTCGTGCTTCCATCCAACTGCCCCGGACAGGAGTCCTCCCGAGATTTGGACAGCGTGCCTTTGGACTCGTCCAGTTTGCAGGACCTGAAGATGGGTGAGTTACGCTTCCTCTTAAAATAGGCGAACTGTGATCTTGGTCCCGGGGGGTTCAAGAAACTCGACTGGAACTCACTTTTCTTATTATTAATGATACCCTTAATTACCAGAATATGAAATCATTACGTTCAGTAGAGAAGGCATTGAGGTATACCTACAGAGATTCCCATAACTTTTAAATGTGTCAAGCAAATATCTATCAAAATGTGGCAAGTTTTTAACGTTCGCCATTTTGAGTCGGAGTTGTTCGTTTGATAAAGTGCATATTTGTATGAAATGCTTTGAATCGCGTAGGCCAGCATTTTTTTCGTAGATGTGGCTCGTCCATAAATACAACTCAATAAGAGAACGTCAGCGGTCTCTCAACATTTGTAAAACTTAAAAAAGAAGTACATCAAACTCTTTATTGTACTATCGCTATACTCTTTCTGTTTTACTTTTCCGCTATTTATTCTTATTTCTTTATTTATTTATTTCCACGTCTTCCTATCTGTGGGCAGAGCACCAAACTGTATCTACGCTAGGTGCGTCTACACCACTTGAAGATAACTGGCGTAAGTTTTGGGCTAACAGATACGTAATGTATCAAGTAACCTTTGTTTTTTACCGACTATAAGTTAGCGCAGACCGAGCAGCAGATGTCCTCGAGCATGTTTGCTACTCTGTCTACGCTAACCCTTATGTTACTAACAGCACTTGCCGTAATGAACACGTTGCGTTATAATTTATAAATAAAACTATTTTATTTTTATGTGTTATTAAAGTATGGTATTAAAAGTCGCTTTTAAATATCACAGCATATTATGGGACGGAATGGACGTTGTAATGAAAACTTCGACCATAGATTTAATACTTGATTCTAGAATCTTCAGCGTTGTTTGTCGGTTATTAAATAAATATTTGCTGTTCCATACATTTTGACCGCGTAGGTTTAACACTTTGTATGGAACAACTGACTTTTTTTTTAACAACATAACATCACGCCTGTATTCCGCGAAGGGTTAACAGCAGAGGTGTAACAAGGTAGACTGGTAGAAAATGCCAAAGGCATTAAGTCCGCCTTTGTACAGTGTATTATTTACATTATGTGCAATAAGTTTTAATAAATAACTGTAGCACCCGCAGTTCGCCGGTATGTATAGGTCTCATGTAATAAGGGGCGAGCCTATTGCCATTTACCGGGCACAAATCCTAACTCCAAGCTGCTACTGAGAATTTCATAGAAAAATCCAATAACACTTTACGCTCGACTTGGGACTCGAATCCAAGACCTCTAGCGTAGCAGTCGCTCTAAGGACCACTAGGCTAACGAGGCAGTTTTTAATAACCGACAAAATATTTCTTATCTAGAGTTATATTAAAATTTCACTTCTGGGGTGTCTAGAATTATGTCCAGAATTCTTTGTAAAAGTTTTGTTACAATATCCCTTCCACCAGCTATAGCCAATTAAATAATTAATGTCAATATTCTAGTTTTGTACTTGGCAACACAGTGTGCCATAATGCTTACGCAAAAACAGTTGATCTGAGCCTGCACTTTATTATATTTATATTTTTACACATTTACATACAACATTGAAAACAATGACACTTACGTGGAGATTGTTCCGTACACTTTTTAGTATTCTGCGGGGCCACGTTTTTAAATAGACTTTGTTTGTCGACGCACTTTTGTAGCGGTACTGTAGATCAAATCTTCGTGTCTCTGGTTCATAACAACTTATCACTTAAGTTTTAAACACACGTAATTTTATTCAGAATTAAAATAATATGCAACGTTGCTGTTAACATAACAAATCGCTATTCTTATGCCCACTGAACATGCTCACACAACAATCAACATGCTCAATCACCAATCCTCTCACAATTAACGCAGTGTATGAGCGATTAGCTACTGCGCACGGAATAAATAGTTGTATGGCCAACAGGTAGTTGTTCCGTGTATGGTTGTGTGTGTGTGAGTTTATATGTGTATTTGTAAAAGCATCCACGATGCAGAAGAAAATCCAAGATGAGGCAACATTTTTTTAAGAAAAATAAATGCGATGTCTCTGTTTTACGCCCTAGGTTTTAAATGTTGCCACTCTTACGATGGCAAATGGTTGTGTGTGCATGCGCAATGGGCGTAACCAATCCTTGCTGACGTTGACACCCTCTTTTTATTAACCTTATTCCTCAGTAGGTTCCGAAGCTACAATGGCTCCGTCTATGTTGGATCGTGACAGCGGCGTGCTGGCCACTACGTCGGTGGAGGTCTACCAGCCTATTGTCATCGAGGAACCACCTCCGCCTAGTCCTGGACTGAGTTTTGGTGGTATGTATAGAGTTCTTTAATAACAGCGGTAGCGTGTAAGGCTTACACCTCAGTGCAATACAAAAGAATACATGATTAGTTTATCTTGAACCCAGTCCAACTTACAAACTAAACTGACATCCCCAGGCTTCTCCTCTATGCGTCGCGGCTTCACGTCGCTAGTAACGTCAATAGACAGCGCCTTGACTAGAGACGATACGAGAAGTGATGCGGCTTCCACTGCAAGTTCGGACAGCGACCGGTATGTCGTGGTCGGGCTGGCGGCCGAGTCACCCGATGACGCAGATATGGCGTTCAGGTAAATTTGCAATCATTTACATGGCTAAATTTGGACTTTATGGTAGACAAGTTAAAGTTAACTTTGTCTTGGACTTCACTGACATCGGGGAAGCAAAACATCGTGAGGAAACTTGGACTTATAATTTATGTAAGTCTGTAATCTTCAGTCCACCTTGGTGAAGCGTGGTGAATAACGCTCGTGTGTTCCGTCTATGAGGAGAGGCCTTTGCTCAACAGTGGGTCAATAATAGGCTGATATTACTGTTATTTTCTTTCTCTATGGAAGCCGGATAAAAGGCTCTAGAGGATTGTGAATTGCATAAGTTAAGGTGCCCGGTTTTTTTTTTTACCAAAAGTTTGGCTAAGCTGGCTGGTCTATTTGGACCTGGCAATGATTCGAATAACCAGCGGTTAATAAATTACCTATTTACAGAGAATTCGAACACGGTCGAGCGTCTAGTGGAGTAAGTGGCGTGGAAGTAGCAGCCGAGGTCGTGGAGCGATCCTCGTCACCCAGCGACCACTCCGTCACCAGTTCCTGCAGGAGAAGAGATGTCGTATGTCTTTGTTACTATACTTAATTAAATTATCTATTAATTCTAGCATATATCTTACTGGTATTGTAACTGTTAAAGTCTGTATGTTTGTTATTCATTCACTCTTTATTTTTTTACTATTTAAAATTTGGCGCACTTGTAACTGTATAGTATGCACACACCCACACACACAAACTGACAGTCTAATTTATAACACCCCGTCATTTTTGCGTCGGAGGTTAAAAAAACGTTGTTACTTGCCTTCAATATCTCTATAACCTAATTGTTCCCAATTATGGGGTTAAGTGTCTGTTGGCACCCTTTATTTTATTTGTAAGATAGTTTTCAAGTTGTAGTTATTCAAAATCGACATCTACATACCTCAATAAACCCTTCCTCCCAAAGATATCTACCAGCACTTGGCGTTTGAACAACATCCACGTGGTACACCAGAGCTGCGGTGGCAGGACCACCCTCAGGCTAGCAGCCGACGACCTGAAGAGTGACGAGTGTAACGCCATACCCTGGGATGAGTTCCAGGTGAGTTTGATGTTCAATGGACTTATGGGGGACCCTGGTTTCTGGTTGGAGCTATTCTTAGTTGGCTTATTCATTTATTACTAGATATACTTCGCGGTTTCGATTACGTCTTTGGTTACTGCTGCGCTCCCGTGTGTTGTAGCGTGATATTTTAAAGCCTTTACTATTTTCATGAACCTTGATATTATCTACAAAAATATTTTTTTAATCCGATCGGTAGTTCCAGCGATTAGCGCGTTTAAACGAACAAACATGCAAAAATCCTTTAGCGTTTTAATTTTTTTTTATTATTAGTAGTATACATAGATTGAATCTTCAGATTAAATTTGGCGTAGATAAACCAGTCAACTAAGAACAGTTTCAATCAAACGCTTCGGTGTGTGTTCAAGAATTCGTACTAAAATTGTGACAGTATGGGCATTCACCTATAAAAAAAATCTGGTAGCTATGTTTCTGCCCATCAGATACTTTTAGTACAATTTTATATCCAAACATCATACACATTCACTTTGTTTATATTTTTTCCACACTTGTTTTATAATGATAAAATAAACATACAATATGATATAACATCCTTTTCCTTACTTTTGACAAGTTTATCCAATAAGTAATATATTTTACATACTTTTAAAACAAGATTTTAAGTATACGAGTCTCACAAAACACGATATTCTTGATAACTTAAAACAAAGTTATTTGTAATAATCTAACAGCATGCGTCGATATTAACAGGTCCGCATTCTCTTTTATTTTATGACCTAACATTAATGATAGACTTCTTAGGCAGAGGCAGTGTCTTTGGCTTTAATTTTGTATTCAGCTTTATCAAATTCGCATACACTTTTTGAGAATTGTTCTATCCACTTATTTTATACTCTTTACACTAATTTTACATTTACGTAAATAGTAATTTATGTAAATAGATTAAAAATACTTCATTTTATTTTTAATTGAAAGAAATGCAAACTATTTGCCATTTACATTAAAAAAATATCACGGTAATACGGTGATTTCAACAATATGACCTAGTAACTCATTATTGTACCTCTTTTGCTATATTAAATAATGTATAGGTAAGTTTACTAATTTCTAACTAACTACTCTGAGAAGAAACACAACACACACACACACACTCAGAAGTCATAGCCTATTATAAAATAGACACAGTTTCACAAAAAAAGGTTCCATGAATTAAACTTTAACGATAATACTGGCCAGCCATAAAAAAGCGTATGTGATGACCTCGACAAATTCTCAATCCCAATGACGCTGCCTCATCAGATGTGCATGACCGTATCATCACAATCATTGTATTTCGTACCCAGTAAGGTGTATCGCTGTAAAACTATATTATGTTGATAAAGGCTTCGGGTTTAGGAGCGAGCGATCGTCCAGCGACAGTTTTGTTTTCTCTGACGTTTATTTGACATTGACACTTGCTAGCCTTTCTAGATTTTGACATATAAATAATGTTGCCAGTAAAAAAAACTTAAAGATTTTTTTTTTAAGTATGGCAAGTTTATTTTTGTAAATTTTAGCGCAACAGTAATGGCAAAGGTAGCTTCAAATCAGGCTAGCTAATTTTTTCGAGTGTAGAATCTAAAGCAATCGTTTTTTAACCGTCGCGACTGTTGCGCCACTGTCGCCCGGCCATCGCTCGCTTCAAAACCCGTCCTCAAACTGGAATGCATCCATTTTATCTCTAACTATATGTGTCTATGTGTGTTTTTTCCTCTATGGCAATTCCCGCCCGCTCGGCTATCGTGAAACGAAAGAACCGTCTCAAGGTATTTAACATGCGATCTATAGATCATCTATAGATCATTTGACACAATGTAGTGGTATCATTATGTTGAGTGCCCATAGATGTAGAGGTTATGTGTCGTAGCCAAGGGGGTTTGTCTGTGAATGAGTGAGTGAGACGAAAGATGTTTCTGTCCCTTCTTCTTTTTTGTTACATTGTTGCTTGTGTTTGGTCGATAATATTATTTGATCGACTGCAAAAAAAAGTAGGTGAGTAACTCAATCCTTTCGCAAAAAAAATGCGTTACCTTTTAATTTATTCTTTCTGTCAAATTAGGCAATTTGTAGTTGAAGAAATTTTTTGAAATTGTCAATTGTCAAACTTCAATAAGCATTTTTTATTGGATTATATTTTCCCAAACACAAGCAATTTGTTTTCGAATATCTTTCGACCAGAAACATCTTTACAAATGCTTCATTGCTATCTGTTACATGTCCGCCATTTTAGCTTCGCCAGCGCCATCTGACGGCTAAGGTAGGATGCATTTTGCAAACTGTACTGTTATTCCAAACCATGAAATCCCAACTTTGGTTGGTAAGACAACTGCATTAAATCCTATGTTACCCATTCTATCATTTCGGAGTACAAATTCTGAATTTTATCCTAACATACATTTGTTTCTAATAAGGTTAACCCATTTTTACAAAAAAGAAAAGAATAACTAAATTACAACATTCTAAACTCCTCAAAAAAACTTGAAATTTGTCTATCCTAATATCAAAAATGTATATAATAATAACCAAAAATATACTATACAATCTTTTCTAAGCTTCTGCATGTAACATATATTTTAAAAAAGTACTGCACCATTTGCAAAATTACCGGTTTTAAAAATGGAAACTAAGCAATAAATATTAACCATATTCTGTATTTAATAGCATAAATGAAATTAAATTAGGTGGAAGGGGCTTGAGTACAATATTCTAGACCTCTAGCAACTACATCTATCGTCAGTAAAAAAAAAAACTGTTGTTTTAGACAGCCTTACCTACAAAGTCTACTCTGTCAAAATGTATGGAACAGCTGATTTTCGACACTACAATATATTTCTTCATTACACTTATTTACTAAAACTGTGATTAATTTCTCTTGATCTAATTGCTTGATTAGTTGGAAATATTGTTTATGGTGCAATACTTTTTCCTAAGTGTTTTTTTAATGTTGCATGTCGAGCACCCTCCCTTCATCTCCATCCACACATGATGTTACAGTGTTTGTGACGTGATAACCGCTTTGTGATGAAGATATTAACTTGTTTGCTGTTACTTTTGAACGTTAGTTCTGGCATGGGTTCAAGTCGAACTTTGTGAAAATGTAGATCTAAGAAGAGAGTGCAGTGTATCAGAAATAAAACAAATGCTATACGAAGTCCTGTAAAGAAGGATAAGTGGGAACATAGACAGAACAACAAAATTCCGTGCGACATATTTATATCTTGCTTACGAATACGCATTTTGAACTGTATCTCTGTTGTATAAAGTTCATTGTCAATTCATCTATGAAAACTGTTTGCATTATCCTTCGTAATTGGTGAAATAGAACGAACATGTGTCAAATTCTAAGTTCGAAAGAACCGCTCAAAAGTAACGGCCTCCCCCCTCCTGTTGTCGTCACCCTCCCTTCCTCCCCTAACGAGTCCCTCTGAACACAGAACAAGTTCTCGATGAGGGCGCGCGCGTGGTCGGAGCCGGCGGTCTCGGAGGGGGACGACTTGGAACCGCGAGATGAGCCTCTGGTGGCAGCCAGGCTTGTGAGGACACAGATGCCGAGGGCGCCCGAGACTATGGTATGTGAAAATACAGGGACCATTTATTTTTATTTTATTTATTTCAAGGGATCTCCAACAAAAGATATACACACACACATACCATCACGCCTATATTCCCCGAAGGGTTAGGCAGAGGTGTAACAATGTACACCCACAGTTCGCCAGTATGTTAAGGTCCCATGTAATAGGGGGCGAGCCTATTGCCATATACTGGGCACAAATCCAAACTCCGAGCTGCTACTGAGAATTTCATAGAAAAACCCAATAACACTTTTTGCTCGACCTGGGAATCGAACCCAAGACCTCTAGCGTAGCAGTCGCGCTTAGGACCACTAAGCCAACGAGGCAGTTATAGAGGATATACAAACACTAGTCAAATAATTACACACTATGCCCGTGACCTCTTCCACGTACATTTCGTATTCCCCTACAAACTCAACACCCCTAAGCTCTTAG
Organism: Caradrina kadenii; assembly: GCA_947462355.1. Classification (NCBI taxonomy): domain Eukaryota; kingdom Metazoa; phylum Arthropoda; class Insecta; order Lepidoptera; family Noctuidae; genus Caradrina; species Caradrina kadenii. The sequence goes on along the minus strand of OX381691.1, from coordinate 3,088,455 downwards.
GCTTATTGAGGGTAGTAAAAAAAAAAACTATACGATAATACTAAATTCAATATGATTAACCCAAAAAATAAGATTTTTGTTAAGCAATCAATCTCCCCCCTTCTCACCCTTTTAATTTTGGGTTGAATTTACAAAATGCCACGTTTCTAGTTGCCAGTAGTTTCGACTGTGAACTGATACATCAGTCATTCGGGTTCTCCTTTTATATACGCATAGAAAGATAAATATAAAGCGTTACTCATAAAATAATTTGTCATAATTTGATACACGACGCGTTGTCTTTTATCTAGAATCATTTTAAGAATCTTAATCGTCAAAAATACACAATATATAGGTTCTAGAAAAAATACTGCGTTTCGTGTTTTGTCTAAATGCCAAGCCATTATCGCTCCTATTTCCACCAGGGACTAGCACCGTTTGAAGAGCTACTGGAGGCTCGGATCCGTGATCAGAGTATAGCTCTCAACATGAGCACTGCGTTGGCACTCGCCGAGCTCATTGAAGATGAAGTGGTTGTGCCACCAATGCCACTTGAGGTAAGTTTTTAAATTTTTGTTTTCCTCAAAACATTAAAACAGAAATTGCGCAACTTAGCCCATACTTGTGAAGCTGCATTGAGCAAACTTAATATTATCAAAGTTACAGCTACCGTAAAACAGTGCTCATGAAAAATACAAACTTAAAGGTCATTTGAAATGTCTACTGAAAAATACTAAACTAAAAAGAAAACTATAATACAATAGACATAATAACATAGAAGTAATATAGTTCTTAGCGAATATTTACAAAGTATAGAATCTTGATAATTTTAAAAATCTATTTCCTACTCTAAAATATCAATATATTTGCTCACAGGTGCTAATAGAAAACGTAAAACTCCACTTAATAGAAGACCGTCCGACTCGCTCCATTTCCTCTCCCCCGCCACAACCGCTAGACATAGACCTGACAACCCTGCGCATGACCCGCGACCTCGCCGGCGTAGTCCGCTTAGGCCCCCCTATTTCAACCCCCTCGACTGTAGCGTCCCCGGCCACGCCACAGCCGCAGCCGGAGCTGGATGAGGCGAGAGACAAGATTGATAGATTGAACAGAGAAAATGAAGAACTGAGGAAACGACTGGTCACATTGGCGAGGATAGCTGAGGATAACCGGGAGTTGAGAGCGTGAGTGATTTAATTTTTTAATTGGTTCTGAGCTTAGGGCCCTGGGTTCAATTACCAGGTAGAGCAAAAATTGTTATTGGCTTTTTCTATTAGGAAGTTCTCAGTAACAGCCCGGATTTTGGAAGTTGGTGATGTGATGTCCCCGTACCTCGGAAAGCACGTTAAGTTGTTGGTACCGGCTGTCATTCGTAGATGTTTGACAGTCGTTACTGAAAGTCAAAAGCCAGGAAGTCTGACAACCAGTCTTACAAAGGAGTATCGTGTTTTCCCAGTAGCTGAAAGAAAACATGTTGCAACCCCAAGTAACATTGATTAATGTCAGAAACATGATGATGATGAAGCCTTAATTTAGATACCACACTCCCGGGCTATTAAATCGAGGCTCCCTGCATGTATCTAAAAAAGTCATGATTTCAAATTAGAACGATGACGTCAACAAAACGGTGGCAAGTACCTATATCGTCTTCAAAACTGCATAAAGGCTTGTGTTGCCAGCACCCACCACAGATAATATCTAATAGTTACACAGACTATCCATGAAATCGAAGACGCAGGATGTAGGCCGCTTCTAACCGGTCCTTTTGGAATTCTATGGGGGAGGCCTATGTCCAGCAGTGGACGTCCGCGACTGATGATGATGATGATGATCCAAGAAACACTAACTTTATAATTTTTTCATAAATTATATTAGTTATAACGTATAACAGTGAAGTTATGATTTGTGCTTATGTTTCCATAAAATGACATTACAGGAAAGTGGAAGAAGCATCAGTGCTAAGACAGTGCGTGCACGCAGCCCAACAAGAAGCAGCCAGTTTATTGGCTGACAAACAGGAGCTTTTAGAAGCCATGCGCATGTTACAGGTAATAATCACACTATAATCGTGTCGCGTTGCCTTAATCAAACTATGAGCTTGAGTGAGAGAAGAGGGAGTGTACCTGTGTTTGCGCACACATTTGGGCATTATGTTGTCTCCTGCCTACTTGGCTAATATTGAGATTAGCCGCCGAGACCGAAATCCAGTCGGAAAATAATAACGAGGATAAATATATTAACGAGAAAAAATTAAATTGTCCCGAAAATTCAAATTGTTAGCGTAATAAGGAGGGCAATTCTACTAACTTTTAGATACACAATTATTGCTGAGATGAAATTGTGAATAGATTTTGAACATTTTTCATTAGTAGAATTAACCTTCAGATTTAATTCAGAATAACATGAAATTTTTATTGTCATTATAGGAGCAGATATCAGGCGGGTGTCGCGGCAAGAGATAGCGGTCGCGAGGCGGTCCTCCGCAGGGCTGCCTCGACTGTACAGCGTGCTGCGGAGACCAGCAGACGTAGATCTACACCCTGTAAACACATGTACCTAGCAAGGTCAAAGGAAAGATTTCCACACCTCGTATAATGTTCCATGTAAGGACTAAGGTCAGAAAACGTTATGTACATTGAAGAAGTATAGAGCAAATATGAAGCCTTGTATATTGTCTCAAGGAAAACGTGGGCCAGAACAGATATCTACTGTATGTTCTACGATAGAAGATCTAGGAACTAGGAATACGATAAAAATCTCGTAATTTCCAGGTAAAATAGAGTAAACTTGGTGTTTTTTTGCAACCAGAAGGGATGGACCTAGCGTATATTATGTACCAAGTAAAAAGTTATATGAAAAGTGCTGTAATATGAAGTCGTGTTAATGCTATCATTTTTCCTATGCGAGGGAGGGACGGAGCTATAGACTGCTATCACCATCTCTTTCGCGCAACGGAATAATGATGACGTGTGAAGACTACGTAATCTGGTCAATGTACAGTCAAACAAACTATTTGGTGTACAGGCAGCTTACTTGCAATTATTTTAAAACAACGTTGTGAGTGTGCTAAGCAGTCAATTCTTTTACATCACTCTTTCTCGCTTAAACGGCTGAATGAATCTGAATAAAATTTGTCACTGAGTTAGATTGTAGTGTGGAATAACACATATTATGATATTTTAATCCCGGAGATATGTACGGTTCCTATGAGATAATATATTGAATTTGACGCAGACGAAGTAGTGAGCAGAAGCTAGTGTGGCATAAGCTTAAAAAGTCATACGCATACTACGACGAATAATTTGGCCTGTACACCAAATAGTTTCTTCGACTGTACATGCGGTTAAAACGCCCTCTATATTAGACAACAAAGATGAAGATATGAATAAGCTTGAAATATTTTATTTCTCAATTTGATCAAGTTTCGTGTAAGTACTTACAAAAGTATTTACTTTATAGAGATAGTTACACCAGGTTCCTGAACGGGTGTTGAATTTAATCTGTTGTCACTTCTCATGACAAGTGATTTGGTTGGCTGACGGTATTTCAGTCAATCTTTGCAGTTGACATGAGATTTGACAACCAGTTAATTAATTATTGAGTTGATTCGTTGTTTAGCGCCTGGCGTTACTATCTTTACTGTTTAAAATTTTACATATTTTGTTTATACAGCGTGTCACGGCAAGGGTAGATCCATACAAACGGGGTGAAGATTGTATCCGGTACCGAATTTCTATACTAAATTTCAACTCAAAAGAAATAACTTTGAAAATGCAAAATATTTTTTTTTCTCGTTAGCCTAGTGGTCTTAAGCGCGACTACTACGCTAGAATTCCCAGGTCAAGGAAAAAGTGTCATTGGGTTTTTCTATGACATTCTGAGTAGCAGCTCGGGGTTAGGATTTGTGCCCGGTTAATGGCAATAGGGTCGCACACATGGGACCCACACATACTGGCGAACTGTGGGTGTACGTTGATACACCTCTGCCTAACCTTCCGGGGAATACAGTGATAGTATGTTTTTTTTCTGCACTTTATTAAGTTTAAATCATAACAAACGTGTCAGGAGAAACAAATATTTTACGAAATTGTTTCTTTGTGTGTAGTTTAAAGACTTCGATCAGCTGACTTGGTGTAGTGATGTGTAGAATTTAATAGGAAACATTTGAATTTTACTTAAATGTTTCTAAACTTTATAATTTTGTGAGTATAGGTATTAAAAAATGTTGCTATGTGGTTTGTTAACACCAAAAGAATCCTTGCCTTTGATATGCATATACCCTCTCCGTACACGCTGTATATTACACACAAGTAAACTTGCATCTTCTATTATTATTTATTGAACGCCTAAACAAAATGAATTGAATGTTTTATACAAGCGATCTGCCCCGGCGTGTAAAACCGGGGCAAATTGCTTGTATAAAATTACTATTGAAGAAACTGAGAACTGGTGAATTACCCAAAAATTTTCTTTAATAAAATCCTTGCCTTAAGATTTACGAACAATAACAAACAAGCCATCAGCCAAATCGTTCGAGCCGTTTAAAAAAAAATTGATTTATTCAATCTTGATTTCTAATTCTATTCCTTTAAAAATGAAAATGGATTCATGAAAGTGATCTTATATACTTAATGCATATTGTAAAGGTGGGTACATATAGTGGAGTGCTTAGGAATTTTATGAAAATTTGGCTGCTTTTTTACTTAAATTGTTACTTACCTAGACCGAGGTTATTGACGGATGGAAGGGACATCCTACTGAAAAGTATAACCATGGATTTAGGACCATAATTGTAGACATTACAAGGACTATTAATCAAAAAAAAGGAAGTCATGGGGGTTGCCGACAGAAGTAAAAATTAACGTCACATTTGCATGTCGGTGACGCTTTGTCACTAGTATACATGTCGGTGACTCTTTATCGCTAGAATACGTGTCGGTGACGCTAGCCTATAATTTTTTTCCGACCAAAAATCGCTCGACGGCTACAGAAATTTTCACTTCAAAACCTCAACTGTTCCACATAAAAATGCATCACTCCTACGATCTAAATAAACGACGAAAAATGTTAACGCTGGGGGGGGTGTTAGAATCATGGACTGAATCCATGTTTTGAGTAATGATGTTCCTTCCATTATATATAGTCAAGTTCAATATCGTTCAGTAGGTAGGTATTACAGATTTACTGATATCGTTGTGGTTATCTTAGTGCAAAAATGGTCATGACCAATTTATATGACATTTATTCCATTCTGAATAGTGAAAACATCCAATACATTAGGAATATTCCACAAGCTACAGTTTTGCTCCCTCATCAAATTCAAGGAAGTAACTATGCTAGTGGTTCTCAACATGAATCAATAATAATATAAATAGGGTTATTTTTGTAATAGATCATTTTAGGGTAAGACCTAGCCATCTTGCTGCTGGGTTTAGGCAGGCGGCGTGATGAACCCGCACGCACACAGTCGCACGACCCTCCCTACCGCATAAGCAACGAAGCATTCTGTTCTTTTAAAGAGGTTTATTCTGAAATACTGTCCATCATAAACAGTTACGCACTGCATAGAAGTGGAACTGTGTTCCTGCGTCTGTATTTCCGAACACATTCAACCCTAATCTCTTCAAAGTTACAGTGAACAGGCTTCTTCTGTGTAAGCTCACTCCATCGTAGACTTTGTCTATGTCACCTCTGACCTAGACTAGAGTTAAGAGCTTACCCATCTCGAAAAATAAAACAAAATTTAATAATTATTTGATTTATTTTTTTCTTTTATGATAAACTTCTGAAATTTGATGCGTTTGCAAAACTGCGCCTTGTATAACAAATCATGTTTACAATATATTATGTCAACATTGTATTAATCAAAATTAAATTGGCCATAAACTATTTGTATACTAGGTAATGTAAATAAACTACATTATTTGAATGTAGTTTTTAGTGAAACGCCCCAATCCAATATAAATAAATTATTAAACTTCCTTTTAAATAGCCAAGTAAGAATTTAAAAATGTTAAATGTTGAAACTTATTGATAAAATTCTGAAATATTACCTCAGTATAAAAATTAATAGAATATTTTATTATGTACTATATTTTATTCACAATCGGGATAAGAAAGTAAAGGATGAAAGAAACTGTTTTGAAATATTTAAAGTGTCAGAAATTATCTATGGTTCGTATTGGGTTATAAAACAAATAAAGAATCTAAAAAATCATAATTTATTTATTTAATAATTACTTGTCTTTTAAGAGGGTTCCTAATAGCAACTTACTGTAAAATAAATGCAAATACTAAACAATTCTAAGAACGTCTAACGAAACTGTTATTTTACAATATTTTGATTACTTTAGCTTCAGATAATAATCATGATCATGACTCACTTATCACGTACTTTTGTTAAGCTATGTTCCCGTCTCTGTCTCGCGCTTAAGTTTGACAATAGTGCGACATTGACAGAAAAAATGTTAGCTAAAGTGCTTGGCAAATAAACGTGCCTATGTGTGTATAATATGCAGCTTAATACCTAGAGATGGTTTTCGGAAATTTAGGTGTTAATTATTTTTAATCACAACACAAGGAATCGTAGTAAGGCAAAGAGAGAATTGGTAAAGTAATAAGGTTATTGAACCAATAGGGCTGCTTATGTATAAACCTACAATATAATTACTTGACAAGCACTAAGAGGCTTTTGATGTACATTATCATATCATGAACTATATTTGTAATGTAATCGTTCAATATTATTTTAGTGCCAAAAGCGCAGACTGTATTAAATGTACGACTATAGATTTAGTTCTTTGACTTAAAAACTTCTTTACCAAGCCGCCACGGTGTCAATGTTCTACATCTGACTGTGAATATGAACAGTCTGCTCATCACATTTTATGGGAGTGTAATCTTTGGCAGAATGAACGAAATATAATGTTAGACAGTATACTGGTTATATCCGGTGTAGTTTATTACGCGGACCTCGTAGAAACTAGAACTAATTTCCGTGCGTTCAGGCGTTTTTGCCATACCTATTACTGGAATCAAATGTAACAGCTCACATTAGGACCCACTAAGTTAGTAACAATTGCAAACCGTGGTGCTTGGCAATCTGGGCTTCTCCCAGTTGTAAATATCCCCTTGTGCCTATTGGCCTAGTTCTGTTCTGTCTCCTGCTTGTTTGGAGGGAAGTGGAAACAATATTTTTTCCTACTCCTCCGCTAATCTTTTCTGATTAATTTCGTTGCGGGATCCAAGACAGTTTTATCGTTTCTCCGGGACTCGTCGAGCTTCATTGCCTCGGCGCTCTTCTGGCGGTCTCCACTGTTGATTCTGGCTTACAGAAGTTGCAGTGGTTGGGAATAGTGTGGCGGGCTTGTCCCATAAAAAAAAAAAAAAGCCGCCACGTCTTCCATGTTCCTTTCGAACATTATTCAAAAAGACGTTCCATATTCAAAGATCCTACATATCTATCAAACCGTAGACCAAAGAACTTTGTCTATACTTGTACATTTTAATTTTAAAAAGGTTGTACATAAAAGTTTTATAATATTTTTTTTTTAATGAAGTGATCATTTTGTTTGTGTAATTTTAAAGTAATGTACATAAGTTTATGAGGTGCCGTGATGTAGCTATTTTTTCAGATCTTTTTACTGTTTATTGATAGTATATTTAATTGTGAGAATTACATTTGGATAAATAAGTTGTATTAAGGCGTGGTTAGAGAGATTTTAATCTACTTTTGAATGGGAACAATTTCGACTTATATCCTTGAGAAAGTTCTGTACTTAACCATCTTTGAAGTATTCTTGTTGACGTTTATTCTTAATATTAAAATCGCTGTAAACACACCTTAAAATGTAATAAAATAAAAATTTCGAAAGTTCAGTGAGAATTTTTAGAAATAAACTTTTGATAGTACTTAGGTATTTACATGTCCGTTAGATTAGCTCTGTTAAAATCGATTTGCAATGCGATGTCTACTAAAATCATGTTGCGTTTGTGTCTTGTACCGATAGCGTCGTTAAATGTTGTGTCACATTTACACGGAGTAATAAACAAATGAAGTGCTAAGCTACTATCTTCCTAAGTTTTAAATCTCATTGACGGATTCGTCCTAAGAACATAGTAGTCAAGAATATTGATATTGTTGAAGCCTATAACTACTTATTTATTTATTTAAATCAGGTATCAAGGCATATAGAAAATACATATTTCAATACATACAATAATCATCGCTATGCTCAAAGTAGAGTAACTTACTACCTTATCGACAAACCTTCATCTGTTACATACTCCGTGAAAACAAAAGAATCCAATTTAAAAAAAGAACACCATTTACCGACTTTTATATCACTTGTTAAAATGCAAAATGTATTACAATTTGAGGTAGCTCTAAATATATATCTTGTAATACATTTATCTCTTTTACTCAGTGTTAGGATAAAAAACTCGTGCCTGTAATAATTAGGTGCATAATAATATCCGCTTTGCGGTCAGCACAGACACATCAACAAAAATCGTTTATTAATTGAAAATTAACTGAATTACAACAGAAATAGGGTTGAAAATTACAGTATAGTATTAAATCTTGCACACAATTTCCACCTCTATTAATGCGGTTATTTAGCTCTTTATTAATTAATAAATGAAAACCGCTTGAGAGTATTGTTGCTCTGTCTGCGCTGACCCTTATGGTCGTTGCTGCCTTTTTATACTCTCATCTATTTAATCGATGTAATTTTTAAGAAACAAATTGTCCTATGTTCGTCTGTCTTGTATACGATTCAAGTGACATTTAGTTACGGAGATAATTATTAGTATTAAAAATACAATTGAAATTCAAAATGGCGGAGGCGCCTTAACTTTAAATTTCGCGTTTCAAAGTTACTAAATGTCATTTTAATTCTGCATAAAATATTATTTTCTATGTTTTGTATAGTACATATTGATTGGTAATGCTATTCTGTCCAACGTGTTCTATTTCTTCGTTAATTTTGTGTCGAGCAATCAAACTATTGAAAACATGTACCATAACGTTGTTGCGATTTATTTAGTTACGAAGGAATTGTTAAAATTAAATTCAATATTCTATAACTAATTATTTTATTTTTAACCTTTTCTTACGATTAACAAAAACGATGCTCTTTGGCTCTAACCTGAAACAATGGCCCAGAGTGCTTTTACCTCTGAAATAATAGTAAGGGCTGAAGTTAGAGATGAACGACCCAAGTTTTTATAGGCCTAGTTGAACTGTATGAAAAAATACTCCTTGGACACAATTGAACTGGCCGCCATTACAATCCGACGGGTTCGTGGATAGCAGTGCTCACTGTGACAGATGTCAAAGCAACTTTGATAGTACTTTAGTTCTATAATTGGCTATCTTCATTTAGATCTGGCGATGCAGTTGTAGAATCCACACTTTATTTTACAACCAAAGACAGTCCCTTCGAATTGACTTTTAATGAGTTTCATTTGACGCATGTTTTTTCTATGCGACTATCCGAACGTAGAATTTGATTGATCAAAACCAATGTTACCAGCTCTGTAAAAGTTACCCCATTTAGTGCAGAAATAATACAGTCTACATTTTAAAAAAATCTATTTATTTAGACATTTTGCCACTTTAAAATATATTTTTTTATTTCTCTTATTGCTTAAGTACATAATTATAGTAAAGTAAAGTGGGTGAATTTTTTTTTATGCCACTTTTATTTGCTTGCCTCCCGTGATCATAATTGATCACGAGAGGCAAACAAATATGTTCCTGCTAAGAGTTAGACTACTTTTAAAGTACATATTCGTATTCCAATTTTTATTAGTAATAACTAATGCAACTACAAAATTATGCAACGAATTATAAATTTTAGGTAGGTACGAATATTTAATTGATATTTGAAATTCAGGAATTACAAACATACTTTTTTCTTATTCTACGACATCCAAACACATTTTCAGTCGATAAAAGCAACATAATTTAATTACATCGTATCATTTCGACTCGATGTTTCCCAGCAGGGTAATTTTATATTTTGTAGTGGTAATAAAAATACACGTGAGTCAAGAAGTGGGAATAACGTGACTTTCATATTGTGGCAACATTTTTAGTGATGGCCGATGTTTCAACTTGAACGGGATGCTAACGACCGTTGCCGAATTTTAGTGTTGAAATAAATCAAGTTTCTCATAATTCGGTGTTTTTATGTGAATATTATATATTCTATTAACATTTTGTGTGGTATTGTGTGTTTGTTAGTGACTAAATTGTAAGTGTTGTTCGGTAAAGAATGTTTGTTGTGCCCGCACTGTAACAGGATCACTGGATAATAAAATATTGGATTACGGTTTACTGTTTATTTAATTCTTGTGGACTAAAGGTAAGTCACGTTACTTCATGAACTTGTTACATGCCTTGTTAAAGTTTTATGTGACGGTTTTTTAATGCCACGAAAGCTATACGCGTGATGTGCGACAGCCGAGCGCCCGGCCGAGATAACGGAAGATTATCGTAGATTGCAAAGATTCTGATAAGAATTCTTTCTTCACGGCAATGCGAAGCCATGAGTACACACCATAAAACCTGTCTTACGTACTAAAAGCGACAAGTGTACGTAAAAACTTGTTTGAACGTAACAAACACTGAATTGAACATGCTTCATGCTCTATTTCCCACTGAAAAGTTTGATATAAATTGAGAAATCGCAGTGAGAGGTATTTACGTACCCATTAGGCATTTCGTGCTACACATTCTACTTAGTTCTGCACCACAAACTTGATGTAAAAGGTGTTATTTTCTTTACAAGAAACTTAGGTTATAAAACTATTTTTGAACATTTGAATTGACACTCAAACTTGTCTTTTACTATGTTTCTCTCTCTGGAGATTTAGCTCATTCCATAGACAAGCTATAAATTCAATAACCTGACTATGCAACCTCACATTCCTACCTTACTAAAAGTTTAATTATTCAAAACTTAGGTAACTATTTCCATCTTGTATGTAAACAATTTTAATTTTTGTCATTGACATTGTTTATCTGATGGCCACTCACATTTTCTTCTCATAATATGTTCTTGACCTAATGTAGTAATGTTTCCTTCCTAAGAATTTTCCCACAGTAAAAAAGAATATACTGTGGAAATAAAATGTAAGAAGTTTGCTAAGATTCTTTATGCATCAGCCATTTTATGTTTTACTTTTAAACATTGGCTTATTACTCAATCCAATACAGTGTTCTATAGATAAAAGTTACAATCAAATAATTAAACATAATCCCTATAAACATGTAAATACCTAAATTACAATTCAGATTGCAATTTCAGCTACATTTTGCATACAAATTCAATTTTCTTATCAATATCCTGTTATAAAAATAATGCAAACATTTAATCATATTATATCTAACAGGTAATTTTATCAAAATAATAAGTTATGTCACACTTATAAATAAATATTGATATAATAAAAACAATAGCTACAGCCACAGTACAGTTAACAGAAAAAGTTTAATTTAATGAATATTTCTGAAATGGAAAAAAATGTACTATAGGTTTGAATGGCTGACTGATTGATATCATAATGCCTGGTCTAAAGAATGTAGAGGTACAAAAGGACAACCACTAAGTAGATTTTATGAAGAGTCTACTTTTAATATAGTAATAAAATAACACACTATTGTTGTCCTCTGCAGTGCAAAGGTCTATTCTCATACAGAGAAGGCACAAGCATACATGACATTTATTATATGGACTATATTATATATTGATCATGACTACACATTTTTAAATACTAATTATCACAAGCTACTTAACCATAGTATTTATTTCACGACATCACTGACCCATGGCACCTTTGTACAAGGCCAATATGCGCTAATTGCCAATGGCATAATTTGTTTCCTAGATTTTATGGCTGTAGCTGGTGTTGGCTGTGTCATTTTTTATTTATTGTTAAATAATTATTGTGACCGTATGGTGTATGTAACCTTGGGACCTTTTAACTTAATAATGTTATATCATTTCACCAGTTATAATTGAAGTTACATAGTTTGGTTTGAAAAAGAAAAAAACAATAAATATAGAAAAATGAATGAACATTAAATATGTTTCACTACTTAACTCTAAAAACTGTTAAAGTGTTTGATTTGCAATAAAAGGTAGGTATTACATTGTGCTACTTAGCCTGTTTGTCATGTATCTTGCAGTTATGTTCATGACTAATAAAAATAAACGCCAACAAATATAAATGTAACTTACATACAGTGCAAAGGGAATTACCACACATCCTGTCAACTTTTTGCATTGATTATTGCATTTATTTAAAATAATAGGCACTAAATATGGAACTTGTTTTATCATCAAACATTTTTTTTTTTTTTCATTCATTTCTGTAGCTTTTGCTGCTTACAATGGCTTGCTTAGAACTCCACAATAACCAGATTTATATAACTGAAAGTGCTAGTGGATTTTTTTTATAAAAAAGTCTCTTGTGAGTGAGTATAGATGATGTGAGCATGACATGAGCTCTTATCGTGAGTGACAACTGGTCAACACAATAAAAAACAAAATCCTTGAATCAAAAGTATTTTTTTTTAAGTGGAGAGTAAGTAGAACAATGTGCTGTTAAAACAGACTTATTTCAAACCTTCGTTGAATGACTAACTTGAACATCTTTAAAAAAATTCCAGTAGCCATCCAAAGTCCATTTCCAAAAATTCCACGCATCAACAATCCTTATATCCTAAATTAAATTTGCATTGTAGATATAAAACCAAGGACAATGGCGGCTGTCCGCTTTTCAACCTTGCGACCAAGGGCGTAAAGGTGAAAACTAATTCACCGTAATTGTTCGCGATTGTACCTAGGTACTTACCTTCCTGAATGGATTGTTAAAGACATTAACACGATGTTATTTTTATTCAGTCGTATCAGCCGGCTGAACGAAGCGGTCACCTATTTGGCATCCGGCCATGTTTACCATCATAATCTCACAAATCATGTTATACTTTTTTACATAAACCTACTTTGTTTTTAGGCTGTAGACTCATCATTATTTATGGTCTCTTCAGTGTTGTAAAAATACGACTTGTCCTAAATAAAGGCTGGAGCACAACGGTCGACGAATTATTGTTAAGAGAAACCTAACTACGTAATTTTTTACGACTTTAATAAAATTCGTTTAAACGTCCAATAAATAAGTAGTTTAAGTTACTTGATAATGTTGTTAAAATTATTTTATGAATCGTTTTGGTTTTTTTTCTTGTGGTTCTCCAAAATTTGTGTCACTGAGAAGTCTCGAGAATTGATCACCACGCTTGCTCAAGGCAGATTGGCGATTTTAGACTGATAGTAATATTATTTGGTGTTGGACTGCCTCGTTAGCCTAGTGGTCCTAAGCGCGACTGCTACGCTAGAGGTCTTGGGTTCGATTCCCAGGTCGAGCAAAAAGTGTTATTGAGTTTTTCTATGAAATTCTCAGTAGCAGCTCGGAGTTAGGATTTGTGCCCGGTTAATGGCAATAGGCTCGCCCCCTATTACATGGGACCTAAACATACCGGCGAACTGTGGGTGTACATTGGTACACCTCTGCCTAACCTTTCAGGGAATACAGGCGTGATGGTATGTAAGTAGTAATATTATAAATCCAGGTTTCCTCACGATGTTTTCCTTCACCGATGTCGGTGATGTCGAAGGTAGACTTAGAAAGCCCGTAGATAACAATCATTACTTTCGGAACTTATATTATTTAAATTAATTTAATTTAGTTTGCACTAATAATCACACTAACACGCACTCAACTGAAGTGGACAGCAAAAAAACAACTAAAGTAAGTACATACCTACTATCTAAATAAATAAAACCATACTATTCGGGTCGTACTTTGATAACGGTACATGAAATTGGGCATTATTTGTTTTTTTAATAACCTGTCTGCTAAGATAATCAGTACTTCCATTAAAAATAATCCGATTCTGATGAAACTTTGGCGGGATGTTCTGCTTACGCCCGCGAAGGTTGGTTAAAATATGAAAAGATAAATAAAGTATTAATATTTTACACTAATATTATGAAGAGTAAAGATATTTTGTTTGTTTTTAAGTTTGTAACGAATGGGGTCCGAAACTACTGGACCGATTTTTAACCAATAGATAGCTACATTATTGCTAAGTAACATAGGCTATATAACATCACGCTACGACACACGGGAGCGGGCAGGTCGTTAGCATAGTAACAAAGCTGAAGCGATTATTTTGTTATTGAAAAATCATTGATCAAAACTTCACCAAGATACCAAGTGTATTACCTCTTTATTGACAACATAGTCAATTTAAACAAGCCTTCATCAAACATTGAAAACGTAAATCTACGTCTGATAATTATGCGAATCAAGATTACAAACAAAATAGTACCTAATCAACCACTTAACACTCTAAATATTCCTAAAACCTTGAACGTGTTGGCGCTAATCATGAAGGTCTAATGATTGACACGTTTTGCGGAAGATTGCACGCATAATTCGACCAAGATATCCGCTAAAATTCCTTTGCTTATGTTTTAAATTCTTGTGTCAATTTAAGACTAAAAGATGACTCTCTTTTAATACCTAAACTCCTAGTACCATAAAAACTGAAGAATTTCTGACAAAAACTGGGCAGTGGTACTGTATTTTTACCAAAGAAACTCGCCGTTACTCTTGACGCGTCGTGTTGTCAAATCGAACAAAAAAAAAACAAAAATCTATGAGATTTTCGTTTGAATTGAATAATTTCTGGCACGTATATCAAATCCCTAGTATCCTAGTCCCTGTAACGCGGGTGATACTACGGGTATCACCCGCGTTCAGTTTCGTTTTTAGTTACTGCTCCGCTCCCGTTTACCGTTGCAAGATGTTCTATACGTATATATTTCCCCTTGAATTACTCTATCTATCAATAAAAACTGCATTAAAATCCATAACTCACGCCTTTTTCCCATGGGGGTAGGCAGAAACCACAGAACGCCTGCTACGATCCTTACATACTTCCTTCGCCTCGTCCACGTTCATACATCAGTTCATACAAACACGCCGGTAACAAGTACTGCGCACCCGACCTTTCTGAAGAACCTCACCAATTAGGTCATGGTAGGTCTTTCTAGGGCGTCCTTTCCCGGCGTTGCCACTCGCATCTGCCATATAAATCCCTTTTGTTAGCATTGTTTGTTGCATTAAAATCCATTGCGTAGTTTATAAGATCTAAGCGCACAGAGGGACAGACGGCGGAAAGCTACTTCGTTTATACTATGTATAGAATATTCTCATTACGCAATCGGTAATTCGCCCCGCAGATTAGTCTTGAAATTATCTACAACCAACTGTACACGCACCGAAAAATACCGATCAAAAAACATTTGTCACCAAAAATGAAGACATAAAACAACCAACACTTTCCAAATCCTCCGCAAAAACGTATTGTAAAAGTAAAATCGCGAACCAACGCCAGCTAAGTTTTTAATCCGGCTCGGCCCAGATTAAAAGCATCAATGGAATTCGGGAATGGGATAACTGCCGGCTCGGTCTGAACGGACGCACGGCAAGGTCGTTGCGCCTGTCACCAGACCGGTTCGTACGTTTACGCGGCCGATTTTAGCTTAAGTAAAGTGAATAAAAATCCATAGTACAAATATTATAAATGCGAAAGTAAATCTCGTCTGTCTGTTTGTTACTCCTTCACGCCTAAACCACTGAACCAATTTCGATGACATTTGGTACAGAGATAGATTAGATCTTGGAGAAGGACATAGACTACCTTTTGACGCGAGAAAAGGGGTTGGAGGGGTTAAAATAGGGGATGAAAGTTTGAATGGGAGTCAGTCATTACTGAAGATAAAACTATGAAACTTTGTATTAAGTACTTCACAATTGATAAAAAATAAGAAAACATTTCTTCAAGCGTTTTTGAGAAACATACCATCACGCCTGTATTACCCGAAGGGTTAGGCAGAGGTGTACAATGTACACCCACAGTTCGCCGGTATGTTTAGGTCCCATGTAATAGGGGGCGAACCTATTGCCATTAACCAAGCACAAATCCTAACTCCGAGCTGCTAATGAGAATTTCATAGAAAAACCCAATAACACTTTTTGCTTGACTTGGGACTCGAACCCAAGACCTCTAGCGTAGCAGTCGCGCTTAGGACCACTAGCCTAACGAGGCAGTCAAGATATATCAGAGATAGATTACAGTGTGGAATAGCACATAGGTTACTTTTTTATCTCGATACAAGTACAGTTTCCGTGGACACATCAACTTTGACGGATGAAATTGTGGTCAGAGGCTAATAATAAACAATAATATTCCGAGAGGATCCACCCTGTCAACAAGTTTGATTAGGAAGTGTCTGATAATTTCCTCTATCCGCAAGCGGCTAGTTTCTCATGTTACGTACATCGACCTCCCAAGTTTTCTTCGCATTCCTATATGAAACCAGTTTTTCTAAATCCTATCTTGCAATACACGTAAAAGCTATTTCAAGCTTCATTCTCTTTTTAAACATCGTTGGATGTCGAGCAAGCCGAAGGCCTGCCTGATGTTAAGTGGTCACCTCTGCCTATAGATATCCGCAATACCAAAGGTCTTGCAAATGCGTTGCCATCTCAGAGATAAAGTTAAAATGTCTCATGTACTTGTAATTTCACCGGCACCTAAATCCTTCAAACCGGAACACAGCAACGCTACTTTGTGGCAGAAATAGGTATATTGGTAGTACTTCCCCGGACGAGGTCCTTCCCAAAGAGACCTGTACTACTACTAACGTTCAACAGTCGCGTCAGTCAGTCGTTGGTTTATGGTTCAACAGTCTAAAATGGCCACACAAAATAAAGATCCCACTAATTACCGCATTTTAGTCTCCATCAGCCAATGCGGTAAGGTAACCTCAGTGTGACGAAATCTCCCTTAACTCGTAAATTTGTAATGCATGACAATATTACTTTATTAACTGCCTCGTTAGCCTAGTGGTCCTAAGCGCAACTGCTACGCTAGAGGTCTTGGGTTCGATACCCAGGTCGAGCAAAAAGTGTTATTGGGTTTTTCTATGAAATTCTCAGTAGCAGCTCGGAGTTGGATTTTTGCCCGGTTAATAGCAATAGGCTCGCCCCATATTAGATGGGACCTGAACATACCGGCGAACTGTGGGTGTACATTATTACATCTCAGCTTAACCCTTCGGGAAATATAGGCGTGATGGTATGTGTGTTATTACTTTTTGCTTACCAGTACAAAGTATTCAATACATATTGAGCAACACAAGTTTTGTTGCAGTAGCGATTTTATTACTTCTGTCGCTAAGTAACAAGTGAATGACTCACACAAGGACAACTTGGATATATTCGACATAGTTTTTACACAACAATATCTTTATCTTCAAGTGTAAATGGCAGTATTAAAATGCAATTATTTCTAATACACGGCGCTATAATCAACGAGACTATGTAATTAGTCACGTTTTTTTGATGTAGGAGCTATAAAATGAAAGGTGTTAAAATGTCGAATTGCTGTAACGTGACTTGAGACGCTTGCTGTTCTCATTAAGATTACCCACCATTTTACTTTAAAAGCCATGTTCTTCGTCCATAATGTTACGTTGCATACCAGAATCCCTGTGGGAATCCAAGGTATCACGGCGTACCACTATTATACCTTAACAAATCCAAAGGGAAAAGATGGGGCGTGCGTAATGGTTTCTGCCGAGGGCTAAACGGCATATTTGGGCGCACCTATGGGACCAAACGTATATATAAGAGGTCAATGCCCTACATAGTTGGGGACGTCCTTACGGCATTGCTTATTATGCGAAATGGCCTTGGTTTAAGAACGATGAACTTTGCTAAAGTGAATAATATCGATCGCTAAAATCGTTTGCCGGTTCATTCTGCCTCGGTGTTTGGCTTCCTACCATTGTGACATTTTAAGGCATGCTTTGAAGACATTGTTTGCTACGTACAATCAATGAAGATTATTTGTTAATGCCATTAACCGCTTAACACCAGCAATTAGGAATAAAAAAAAATGCAAAGAGAATGTTCTAACAAGTTATGAAAGACAAAGTCTCGGAACATTAAAATCTATTTCCAACGATGTTTATCCAAAAAGAAACGACCCAAGATTCACTGTGCAGTAAATTGGAAAAATTGTAAAAGCACAACAACTTTGCTGGCAAGACAAAAGAATATTATCGGAACGAAAAAGCTGACCCAATTCCAACGTAATATTTTTAGAGCAACCTTTTTAAAATGCAATTTCCGTGCCAAAACCATTTTACCGAAACATCTTGAAGGAGTATTTTTGATCTCACCTTGAAGTTGAGATGATTTTTGCAATGGTTTATTAATAAGAACCGTTCAAGCTCAAGGCATTTGGCGTTGTCCTAATTGAACGCGAAGACGCGATCATCGCGCGATTAAACGATGCAGCTATCGCAAATAGGTAACAAACATTTTAGTCGCGCGACCGTATCGCGCAAGTGCCAATTAGGACGCCTATTCGACATCAGTAAGTTAGATTGCAGATTCGTACGACTAAAATTCGTGCGCACTTGCGATAGTCGCGTTCTGTTAAGACAACGCCTAAGAGTTTCATGGCAGTCGTTTATAATGAACCGGGGCATGTCAACGACTCTGCCCCGAGCTCAGAATAGACTTCCTAATTACTTAGTTGTTTCAAATTGTTATTACAAGAGCTACACATTCAGACGCTAAGTCACGATAAAAAAATTCGCCTCTGACTCATTTTCCATCTCTAATTTCAAAACTGGTTATGGTTGATTGCTTTTGGGGGATTCCAGAAGCCCAATAATGGTCAATTACTTACAATTAGTTCTTGCGCTGTAGTCCCTTTGATTGGGACGATCATCGTTTTTATGTATTGTGCAATTTTTAATTCAATACGCCTTGGGTCCTTTTCGCTTTTGATATTAATTTTTGGAATAGAAGTAACATACTTTTACGAAATTCCTTCAAGTCCGTTACATTTTTCTAAACAGGCTAAGTATCTAGCTAAATTTATTTTAATGACAGACAGACTGGATTGTGTAAATCATTTATTTTTTTACTTGTCAAACGTTGTTGTGCCCTAGGAGTCCCTCCTTCATTGTGGGTGTGTAAAACAGTCCAACCCAAAACGACTATCTTTAAGTAATACAATATTTGCTTCGTGCGAGAATTGAACCCACGACACGAAGCGCAGCAGCCAATCGCTCAACCGTGTCGTCAAACATGTGTTCTTGTGATTTCTATGTCACGAATTCAAGGATCATTTGTTAGATGTCCTTTCTTATAGTGGCACTCTGTCAGGCGTCCATTCTCATAATTATCATAACCACTCTCGATACAACTAGGCCAGCTCATCTATTATATCGTGCACACCATCATGTGGCTGTCAAACCTGCGCACGCCATTGTCGTATTAGGTAACAACATGCAAACACTTCTTCATCGGCCATTGTTCCGGTGTATAACGTTACATACATACGAACCTTGGTGAAATTATTTAATTTCGAAACTGCAGTGATTCTCCGGCCGTCGAATAACTAATGATAGTGGAAGCACGCTCGACCGCGCGCCATGTTGCAACCAGGCACCCAGGTTATTTCCGGAAGCGCTTAGAAATTGTACCGTGTGCGGTTTGCCGTCCGTCCGCCAGTTTCTGCAATAGACCTTGTGTTAGGATATTCGGTGTTTTATGCAGTTTCCTTTCCTGGATTATTGGAAGCCGTTCCCTTTCCGAACGGCGCGGGAAACGTTAAATTAAACTGTTCTAAAACAATTTGTCATGTTTTAGTAATCGCTGCTTCTCCTTTGATTATAAATTCAAATATGTACAAACAGCACTGGAACTAAAGTGGTCCATTTTGAACTATTAAAACTTTTGGGTTTGGTCTCGCTTGGTATTCTATACTCCTTGATTTACATAGTAATAAACTTTCGGAACTTCAGTTCTAATTAAATAGATTGCTTTGTATCGATCTAATAGCCGAGAGTGCTCGGTGATTATTTTTATGGTGGTATTCAAAACCGCGGCCGCACCTTGGTTTTGTGTGCGTGAAGTTGGCAAGACTGGAGCAGCTCAATTTGTGGTAGAAATACACTTATTTTTTGTTTGGCCTAGATGTGTGTCTTTAGGAAAGCTTTCGTTTGAACTTTTTGTTCCATATTTTATATCATCTTTATTATTATGTAAAACTGGTTAGTGCTTCTTCGCGTGTTTGTCTGTATTATCAAGTTCTTTTATAGACTTCAATCGTTATGCTACTTTTCTCTAAAATCTAGTTTCTACAGCATATAAGTATTCGGTGGTGGTGACGGTACCTGGTGTCCACTAGACCTAAGTATGAGGGAGTCTGCTCAGTACACCATATCATACCATGATCATGCTAAGAACGTGTCAGGCAAGAAATATTCTTTGTATTGAAAAGTATAAGACTATTTTCACCGACTAGAGTACTGGACCGTCGCGTGCCTTACACGGAGCGTCAACAATTCAGTGATCAGTTCTAGTGGAGATAGTAGTCCGTGTCATATTACTTTCCGTGACTGACCTGTTCATAGCACGGCCCTGGTCAAGGCAGAGTCCTTTATTCCTGTCACTTTCCCACAACTATCAAACTACAAGTGTAAGATAGAGACGGGAAGATACTTCAAAATACGTACCAAGTATCATTTCCTAGCTTCTGCCAGCGACAACGATCGCGTGGTTTTTTCACTCGCGTTAAGTTATGTCTTTGGTTACTGCTTCTCTCCCGTGTGTCGTAGCGTGATGTTATAAACCCTAAAGCCTTCCTCGATAAATGAACTATCCAACACATTTTTTTTTTGAAAATTCAATCCAGTAGTTCCTGAGATAAGCACGTTCAATTAACCAAACAAACAAACTCTTCAGCTTTATAATATTAGTATAGATTTATCTCAAGCTTAGGCGCACAGAAACTGGTAGCCTATCGATACTTGTAATGTAAATGTGAGTGAAGTAGTGCGTAGATAGAGATTAATCGATGCACTAACCTACTTACCTGTCTGTTACGTTGCGTTATCGCGAACAATGTAAAGTGATGAATTAAAAAAAAACTATTACGAAACTACATAACTGTAATGCCTGCTCGAATTTTTTTAATGCTTGTACTGCAGAGGGGTACTGGGAATGGTATTATTAAAATATGCTGTTATTAATCTATACTATAATATAAAGCTGAAGAGTTTGTCTATTTGGTTGAACGCGCTAATCTCAGGAACTCCTGGTTGGAATTGAAATGTTATTTTCGTGTTTGATAATTCATTTATCGAGGAAGGCTATAAGCTATATAACATCACGCTACGACACACGGGAGAGTAGCAGTAACCAAAGACCTAACTTAATGCGGGTGGAAAAAACCACGCGAACGAAGTCGCTGGCAACAGCTAGTTAAGAAATAGTTTCATTGTCATCTGCCTAACCTATTCCTAACAAGGTCTGCTTCCAGTCTAACTGAATGCAGCTGAATACTCGTATCGTACATGGAGCGACTGCCTATCTGTCCTTCACGACCCAGTAACTGGGTAACACGGTACCTCTTAGAGAAATATATGTTATTTCAAAATATATTTCTAGAAGCGAAAATTTAAAAAAAGGTTCGAGCATCATGTCTTTTGTTATCTTTAAATGAATGCTTAGTTCTGGATTTTAGACACTATTATTTCGACAATTATTCTAATCAATCAATACGAATATTTGTTTGTTTATTTTTACTTGCTAATCTCCAAAACTGCTGGTCCAATTCAGAAATTTCTTTCGCTTATAGGAAGTTTCATTATTTGTGAGCGCCATAGACTATGTTTTGCTGTCACTTGATTTCCACACGGTCGAAATCGCGGACAATAACTAGGTACCTATTCAATATTACAGTAACATGATACTCTTGTTTAAACGGTCCCCGTTATCATGGCAGAAGTTTGCAAGTCAGCGTTCACGACAATTTCAGGCTAGCTGTAACCGTATTCCGTCGCTATTATGGTGCGTGCACTCATAACCATTAACGTGCAGCGAGAAGAATTATTTTATTCCCATTAGGGTTCTGTACGCAAAGAGTACCCGGAGAACGGAACGGAACCTTATTACTAAGACTGTTGTTTAGAATAACGCGGGGAGGGGACGCCCTAGAAAGACCTACCATATTGGTGAGGTTCTTCAGAAAGGTCGGGTGCGCAGTATTCGTAACCGGCGTGCTAGTATGACAAGATGTATGAACGTAGACGAGGCGAGAGGAGATATGTAAGTATCGTAGCTGGTGGCGTACTTTGGTTTCTGCCTATCCCCATGGAAAGACGGCGTGAGTTTATGTACCATACATGTATGTTGTTTAGTCAGACAGTGATGTAAATAGGGTCCCGGTTATGTAAAATTTGATTTGTCGCAGGCCACACGGCTGTATCTTTTGAGCCGTACTATACACTTCAAATTTTCAATTTGTGTACTTACTATAATAAAAAAATAAGGGTTATAAGAAATATTTTTTAAGCAGTATTATACATTGTACGATATTACGGAAACTTTTGAGCACTTGGCCAATTGGTTTATTGTTTTTTTGATGTTGCTTTAGAACGAAAAAGAATACTAGGACGCAAGTTCGCAACGGAGTATGAATGAGTGTTGTTATCACCATAAACGATCTCTAACAGACAACCTTAGGATGGACAGGGAAGCTGAAAGCGATAACGGTCATTGTCCGTCCGAAAAAGTCAATTACCTCCTCCATAGGAAACTCAAGGTCTTCAGTAACGTCAAAACATCAATAAAACGTAAAAACTCCTTCCTTTATCGATAAAATGTATACCTGTTATTGGCATATCCATTATAGACAACCATTGCGGACCTGTTCCAGAATACCTCAAACGAATTTACACTTATTTCTAACAGTAATAAAGATGTTTATGCTGTGTTTCACGTGTGGTAGGCTCTGAACGCGTGGGCCGACGGTATTTTAATGGTTACGAGTCTTGAAACATGTTATTTTGGTTGCGTTTCGTTTTCCGTTTACGTTTCGTTCGGACGGGGAAGAGATTTTGTAAAGCAAATTGAATAATTGGTGACGGTTTGGAATTGAGTTGCGTGGAATGGTTTCATTTTTTGGTGTCGGAGAGGCTAAGTAAGTGTGAACGTGTGAAAGGGAAAACAGAATTTTTGTTTTGCTTGCTTGGTTTATTGTAAACAAGCGACCTGTCCGCTACTCTTCCGCGTGGCTTATTTCACCCGCGTTAAGTTACGTCTTTTGTTACTGATTGACTCTCATGGGTCATAGCTTGATGGTATATAGCCTATGTTACTCAAGAATAATGTAGCTATCTATTGGTGAAAATTTTTTTGAAATCGGTTTAGTCGTTTGGGAGCCTATTCTTTACAAACAAACAAACAAAAAATCTTTCCACTTTATAATATTATCAAAATCCTCAACCTTATGCATGAAAAGTGGGAGGCTTAACCACTGAGTCATAAGGACCATCTTTAATATACTAAATAACTACTTAAAAATGGTTATTTTAATGCTGTAAATAAAAACTGTAAATTCAGAATCAGTCCGTAAACTAGGAACAAAACTGTCATTCCAAATATTTATCGACAATCGCTAATTACTTTTACTTTAATATCGACTGACTCATTGCATTTCACCCATAGTTCAAAAGCTTAAGGAAAATATATTGGTCTTCCGAGTCAATGTTTATGTTTTAACTCAAATACATATTACAAACACACGGCATACGGACGTGACGGTATACATTTCAAAGAAAATATAATGCTTGACAAAATCAACTGGTTGCTAATTTAATTATACAAGTACTTTGTTTTGATTAATTATTTTTCTCTTCGACATTAATTCTACATTTGAGTATGCCTCACACACTAATTCATTGTCTTTGAAATGTATAAATGTATTTAATATTACAATTAACTTAGCTTTCATTTCTAATTTGTGGCACTGAGTACGTATTGCAGTACTTTGAGTGACTTTGTTTAATAGATCGTTTTGACATCAGTATAATTTTATGGAATTGTACAAATTATTGTAATACATTTTTTTTTTAAGAGTATGTATGGAGTTTCTTGCCCGTTCTTCTCCATACGAAACTTCCTTTTGGAATGGGCTACTAGATTCAATATTTTTAATTTAACATGTAATTGACGTTCAAAAGTGCCTTTTAATGGTCTAATTTAAATAAATGATTTGACTTTGACTGACTTTGTGTTAAATATTTATTCATCTTTCAGGGAGTGAAAGTATTCATAAATCAACTTTTTACGGGTCGAACTATGAAAAATGAAAACAAAATCAGCTGTTCCTTGCAAAAATGCACTACAACACGATCAAAACGTATGGATTTGAAGATGTGTTTTTCTTCATTGTTATCTTTGTAATTAAACCCATAATAGTAGTTGTTCATAGTCATTAGTACCTCAAGTATCTTTACTAGAATTAATTACTGCCAATTAAACTTAAAAACACGGTTTATTTACTTCGTAGGTTAATCTGAAGCCAGTTACAGACTTTAAACACGCCAATGAAATGTGCCAAAGTGTGAAATGTTTACAGCCTCAAAAAATTTAGAAAATTTAAGTCAAGTCCACAAAGATAATCTTGGTTAAATCCAAGCTTAATGTAATCTAATTGATGAACTCAAGATATCCGCTTACCTTGGAAATAAACAATTAAGAAGTTTAAAACCAAATGGGATTAAAACTTGAACCTGTGTAAACTTTAATTAACCGTTACGTAGCCCGGTTAATTTTAGTCTGGTCCTCGGTGTTGAAATTCTGCAAAACATGGGACATGCCGCAAATTTTTGGCGGAATTCCAAAAATATTTCTTTTAACCCCTGCTAGCATATTTAATTAAGTCAAAGTCAAATAATTACACTATTAAAAGACACCTGAAACAAAATAATATAGTTGCCACTTCCAAAACGTAGTTTCCTATGGGGAAGAATTGGCACGAAACTTCATAAGAGCGCCAGAAAAATACTGAAATAGATACCTACTAATTATTCATGTACATCTATCACATACAACAAGGTTCGACATAAATTAGCACCTCAAGACTTTCAAAGGATTTTGTAGGCAGAAACCAAAAAGGTAGCATTAACTACGGAATTTTAGTTTTCAAATAACTTAAAAAAAAATTGACTAGTATTTGCTAGAGTCTGGCCAACAGAACATTCAAACCATTGAGAGTACCTACTTACCCTGAAACAAAATAAAAAATAGGTAACTCAATACAACAATATTTATTTCTTTTTTTAGCAATTGCTTTTGACGTCTATCGCCAAGAATTTGATTTCAGTACCAAAAAGTATGTATACTTCGTTACCATTTTTATGCGCCGTTCGTTCAGATCGCGTTTGATTTTATTTACATTTGTAACACAATATTCTTTCTGAAAGGAAGTTGACAGGCCCAAATACAGAATAATAAAGAAGGTTTCTTTGGTAGATTTAATTTGGTCCTAATCCCGTCTGCTGAGACTCCAAAGACCATTTTATCAATAGTGAGGCTTATACCTTATCCCTTCCCTAAGCTTTGTCCTTGGGTAAGGAAATACCTTGTTAGTTCAAGGCAAATGTAATATCAAAGATCCCTTCTCGATGTCTATTTTATATTTATTTTTCTGAAGTCAACTTATTTCAGCAATATGATCAATTAATATCACAATATATTTTAAAAGGCAGTCAGCATTTTTTTTGTTTAAAAGATTATAAATACTTGTTGTTTTTTGTGCAAACGTTCACAGTATCTTTAAACATTTTTAACCACCGACGCAGAAACGACGGGGTGTTATAAGTTAGACGTGTCTGTGTGTGTGTGTGCCTGTCTGTGGCATCGTAGCTCCCGAACGCATGAACCGATTCGAAAGGTGAATTAATCGGGAGTGTTCTTAGCTATGTTTGATGGAAATCGGCTCAGCGGTTTGAAAGTTACCAGCTCTTTTGTTAGCTGTGGTATGGATTCTTATTCTTCTTACTTAAAATTTTTCTCACAGGCAAATTGCTTTTTTCGTAAATTGAATTCTAATTAACTTCAAATAGATTATATTTATCGATACACGTTTTAATTAATTAACTTGGCCTCATTTAAGAATTAGTTGTCTATAGATATCACCATAAGTAGACGATTAACATACCTAATTAGAATTTCTTAAATAGGTTTCAAGTTTCCTGTTGAACCGGAGAACGTAATTTAAATGGTTGATTATACCATAAGTTAATGATGTTTTCAGATAGGCATGTTTTCTATAAAACATGGGATCGACGATATAACCCGGGCATGCCACCGGATAACCTGCTGTTTAATTAATTTGGTTTTATTAATTAATTTAAGGTATTCATAAATACCCTATAAAAGTTTAGTAAGGAACTTCGAAACCCATTATATAATTATGAGGGTAAAGGGTTTTCAACAGTCACGTATTTTAAAGATAATACATACCATCATCCATCACGCCTGCATTCCCCGAAAGATTAGGTAGAGGTATACCAATGTACACCCACAGTTCTCCCGGTATGTTTACGTCCCATGTAATAACGAGCCTATTGCCATTAACCGCGCACAAATCCTAACTCCGAGGTGCTACTGAGAATTTCATAGAAAAGAAACCAATAACACTTTTTGCTCGACCTGCGAATCGAACCCAAGACTTCTAGCGTGGCAGTAGCGCTTAGGACCACTAGGCTGACGAGGCTTAATAATACCAGCCTATTATTATCCCATTGCAGGGCAAACGATTTTTCCCACACAAAGAACGCACGAATATAGATCGCCACGTTTGCTCAAGATGGATTCAAAGGCAATTTCAGATTACATTAATTATAAATCCAGGTTTTTTTCACGATGTTTTCCTTTACCGATGTCAGTGATGAATTCAAAATATACATTGGTATTTTCTCGTTTCCGATTGCGAACCCACAGCCTATTGCATGAGAGACAGGTTCCTTAACCACAGGCCCATTACGACGATATGATACGATCCTTTAACGATATAAGAACAAATTTCCAACATTCCGATAGCTTATTCAAACACAGCGCTTGATCATACCACTTTCAACACCACTGGTTAAATCCTATCTTCTAACATTCCAACTATCCATTGCATTCCCAAAACCAGCTACTCTGCAGTACTGTCTAAGAACCAAGTAATGGATACTTAAACAAGAGTAGATATCGTCTATATATCCTCTAAGGACTTTCAATCAAAGGTCAATGATATAGGCACCCCGCTGCGACCAATGGCGATTGTTAACTGTCCCAGCTTTGCTAATAGCTCCGTTATTTTCAAGGTTGATTAACTGCAGGTACTGGTTCCGTATTCAATATTAATTTAATTAAAATTGAAGGTGATATCATTGTGAAAGAACACCTGCCTATTTTGTTATTGATTGTCTTTCCTTGGTCTTTAGGTACTTATTGCTTTTGTTTCGGAAATTCGAAGTAACGAAAAGATATTTTCTGCAGCTAAATTAATATTGAGACACACACACACATACCATCACGCCTGTATTCCCCGAAGGGTTAGGCAGAGGTGTAACAATACACACCCACAGTTCGTTGGTATGTTTAGGTCCCATGTAATAGGGGGCGAGCCTATTGCCATTAACCGGGCACAAATCCCAAAAAAAAAAAAAAAAAAACCCAAGACCTCTAGCGTAGCAGTCGCGCTTAGGACCACTAGGCCAACGAGGCAGTTACATTGAGACTTGATTAATTTTATTTTATTAGGAAGGCTTTGAATTAGTTTTATTGAGAAATCTTCTGGCGGAGGAAGCTTAACACACTTCTTGAATAGACGTAAGATTTTTCGTTAACTGATAAAAAAATTATCTTCTGCCATGTGTTCTCATCACCAGTAGAGAATCCCTAAGGCATTACGTCCTTTTTTTTGCATAAAGTTTAAATAAATAAATAAAGATGTACAATTGAGGACACTGACGGTTGACCACTTTTAAACCTTATTACAAAGGCTCTAAGGGTGAAAAGTTGTTCACCGCAAATATCTGCGATTGTACGTTAGTTGTTAGTTAATCCCCCTAATATAATAAACCAATTACTGCTATGCATACTTCACTACAGCCTCGCTCACCAATTTCCTGTCCCAATAACCTATATTCCACAACAATAGCTAAAGACAGATCAATTACCCAATTTGTACAAACGAAGCCACTATGATGATGAACGACGTCTCCATCCGTTGAATGCCACTCATCATGTTTAAGATTCTCAATGCAAATTGTTGGTGGACTCGAAGTCTGATATTGCTCAATTTGTCTAGGAATAGCTTCATGACTACCAGTTATGGTCTTGTGGATTCTGTTTTTATTAAAGTTCTGAAGTTTTAATAAAAATAGACCGCACCATTTGCCGCTTCAAGCTTCTTACTCGTCTTTAAGTAGTTTTTTTTTATGTCATTAGATGACAAACAAGCTGACGGGCCACCTGATGTTACGTGGTCACCGCTACCTATAGACATCTGCAATACCAGAGGCCTTGCAAATGCGTTGCCATCCCAGAGACAAAGTTAAAATGTCTCGTGTGCCTGTAAAATCATCGGCACCCATATGATAACCTTCAAACCGGAACACAGCAACGCTGCGGCAGAAATAAGTTTGATACTGACTACAGTAGAGACCACTGACATCGGTGGAGAAAAATGCGAGGAATCCTGGACTTATAATTAATATAAAGTCTTAAATAGCCAATCCGTTATGAGCAAACGTGGTGATCAATGCTCGTGATTTTTCTAAACAAGGAAAGATCCTGCATTGGAACAATAAGGCTGGTATTATTATTTATCTAAATTACATGTTACTAATTAGTATAGAATTTTGTACAGTTCCTTATAGACATTTTGGCAATCCAATGAACAAGTCTTTCCAGTTCTCCGAGAACACTGTTTACTTAATTTGGTGTCTAGAACTGGTTTTTCCAGCAGTTCATTTCACTGCTTATTAGCATTGTTACACAGTTGGGAAATTCTCTATTGGTCGTTATACAACACGCGACTGCAACAGTTAATTGCCCATATCTATACTTTATATTATAAAACTGAAGATTTTGTTTGTTTGAACGCTGTAATCTTAGGAACTACTGGTACAATTCTGAAAATTCTTCCGCTGATAGGAAGGTACCTACGTTTTTCGCAATGCTATGAGCTGACTGCTAAAAGCTCACAAGTGGAAGGGAAATAATAACCAAAACTTATACCATGAATTCGAGAACCTTATGTGGTGTGTTAGAACGATGACATATGTGGGATATGTAAGAAAATTCTGCGGGAAACGTCGCGGGTACAAACTAGTTTAATCATATTCATGTTTTGATTTAGGTACGCCGCCATATTTAACGAGCGGAAAAGTGCCTTTTATGTGGAGAATTCTTTATTAAAATTTATGGGATCTGAACATGCCATTGTATGTTACTCTTTATCACTTCCCTTGGAATATATTTGAAAGGGGTTGATGGAAGAGGCGGTGTAACCATTATTTATTAACTAGTTTATGCCCGCAATTTCATTCGTAGGTTATCACGGGGTTTTATTTTTGAGCGAAACCCTAATTCGATTCCTAAAATAAAATAAAATAATAGCCCAAGCTACTCCTTATAACACCAGCTATGTGCCAGTGCAAGTCTCGTCAAAATCGGTTTAGCCGTTTCGGAGATAGCCGGGTCAAACTGACAGACAAAAATTATACAAGTTGTGTTTTTAGTAAAACAGCTGTTATTTTGACATTACAATCATACACTTCAATTGTATTTATTTGTATAGACAGTGAGAGCTGAAGCCTGTATTGTGGCCTCTCAAAGTGAAATGCAAGACTATAAATTTAGCTGTAATCATGGATAGCTTAGTCTCTAATGCCATGTGCTTAAGATAAGTTCTGTTTCATTACTTCTTGGTCTTGAGTTTAAGGACAGATAACTTAGCCTGATCTTTCTGTTACATAAGTGATTCTAGATTATCTGGATTGAACCTCAATCAGAATTGTATTCATTATTGGTATTTTTTAACTGGATTCTGTATCACGTTCCGTCCTTCTTCAGAAACCCTTTGAGTCTATATATATAGATCTAGGATTTGTTCTGAAATTTTCATGATATCTAATAAAAAATACCAGCATATTATTGTTGAGTTTGTATTGTGAGAAGGCACGAGCATTGTTTACCATGCTACCTCAAGGTGAATTAGCGATTTCAGAATTTTCAACTTAAGTCCAAGTTTCCTTACAATGTTTTCCTTCACCGTCGTCAATTATTTATTTGTTAAAAAA
Organism: Caradrina kadenii; assembly: GCA_947462355.1. Lineage (NCBI taxonomy): Eukaryota > Metazoa > Arthropoda > Insecta > Lepidoptera > Noctuidae > Caradrina > Caradrina kadenii. Next base: position 3,058,165 of record OX381691.1, on the reverse strand, counting down.
GGTTTACCAACAGCTTTTATGTATAACTTATCATAGGTATTGGATCCAGCAGTCCTGGACTTACATAGTCGCCAATTACTGGCCAACCAACATTTACAAAAATAAGTGACAACACAAGACAAGACAAGAAAGTAAGGTTAAAACTAAAATTAAATAGAATAGAAGCTTAATTAAGTATAAACTTAATACTACTAAAGACAAAAGACATAACGGTATAAAATTATTTGGTAAAAAACAAAGTTAAAATGAACTTAGTACAACATAATATGCATTGATAAAGTCACATCGGAACGGTCAGTTCCCTGAATTGCCTGACCACACTTCCCTTCAACTTCTCTGTAAAAGGGTCAGGTAATGGAAAACACTGACTGTACTTATCGTTATTCTATCAGCAACATCACGCATAGGCCATCACGACATTCAACACGACCTATGTTAATTAAATTATTACATTTGAACCAATAAGTATCTATATGTATCATCTTTGGAACACACACGATCCCTATATACCCTTCTCTAACTACCACAACTACGTAGTTAATAATTCCGTCTACACTAGCCCCTGGTCCGTTCTCGTACGATTACACATCTCCCCCCAAGGCCCGGCTGCCCGTTAAACCCGTTCCTAGGTTCCATAGCAACCGGCACGGTCGCTTGCGCTAATACAATTTAGCGGATTGCGGTCGAAGCAGACTTAGTCGACTCTTGGCCTCGCCGCGACTTTATCCGTTTGCTAGCAAACAGGAGGAAGCGACTTGCTGTATGAAAATAAATAAAATGGTGTCATTCTTTGACAATTCTTTAAATACATATCGTTTCATTAAACACCTCAATTTTGACCTTTTACTAAAAATTTCATAAAGTTTTTAGAAATACACTGAGACACTGCAATCATGTCGTAATGGTCCAGTGGTTTATACCTGAGGTTTCGAAATCGAAACCGGCAAGTACCAATGTGTTATTTTTAAATATTATTGTAAGTTTGTCTTGGCCCTCACTGACATCGGTGACGGAAAACGTCCTGAGGAAGCCTTTGTTTTACTTATGGGAAACCATCAAATGACTTTCCCCGACCTGGGCGAGGCGGGAGGGAGTGTCAGACTTTTACTGACTAAAACCCATCCATGTTCCTTCTTGTGCTCTTTGCGTTCCGAGGCCGCGGTATCTCTTACGAACAACCCGTAGGCCCATCAGGCATCGGCCCTGAGTGGCCCCTTCGACTTTTATTGAATGTATGTACCTTGAGCAAGTTTGGTGATGAATGCTCGTTTCTTAGCCCTACAGTAAGTCAATAATAGGCTAGTATTATAAAGACATATCGTGTTTGGAATAATCTCAATAAGCTTAAGTTGAAGGTGACTTTTATGATAAATTGACGATCATTGATCGTAACATCATCCACCTTATAGATTCCTGATAAAAATGACAATGAGACATTGACATTTCTATTGTAGAAGCCAAATATGCCAAACCGGCTTATAAAATCTGCTATACAAAAATAAGGTGAAGGAAACCTGGATTTAATAAGTCTAGAATCGCCAATCCGTTTTTAACAACTGTGGTAATCAATTCTCATCCCTTTTCTCTGTAGTGGAGCAATTATAGGTTAGTATCCTACAAAAACGTTACTTAATATTTGCTTTATCATACCTTACCTTAAAAGAGAATGAAAAGCATTTAATGAAGTCTCTTTTACGGGCATTTCCGAGCTCAAATACCAAGTTATCTCCATGACTGCACCGGTAAATCTCCTCATCAATGTAAAAGGAACACGTGAGTTCAAAGCATTTAGCGTCCCTTCTTGTCCATTTATCAAACAGGTTATACATAACATTATAGTCATGACCGCGGGAATTCTCCAAACGAAGAGCCTATTCCGCTTCCCCTAATCATTAAAACCAGCATCCTTTCACTGCTGAAACAACCTAACCGCCTCACAGTACTTTGGAATTTAGACTTTAACTTCTTGTTTTAAAGTAGGGTTTCGGTGAGAGTGGTTTGTGAAGTAGGTACGTCGTGAATGGGTGTTGAGACGAGGGCTGGCCAAGGACGGGCATTGTCAAGATTTGCCCTGTTTGCGGGATGAGCGGTGGAAGCCAGATGTACATGTATTGCATAGAATAAAGGTCACTTTGTATGTTACATTAAATTTAAAGTTGAAGCTTGCAGCTGCAGTAAGCAGGTGATACGTCGTAAAGATGAGACTTTGTACAGAGGGGCTCGTACTGTTATCTGGTTATCATTTATTCAACACAACACGCCTGTATTCAAGCAGTTATTTAAGCAGAGGTGTACCAATGTACACCCACAGTTCGCCGGTATCTTTAGGACCCATGTTATACAGGACGAGCCCACTGCCATTAACCGGGCACAAATCCTAACTCCGAGCTGCAATTGAGAATTTCACAGAAAACCCCAATAACACTTTTTGCTCAACCTGGGAATCGAACCCAATAGCTCTAGCGTAGCAGTCGCACTTAGGACCACTAGGCAACGAGACAGCCAAAGAGGTAACGAGATCGATGTATCATTTATTTCAAGGTTTAATATTGCAATCATCATTTTACAAGTCAAGTTTTAAAGCCCGAGCAACTCTCTGATCGATGATCAACAAATCGGCCTATTTACCTATATCTCTGATCAAAACCGCTAACTTATTTCTTTGAAAAGACTAGCTATATCCCGCAGTTTCGACCGCGTTCGGTTGTCTTTGGTTTAAAAGTACCTTATGCCTTAGCCTCATGAGTCTAGGTATCATGTATAAAAGGTATTTTTCCAATCCGACCGGTAATTCCAGAAATTTGCGCGTTTCAACGTGTAAGTAATTTAATATAGCAAAACTGTTTAAAAATACATTGACAATAACCGGTTCATTAACCTAGACACCTAGAAAAGTAATTAATGGTTCGGTATAAGCAACAAAAACACCTTTTTTTTTTTATTTTTTTTTTTTTTTTTGGTGGGTGGGAAATCATCAAATAACTACTCCCGCCCTGGGCGGGGCGGGAGGGAGTGTCAGACTTTTACTGACTAAATCCCACCCATGTTCCTTCTTGTGCCCTTTGCGTTCCGGGGGCGCGGTATCTCTTGCGAACAACCCGCAGCCCCGGCAGGCATCGGCCCTCAGTGGCCCCTTCCTTTTGCTGACATCTCTTTGAGGCGCGCGTGGAACACGAACGCGCCGTCGACACGGCCTGTCGTTATGCAACGTAAGGACGGTGAGCTACCCATTGCTCACCGTCCACAGGCCACCTACTATTAAAAAAAACACCTACTATTAAAAATATAGGCGTCCCAAATTAACTGAAACTTAGCCGACAGTCGACTGTCTTAAATGCTTTTAAATTGTCCCGTCTAATAGTCGCTCCGTCTTATTTACTAAGTAAATACTTTAGAAGCGATTACCTACTTCTAGTGGGATGTTGGACGGAGAATTTTAATAAGGGCTGGTCCTTAAATTGTATTTAGCCAGTTTTTAACGAGTAGGGAATAAGATACTATTTGGTAAATTAGGTATTGTATCTGCAAGATATATACCGGTGGATGAGCCTAGATTTCCAATATGTTTTTAATTTGCCCCACACTAAGAATTTATTCTGTATTGTAGGTATGTTTACAAACATTATACACACACAAATAATCAATGTCGGAACAATTACCTGTGTAGATCATACGAAAATTCGTTCCGTTCGGGAATAGAACCAGTGACACACAGCACAGTAGCCAATCACTCTGCCCTTATTGAATCGTATTGAACTTGATTGAACAGGTTAGTTAGGTATATGATGGTAAGATGACTGCTGAGAGTCAGAATAAGTGTTACTTACTGTAAGTCAAAATGGAGATAAGTAGAATGATCCGAATTTATGAGAAAAAATTCTCAGAACCACGAACCACGCGATTTTTTGCTTTGAACTTTAAGCGTAAACACCGCGATTATTGATCCGACTGAACTGACAAGTTGACAAGTGAGTGACAATCCTTAATATAATTTCACTGCTTTTAAGACTTAAAAAATAGAAATACAATTATCAAGTAGGCATCTACTTGATTGATTGAGTTAAAAAAAGAAATAAGCTATTTATTCTTACCATAATACCAGTTAATTATTGTTCCACTGCAGGGCAAAGACCTCTTCTCATACAGAGAAGGCACGAGCATTGATTATCACGCTTGCTCAGGGCGGATTGGCGATTTCCAACATACCATCAACCATCACGCCTGTATTCCCCGAAGGGTTAGGCAGAGGTGTAACAACATTCACCCACAGTTCGCCGGTATGTTTAGGTCCCATGTAATAGGGGGCGAGCCTATTGCCATCAATCGGGCACAAATCCTAACTCCGAGCTGCTACTGAGAATTTCATAGAAAAACCCAATAACACTTTTTGCTCGACCTGGGTTTCGCCCTGGCAGTCGCGCTAAGGACCACTAGCCTACCGAGGCAGATTTCCTTATGTTCATTATAAGTCTAGGTTTCCTCACGAAGTTCTCTTTCACCGATGTCAGAAAAATCCAATATATGTATACTTAGAAAGTAGAACATATGAATCTTGAATAAATATAATTAAATTAATTTCAAATACGGAGGCAGTAACTACAGTTTAAAAGCCTCCTTTAGAAGGGAGGCTGACATCAATCGCTTTCTGCAAAACTTCGCCTCTACGTAGGGAACGCAATTAAATCTTTCAGCCCGGTAATAATATACAGGTAGCTTAAAAGATAATCCTGGTCAACTTTGTTCATCCCCTTTTGTGAAAGTTATGTAGGCCAGTAGGATTATTACAAAATCTCGCCCCCTTTTTCATTCTGCCAAGGACAAAAGAACTCTTGTTCTTGCGCACAATGCTTAAAGTTCTATTTTTTGTAGGATAGAAACGTGAAAATTAATATTCGTGAGTTTTGTAGGTAGGGCTGGGAATTGTGCGATGGCCCAGTGGTTAAAAACAGCTGGTTTTAAACCGGGCAAGTACTGTGACTTTTTTAATTAATTTGTTCTTTCCAAGCCGCCTTGAGCAATGTGGTGATCTATGCTTGTGCCTTTCCATTACAATGGGACAATAATTGGCTGATGTTATTGTATTTTTTTTGTAGGTAGGTAATTTGTTGTACCTAGTTTTAAAGATGGCTACCATGTATTTGGTGTCTTGGGAAGATCACGCTAGGTCTGGTTGTAGATTGCTGTGTCCAAGCTGTTCATTTTTTTTGGTGTACTTAAGTAATATTGTGTGTTGTGTGGACGGCCTTTGATGGTCAGTAATTTTATGCTCATCAGAAAAAACGTTTCTTTTCATTGTGAACGTCCTGTCCCGAACGTTATGGAAGGAAGCAGTAAGGATAGAAAACAAAGGATATAACGTTTTATTAATAGCCATAATGTAATTGTTTTGTACCAACTCTCTAAGTAGGTTCTTTGATACTAATAGGAAGGATATGAAAAACTAAACGGTAGACTAATATTTGTGCCGCGTCCGCCGACGGTCTCGTCCGTTTTGGTCAGTCGCGATAAATCATAGCTAGCGGACGAACGTGTTTGTGATAAAGGGAATAATATTTTTAAATAAAATATTAAAAATTGACTTGTATTCCTAGCCACATTTCGTCGTGTAGTTGCATTGATACAAATAGGATTGTTATTTGTGATTTGTTTGAGTGATAAATACCAAAATTTTTCCTTAAGCGATATTTAAAGATCTTAAGGCTTTTTAAACTGTATTAATATCCATCCTGACTTCCTGAGCCTACAGAAGACCAATACTTGTAATCAAAATGGTTCAAAATTGAGTCCCGATCTCATCTCAGCGACAATCAATTTGCAAAAATGTAGGTAAAATAAAGGCATTTTTGGCAGATTGAGACAAATTATAATGCGATTGTATCTAAAATTTACTAGAGCTGCCCTCTTGGTGTATTTACTATCAGTGGAACTATGATTGCGCTTACTGAATACTAATAGACTTTTTCTTTGTCCCCAGAGCTAGTGCAAAAAGTGCAGTGCATCGATGAGACTTCACTAAGTCTTTGAAGAAAAGAAGCGTCGTCACGCTGCGCGGTTTACTGAGATGTAAGTTTGACCTTGAGTTTTCACCTGTGCTGTCATCAACACAAGCTTTAACAATACACTGATAATGGACCTAAGTCGCAGTGATTGCTACGCGATAATTTCAAGATACTGTACAAGCGTGCAGTTGTCCCTTGCGCGCCCCTGTAGAGGTATGTGTGATCAGCAGAACGGACCGCACATGAAGAGGGACACATAACGAATCAAACGCCCCGGGGCTGCGGGTTATTCGTAAGACATACCGCGACCCCGGAACGCAAAGGGCACAAGAAGAAACATGGCTGGGTTTTAGTCAGTAAACTGTCTGACACTCCCTCCCGGCCTTCCTGGGGCGGGGGAAGTCATTCAATGATTTCCCATCCGAATAAAAAAAAAGTGTTTACCAAGCTTCCGAGTCATGGTGGTAGAAAGAACCAACTGGTTTTAGTCGTTAAGAGTCCGACATAACCCTCCCTTTTCCCCAGACGGATCGTATCCATGATGATTTCCCAAGACACAGAACAAACAAAATAAGCTACAAAAAGAAACAATATAAAGAATAAGAAAACCAATTATGTCAGTGTGTAGGTTGTTCTTACATTATGCATGAGATTGGTCTGAAGGTCGTGTCCTTGAACTTGACCTTGGCGACGAGCTCGTTCATAAAAATCCTTATTGAGACAACTTAGTCACTACCCTCATAAAAGAAATAATCTTATGGATTTTTTTTCTGCAACGGCGGATTCTCTTTTATGGATCCTTCGGTAATAACATTTTATCTAGTGCTTAATTTGGTAATGATCAATTAAGTCGTTTTGGTGATATTTTGCAAGAATCAGCACATTGGACCATAGACCTACCCTGACCTTATTGGTGAGGTTCTTCAGAAAGGTCGGGTGTGCAGTATTCCTAACTGGCGTGCTTGTATGACCAGATGTATAAACGTGGACGAGGTAAAAGGAGTATGTAAGGATTGTAGCAGATAGCGTTCTGTGGTTTCTGCCTACCCCCATGGGAAAAAAGCGTGAGTCTATGTATGTATGTTTGTAATTAGCACATTTTATGTGAAAGTAAAATTACCTTTTACGGTTTCATTATGGCTCAGTTTGGTACTGGTTTTCGTATGTTTGGATTATTGCAATGATACAGTGACGAATTTGGTGTCTATCACTGTAATTTAGCCCGTCGTCCGCCAATTGGAGGCACCCCCAATCATACAATGATCCACGGTCATTGCACCCGGCGCTGTTTGCTGGATGTAACACTTTAGGCAGGCGTAGGGTTGCCATTACGTTTCTAAAGCCAGACAAAAAGCCGGGAATTTACAGAACCTTCGGCTATTTTAATTATCTACTTTCAATTGTCATTAAGTTAAGTTTTGAAAAAGGAAATGGCCGAAATCCAAGCCCCCATTTCTGTATTCCGATTGAAACTCACATTTTCCAAAAATGGCTTTTCTCCTTTACTCCAAAAGTCCGGTCAAATTAATAGTCCCCATAAATTCAGGACGTCAAAAAGCCGGACAAATTCAGGCATATGGTAGTGGTAACCCTCGGCAGGCGACTGTGTCCGTCTCGGATCGACGGAGTTGCATGCAGCGGATATTGGGCACGCGCACACGCATTAACGGCGCCGAAATGTATGACGTCACTGTATTTTGAACAATCTTAACTAATATTATTAAGAGCTAAAATTGTTTGTTTACAAGAACTAATCCCTGTAAGTACTATAATGATTAATAAAATTCTTCCACTGATAGATACTTGACTTGTAAGTCAACAAAGTCGCGTGCAGAAGCTAGTGTGGGATAAAAGTAATAAACGATTAACTCTTTTATGTATTTAAAATATAGCACTTAAATTATAACTTATATTCAACTGCCCCGCTGGTCGCGTGGTCGCAAACGCGACTAATGAGCATTGAGTCCTTGGTTCGATTCCCAGGTCGAGCAAAGTGTTATTGGGTTTTTCCATTAGGAAATTCTCAGTAACAGCTCGGAGTTAGGATTTGTGCCCGGTTAATGGTAATAGGCTCGCCCCTATTACATAGGACCTAAAATATACCGGCGAACTGTGGGTGTACATTGGTACACCTCTGCCTAACCTTTCGAGGAATACAGGCGTGATGGTATGTTGTTATTAAATTATAGAACTCTTCCCATACAGAGAAAGCACGAGCCTTAATTACCACGCTTGCCCTAGATGTAACAATTAGATTAATTCACTTTAGGAGTAACAATGGCACACCCTTCTTATCCGTTTGGTTAATATTATTAACTGGCATCTTTAAAATTACAAAGAAGCTTTCGTAGCTATCCCGCGGTCTTTCGTTGAAATATCAAAAGCTTTGTATAATCTTAAACAGACGTTTAAGCCAGTGGTCCTTGGTTATCTTAATAAGGATTCCCATTTAGATAAGTGGTAATACGGCGCCTAGTTATCTTAATATGGTGATTCATGTTTAGATAAATCATTAAAAATGTTGCTTGGTGGATCTTTAATAGAGTCCATTTTGCAAGGACTATTTCCTGGTGTTTTTCTCTTGTTTTCTCAATGGCAGCCCAAAGTCTTGGTTGATGGTAAGGGGCTCGCCAACATTTTACGTGGGACCTTTAAATACCCGAACATGGTGCTAGTCTCTCATGCATGAGGTTGTGGGTTCGGTACCAATGTCATCACCTGCTTAGCCTTTTCCCAACCATGTCGGGGTCGGCTTCCAGTCTAACCGAATGCAGCTGAATACCAGTGTTTTACATGGAGCGACTGCCTATCTGAGCTCCACAACCCAGTTAGTAGGCAACACGGTAACTCTTGGTTAGACTGGCTGTCAGACTTCCTGGCTTCTGACTATCCGTAACGACTGTTAAAGATCTACGAATGATAGCCCGGGACCAACGGCTTTACGTGCTTCGGGTTCGGTACAGATGTAATTATTACAATTCATATGTACTTTTTAAATTTATATTGGACATTACTGCCAACGGTAAAAGAAAACATCGTGAGGAAACCTGGACTTGAAATTTCTATTTAAATCTGTAATCGCATCCGCCTTGAGCAAGCGTGGTGATCAATGCTTATGTCTTCTCTGTACGAGAAGAGGACTTTGCCTTGCAATAGGACAATGACTGGCTGGTATTGTTATAATAAACAAGATGTCAAATTAAACATAACCATTCAATGATGGAATAAATTATTACTTAGAAAAAGAATACACAAGCATGATCAAGTCATCATACAAGTCGATCACGACTAATATTCCGCACGCATCCCATAATGGTAGGTAATACACCTAATGTTAATATGGTAGTTGTGTCAATTAGTATGCTAGGACCATCGCCATTACTATAAGCAGGCTCGATGCGCACGATTCTTGCACGATCCGCGGTCGTGCGTGACGAGTGTCGCGTTTAAGGGGTTAATAATTATTATGTAGCATTCTGGTGTGCGATTAGTTATGTATACAATGGGCTATAAAGATTTTTGGATGTTTCATTAATTTGTTTGTTAAAAGATGTTGTATGATGTAAATATTTTAAGATGTGTGGGCAAGTTAGGCAAGGTCCAAAATCAATGACCTAAAAGTAAAGATAACTCTTATACATATTTAAACAGGGTGGATTTTTGAGACGGGTTACTAAGGGCATAGTTACAGGAAAATGTTCCTAGGAGATCATTCATAACTTTTGAGATATTCTGAACTGCATTTACAGTTTTTGGAAAAAATGTGCAGTCAGCGAAAGAAATGCTAAAATAAGTACGTTTTTATTTTAATACCAATCGATCCTATTTCATGTAGGGATCACAAGACTATGATACCATTTAAGGTATGACCACCCACGACGGTAATGTCATTAATCGAATTAGATGTTTTTTTTTAAACTAGAAATACATAAATAGAAATGGCGAGTTCGTATTGTTAAGTTCGTTTTTTAACCGACTAATAAATATTAAAATTATAGTGGCAATACAAAACAAGAAACAGACCAAAGCCGCTGACTTCCAAAATTTAAACTTATTTCTCTCTTTGTAGTTTTTGAAGGCGGTTGCTGTTTCCATAAACGAGGGCTTAAATCCAAATATCGCCACGGATGTAAAGCATTACACCTCGTTACACAATTTCCTCTATCTATAGCAGTAGCATGGAAACAGACTGTATTTATGAAATACATCTAAAACATAATTGTTTACACATTTAGAATACAAAGCAACTTCCTTGTTTACCAAACAACTGTAATGGCCGGAATTAACTCCGCACTTAAACTGTTTAAACTATTATATTAATAGTTTGGTGTTTATGCTTGTCTTAATAAGGGTGTAAACGGCTTAAGGGAAATTACTCGACTACGCGCTTTGGACAAAAGTACTGGAGTCATATTTTGGGCAATACCTAAGTAATTAGTTTGGGTGAAAGTAGATAGGATAAAGACACGAATATCTAGGTTTACCTAGAATACTGGTCGTCGGGCACGTTAGTACCAATGTAAGTTTTTCTATTTCATAACTGCTTCCTAAGTTTATCTTGGACATCATTGACATCGGTGAAGGAAAACATCGTAAGGAAACCTGGACTTTATAAGTCTGAAAACGCCAATCTCACGAATATCTAGGTTTACCTAGAATACTGGTCGTCGGGCACGTTAGTACCAATGTAAGTTTTTCTATTTCATAACTGCTTTCTAAGTTTATCTTGGACATCATTGACATCGGTGAAGAAAAACATCGTAAGGAAACCTGGACTTTATAAGTCTGAAAACGCCAATCCGCCTTAAGAAAGCGTGGTAATCAATGCTCATGCAGTCTCCGTATGAGAAGAGGCTTTTGCCCTGTAATAGGACAATAATAGGCTGGTATTATTTATTGTAATGGTCGTTGGTTTGACACAAAGGATATCATCCATTTGGGATCTAGACGAAGTTCTGCCAAACTTGCACTGCCAGCTCTCACTTTGGCTAATATGAATGTGATATCTTCCTTTTCGTGGAGAAATCCTTATTGGATAGAATCACCGTTTACTGTATCTTGTACGGCTATTAGTAGGTAGTACATACACAGCTCTACTCGTATAATGCCGGAAGCAAAAGGTTTAAGCATCAGCAATATGCTTGGGTCTACCTTAGAGAGTTGCTAAGCTCTTGTTTTCAGCCTAAACCCCACAGGTACCCCTCCGTCTAGGGAGGACGGAGGGTTATATCGAACTCTACCGACTAAAACCCTTACGTTTCCTCCTGCTACCATGAATCGTGAGGTCGATATATACTTGACGCAAGATCAGCGACCTCACATTTTCCTAGAGAGGCGCGTTAACTACTCCAAGTTCGCCTTTCGGTGCTCTTTTTGAACATATATTTTTATGCCCTATCCTATAAAGTGTGCAAATGTTTATGATTGTATAGTAGCCGCCACGAGTCGTGAGCACAAACGTCAAGCGCGCGCAAGTCGCGTTTAAGCGTCTACTCATTTAATTGACCCAATACAGCTTGATATTCTTCAACTAGCATTCCAGAAAAAAGATCTTCTGCCTAGATCTGAACGCGAATTGGCCCACCTTAGATGTCTCTGCGTTAGTTACTAATATTATTACAGAATTCAATTTTACTTAGTCATTGGTCACGGTTTGTTATCACTCATCAGTTCACTGGTTCACAGCTATGATTCAACATTCCAGTCTGCAAACTGAAATACTCAATTGACGTCTCCATAAAATTGAGTATCAATTAAGCCACTAGACGCGCGAGAATTACGCAATTTTCTTGTTTAATTGTCGTTGAGCGCGTGTTTATTAGCGCCGCCCATATTGGCGCGTTGTTACGCATGCGTAGTCGTTACGTGAACGCGCGCGACTCTCGCGCAACTGTAGTAAATTGTCGTAATGTAGAATAGTGAAGAAGGCCAATTTGCTAAATTTGAATTTTTTACTTTCAATTTCGCACTTGTCTTTCTTGTTATTATTATCAATGCAATGATTTATCATCATAATATAAGCGTTCATTCGTCATATCCTTAACTAGCTGCTGCTAGCGACTTCGTTCGCGTGGCTTTTTCCACCCGCATTAAGTTAGGTCTTTGGTTACTGCTCCTCTCCCGTGTATCATAGCGTGATGTTATAGCTTATAGCCTTCCTCGATAAATGAACTCTCCAACACGAAAATAATGTTTCAATTCCAACCAGTAGTTCCTGAGATTAGCGCGTTCAACCAAACAAACAAATAAACAGAAAAAACTCTTCAGCTTTATAATATTAATACAGATAAGTTATTACTAATAGATGAAGTAAATAAGAAGAATAAATTTTTGTAGTAGCAGAGCTCTTTGTGAAGTAGCTCGTCCGGGGATGTACCACCACCATACCTGTTTCTGCCGCAAAGCAGCGTTGCTTTGTTCCGGTTTGAAGAGTATGGGTGCCGGTGTTATTACAGGCACATAAGACATTTCAACTTTGTGTCTGGGATAGCAACGCATTTGCAGGGCCGCCGGTATTGCAGATGTCTACAGGTAGCGGTGACCACTTAAAAATATCACGAGGGCCGTGGGCTTGTTTGCCATCCAATGGAACATAAAAAAAATAAGAAAGATCTAACACTTTAAACACATTGTTACGTTTTGACTGTAATTTCAAAGTCAAAGCCATTCCCTCGGTATTTAGGAACAGCAGTGCTATATATCCTGTAATGTATCTAATTGTACACCCCTTTCTATTACCAAATTAGGGTTCCAAACCGTCATGGTAAAGCCACAGATTAAAAAATGCAATGGAACAGAACTTCTGTAATTCTGCACCAGTTCCAATAAACTAATAAAGCGCGCGGTACCGTCTGAGTTTTTTGTTTCGTTATGTAAAGCTGTGTGGGGAAACGTGTGGATATGATAATTATTGTGTGAAGAGCGAAGGTGCAGTGTATTTATAGTGGCTTGTTCAATAGTATTCATGCGCAGACGCAACGTTGAGAAAATTATCTGTAGTTTTGAAGACTAAAGAATGAATGATGAAAATGATATGGCTCGGATGGAGGTGAATGCTGTGATGACGGCTGATAGTTGATACGAGTAGATGTATGAATCAAAGACATGCAACATCGATCATCAAAATTCCTGATAGAAATGTCACCTGTGGGTGTCGAAGAAATGTCCAATAATGAACTATTGTTATTTTACAAGCTGTTTTGTGTTTTACGATCTTTGTAGTGGACTGAGATCCCAGTGTCGCTTAGTCAACGTCGTTTCAATCAGTGCTGCTATTTTTTAGGATAGAAAGAGGAATATTGTTTACCAACGTGCTACATTATTGACGTAGCAAAAACGCTGCCCTGGTTAAATGAGGTTGAACTGGACATGCCGAACGGTTTTGGTGCCCTAAAATGGCGAAATGGGGCCGCGGGAGATTAAGGACGAGATGGCTTCTTTGATAATTGGCAAGGTGTAACGCAAAGTCGAAGCCGATGGAAGGAACGGAGGGAGACCTTTGCTCAGCTGTGGGACAATACGGGCTATTAAAAAATAAAGGGAATACATACGTCATAATATTGTCGTTGAGATATGAAAGTATGATACCTGAAAAAGGGCCCAGCGTTTAAACTAGCAAGTATGCATAACTTCTTGCTCTTTATTAGCGAATGAAATGAAGTAGATGTAGCGACTATTGGGATCTTGGACTATAACATTAAATAAACTACAGGTACCGACGCATGATGACGCATTTATTTCGCTGCTAATTTTATTGCAATATGTTTAGAAATATTATGGTGCTAAATGTTGGTAGAAATATTCACTTGAATGTTTTGGAATGTGAAAATATTATTGCAGTACCCACTATTCTATTAAAATCTCCTACAGCTAATTTAGACATAGTGAGCTGTAAATCCCTCATCAGTGTGATGATATCTCACCTCAAACTCACATCACCTATAGACCAAGGAAGATACATACCATCATGCCTGTATTCCCCTAAGGGTTAAGCAAAGGTGTACTACGAACACTCACAGTTGTTGCGGTGTTTAGGTCCCATGTAATAGGGGCGAGCCTATTGCCATTAACCGGGCACAAATCCAAACTCTGAGATTTTCATAGAAAAACCCAATAACACGTTTGTCCGACCTGTAAATCGAATCCAAGACCTCTAGCGTAGCTAGATTTTACCAGAATAAACCAGTATTGACTTAACTATGGTTTTATACGCTTACACAGACAATCAGTCGTTTTATTTATATAGGCCCATTTCTCTTGCATCGATTGGAATAGACAATGAGTAATGGTTTCATTGCCACCAGCATGTACTTGTTATTAGATAATGGTATGTAGATTTCTACTTGTTTATAACTTGCAACAATGGGCATAGACAAGTCTGTATGGCATACAGAGTATACATTTTGTGTCAAACTCAAATCATTTGTTTCTATAAGACAATTAAAAGGCACTTTTGAAAGTGAATGTCATTGAATCTTGTTGCCCCTTCCAATAGGTTTTGTATGGAGAGGAATGGGCAAGAAACTCCATACTTAAACAAAAAAAAATATACAAGTACTTACATTAATTCAATAAAATAATTATATTAATGTGATGATATACGACGATGTACCTAATATTAAAATCACAACCAAGTACTAAATGTTTACGTGTATAAAAAAAATGACACATATTATGAACTATATTTTGTATAAATTACAGTTCATAATATCGCTGTTTAAAAAAAAGCACTGCACCGCTTGGCCAGGCCATCACTCCTAGCCCACTCTTTAAATAACATGAATCGCGTCATTACAACTTCCTACACGATTTTTCTCGTGTCAAATCGCTTTCGTCACGCGAATAAAATCTAATTTCAAATTAATCATTTTTTCTCACAACTTTCACTGTTATTTTCTTTCTTTCATTCACACTTTACTATCAAACGTGTTCCTCTTATTTGACCTACAAAGATGAAGCTTTTAATATCGAAGCTAAAATATTTAATAACAATATTTTTATGTTTAAAACTTCGGTTAGGCTGTGTTCACATTGGGAGAGTTTCAAGTTTTATGTTTAATCGGTATGTCTAGTGGAAGCTACCAGCTAGTTATACTTACGGTGTGAGTTTAATTTTGAAATTGGAATAGAACAATCTTTTTGGGGTAAAGACAAGTAGGGTACTGTAGTAACCTATAATAAATATCGCTGCTGTTTGGTAAACGGCGAGTAAAATACTTAGTTGGGTCAGTTCCTAAATATATTCGTAACAGAAAATTTTCATCTGCTCACAAGACATATAGTAACCAGGACTTGAAGAAACCAAAGGTAGTTGGCTTCCTTCTAATTTTTCCTGGCTATTGTCTCAATTTATTTCGAGTCAGCATTGCTAACATTTCTGCGCTACGTGTCGTATCCTGCTATCGTACGGTTGTTGGTTGTCTCTTCGTTTGAGTTCGTAGAGTTCAGGTATTGTTTTATTGTTTACAACCAGGTAATTGGTGGTCGTCCGCGGCACACGGCCACAGCGATATTTATGACTCTTCTTGACATATGGTCATCATCTCGTCTCATTACGTAGACGCGAAGGTAGTTATAATTCCTAAATTGTATTCCAGTACTTGCCCAAATACTGTACCAATGTGAACGCGCCCTCACAACATTTAGTTGCACAATAGTGTTTTAGCATATTTAGAAGTGAAATGGCGTTGTTTTGTACAATCAA
Organism: Caradrina kadenii; assembly: GCA_947462355.1. Classification (NCBI taxonomy): domain Eukaryota; kingdom Metazoa; phylum Arthropoda; class Insecta; order Lepidoptera; family Noctuidae; genus Caradrina; species Caradrina kadenii. Next base: position 3,042,463 of record OX381691.1, on the reverse strand, counting down.
CGGATAGCGACGGTCGTAACCACGATAATCAATACTGCTATTGCGTCGTAAAAAGTAACTGCATTTTTTTTATAATCAGTGGTTTGTTAACACTTATATTATACAGAAATACAATTCTTTACACATAATATTTAGACTGCCTCGGTAGCTTAGTGGTCCTAAACGCGACTGCTACGCTAGAGGTCTTGGTTCCGATTCCCAGGTCGAGCAAAAGTGTTATTGGGTTTTTCTTTGAAATTCTTAGTAGAAGCTCGGAGGTAGGATTTGTGCTCGGTTAATGGCAATAAGCTCGCCCCATATTATGTAAACCTGGGACCAGAACTGTGGGTGTACATTGGTACACCTCTGCCTAACCCTTCTTGAAATACAGGCGTGATGGTATATATGTATTTATAAATTGATGTATGCTCACATCTATACAAGGACCAAGATTATTTTAATGTAGTGTTCAATATTGTTACGGGACCCTTCGTGTGTTATTTCGACTCGCACTTAGCCGATTTTCTTGCATTTCAATGTTGCTTTTATAATACTTTTCTGTATTGCTATAAAAATGCAACGAAGATCGATAACAACCTTGATATTTAGGTACAAATGCCATGCTTACATGAGACATACAATCAACTTGAATCCGCACTGGTTATTAATGTAAATTACTTTTTAATTATACGCTATTAAATATTATTACATTGCATTTTACACCACCAAACCTACTTACATTGTTGAGAATGTTGGCCATATACAGCAACCTAAGATTGGTACAAACGGTTGGCCAAACTGTAAAAGTTCTCGACAAATGGTCTTCGCTTATTATAACTGCACTTCTCATACACGGCAACGGTTCGGCTGATATCGCTTCGAAAAATCGAATAGTTAACTGGCAGCTCGCCGCCCGCAAGTTGTCACCTTTTTATGATGTCGTTACTAAAAATATTTTTCAACACTTGTACGTAAAGTAGCTGTTATTGCACTGCTTTTAGGGTCATGTTGTAGTGACCCAATCAGGCATGGATAAGTGCTTCTTCTTAGCGAAAGAATGGTAAATATAGATTAAATAATATTATTTTGTTTGTGAACCGTCTGGGCGCGTGCTATTTCATTACATTACCCCACTAGTGTGACTGGTGTAGTATTAATGACTAACCACTGTTGTTCGTACTTAGCTTACTCAAAGTCAAAGTCAAATCATTTATTTTAATTAGACCATTAAAAGGCACTTTTAAACGTCAATTACATGTTAAAATTAAAAATATTGAATCTAGTCTCCCATTCAAAAAGGTAGTTTCGTATGGAAAAGAACGGGAAAGAAACTCCATACTTACATACTCTTTAAAAAAAAATGTATTACAATAAGTTGTACAATTCCATAAAACTATACTGATGTCAAAACTATCTATTAAAAATAAAAGTCACTCAAAGTACTGCAATACGTACTCAGTGCTACTAGTATCATTATGTACTATTTACACGTACGATTTGAAGCCCCAACTTGAAGGGAAAATGTTTGCTGTTTCGGAACTGTGTTGTTGTAATGAGCAAGGACCATAAGTGTGACGAATCATCACCAATGTTGGCCATACAATAATCATTATAGACTTGTATAGAAATTGTATTATAGATGTTTAATGGTGTGCTATGTGATTTATATAGAGTATTATAATAGACACTAATGCTGGTTTTATAACGAGGTACTTTGTAGTAAATATGCCTGTTAGTGGTGAAACAAGTCTATTGGATTGGTGTTGAAATCGTTAACCGAAGTGCTGGTTGAAGTTGGTCCATTAAGTGAGAAAGAGTTGATGGTTCTTGTAGAAACGACTATCAAGTCAAATCCCAGTTCGAAAAAATTATATTTATTTTTGATTAACCTGTCCTAATCAGCGAAGCCTAAAGATATTTTTTTTTTTAACGATTTGATTTGGTCTAGTTTTGTGTTACTACCCTCGTGAGCCCTCGTGTTAGGCCTACAGAACTGCCACCGTGGAATAGGCAGGCTGCGGACTCGGGATCAGTCCATCACCTGACACGAACCAGGCCCGAGAGGAAGGCGCGTGATGTGTTCCTCGCTTGCCTTTGGGAACTCAGTGACCCCGGTATCCGGAAATCAAAGCATTTATTTCAATTAGACCATTTACAAACACTTTTAAATTGTCAAGTTGAAGTTACATTTAAAAGTTGAAGATAGTTGCTCCTTCCAAAACGTAGGTCTCTATGGAGAAAAACGAGCAAGAAACTCCGTGGACACCCTTTTCTTCCAATTTGGTTTTTATAAAATCTTGGTTATAATATGCTTGTTGCTTCTATATGTAATGAACAACAATAAAAAAGAAAAGAAGAGAAGAAATCTCTAAGCAGTCTAAGCGATACTCGACCTGAGGCTGTTGTAGGAACACCGTGGGGCTTTAGACCCTGAGGTCCGTTCAAAAAAAAAAAACTGAAAGAATTGGTATCGTTCTACAGTAACCACTTCAACCTTTAATATCACTGATGAAAAACCACATGTTCCACCACACATAATTACCATCTTATGTCAACACGTGAATCACCGATCACAGTATTCACCTTCAAGCCTCGAGTGGATTCCGATATAAACATCGGTGACTAAGCGTCTTAATAACTTGTTCAATAACTATAACTAGTATTGTTTATACATCTGTTTTATTATTTGAACATGATAACAGATTATTGTCCATGTTATCTTTTGTGGAATGTTCTACTACGATATAGCTGCTAGTGTTTTATGGGAAACCAGTGAACTGCTCGCGACTTCGTCCGCGTTAAGGGGCTATCCGAATACAGGACACCGTAAAACACAATATTTTTGTCTCTTAGTCTGGCGTATGGGTACATATTACAATCCTGAAAAAAAAACAGTGTATTGTCAAGGATTCAAAGAAAAGACTTACCTATAAATATTTCATGGAAGTATAATATTATCATGGTAAAAACATGTAAAACACTGATATTCAACTGCATCCGGTTAGACTGGAAGCCGACCCCTACATATTTGGGAAAAGGCTAAGTAGACGATGATGCAGCACGAGTATCGCTATTGTAGTAGTAGAGAAGTAGTCGCTGTTGCCCAGGATTCGTTTCTTTGGAATCAAAGCAGATCCAAGAATTCTCCAATTGATATGTTAGATCCATAGAACAGTAGAAAATACATCCAGGGAGACTCATTTCGAAAGTTTTTATGGATACGAGACTCAAATGACCGATTGAGTTAAATGAGTTTTTGATATTCGACTTATGTTCCACACAATATTACTGGAACAGGAGGCAATTCTACTAATTTAGAAACGATTGCAAACTAATCTCGGTGTCAGGCCCGGACTTCATCAGAGCGAAGAGGATAGAAAATGTCTCGTAAACAACCAATAAGATACTCTGTTGTGTTGAAGCTAAGCGGTGAGATGTGAAATAACTCAAGGCGATTGGTTGTAGGAGACATTTCCCCTTCCTCTCCGCTGCGCTGGACATCGGGCCTCAATCTATCAAAAATGCCGCTAATTTATCTACAATTTTTGAGATTAATTATCGTTAAAATGACATTGAACAGATAGTAGAATTGTCCTTAAGAAGACTTCATTAAACCTACGTAGGTACTACACCGGCGAAGCGGAACTCGCGAATGTCTTGCGCCGGCGTCGATTCTGATGCACGTGCGCCTATGCGACCCGACCGTGCCCCTGTACCGTTATGACATCGCAACACTGCGGTAACATTACTGCAGGAAATTGATCGGTGACAACAAAACAACTGCCTAAAGTGGCTGCACTTGAGAGTCAAACCAACACACGTTATTATTTTTTCCATTTTACGAAATAACTGAGATTTTGAATATTTAATGCTAATAATATACACATTGAGACAAATAAATAAAATTGAAGCGTCCGCTTGTGATGTCAAAGTAACAACTTTTTAATAATGCATTTAAGTTATGTTGAACATTTGTTTGACATTTATACCAAAGTACCTATTTTAAAATTTTTTGTCTGACAGTCTTTCTGTTTGTGCCGGATGATCTCCGAAACGGCTGGACCGATTTTGAAGGGACTTTCTTTGGCAGATAGTTGATGTTATGAGAAGTATAGTAGCCGCTACGAGTCGTGTGCACAAACGTCAAGTTAATTTTTGGGTTGCTCTCTGGGTTTTTCGGGGCGCCCGACGCTGCACGCGATCGGTCCGACTGACTAACCAATTGCGTGCAGCGTCGGCGACCACGACTCGTGGCATCTACTGTAACGTAGGCAGATTTCTCTCATCCAAATCCCGCCAGTAGTTTTAGAGGTGCTACGAGAACATACTGACAAATTTTTACAACTTTGTGGTCGGCTTATTGTTACTTCAAGAATGTAGTAACATCAAATTGCATCTTCAAACAGTAGCCAATAGTACTAATGGCTAAGCCACAGTAGACCCCCATTTACGGCCAGCAATGAATGACGGACACATGCCTGTTTCAATAACGGTAACTCACATGGCAGTGCCATAAAATATTATCTATGGAACCATAAGTGAAAGTGCATGTCTCTCTAGTTTATGGTTTTGCCAAGTAATATACGTTATGAAATTGATTAGCGCAATTTTAGAAATTCTTGTTATTTATCTATCATGGGAAATTGATAGCTTTTGTAGTGGATTAGCGGTGTTTTGTTGTTGTTGTTATTGGGGCTGCATTAATTGATTTTGTTAAACACTTTGGAATATGGTAATCTGAAGATGATGATAGTTGACTTAATTGTCATTATAGAAAGAAAATAAAATGGTGTTAGAAACTGCCTCGGTAGCCTAGTGGTCCTAAGCGCGACTGCTACGCTAGAGGTTTTGGGTTCGAGCAAAGTGTTATTGGGTTTTTCTATGAAATTCTCAGTATCAGCTCGGAGTTAGGAATTGTGCCCGGTTAATGGCAATAGGCTCGCCCCCTGTTACATGGGACCTTTACATACCGGCGTACTGTGGGTGTACATTGTTACACCTCTGCCTAACCCTTCGGGGAATACAGGCGTGATGGTATGTTATAACTCATAATTTAAAAAAAAAACATTTTTCAAAAAGAGAACTTCCGGTAACTACACAGTAAAATGTAATTCTAGTTTCGGAAGTCGGCGGCTTGGTTCTGGTTTATTTGAAATAAATGAATTGATTTGATTTGTTAAGGTAATTTTAACACCAATTTGGTAAACATCATTCAATGGATAGATATCAGCAGTCCGCAGCCATGACAGTTCTATATCCGCCCGACCTTGAGGCCACTTTACAAAATTCTCACCCGTGTAAACGGATATTGGGCTCGTACCTGCCCTTGCAAGCCCGATGGCCCATGACGCGTCACAATACCATATTGACCAACCTTTACATTTGACAAATACAAGTTACAGTGAATATATTTAGTATCCGCCATTGTGTAATGATGATTCAATGAACCTGGACCTACACTTGGAATTATTGCTATTTTGTACCTAAAAACCAAAACAATTAAGTAGAATATGGAATCATCAATATTCTCGTAATTATATTTGTAAACTTGTAATTGTTGTTTTTACTAAAAAAATAAGATAAAAATAATATTCAATTGATTTTTTGGAACACCAAATTGAAACAACAATTAGCATATTATTACCCTATCATGTTAGATAACCCCTTATCAAATGTGTTGCGAAATTTGAGCCCGAATATAAGTACTCATATTTCGCGACTGTGCGACAATTTAATCCAACACCAACACCAGAAAACTAAGTTTGATAAAAGTTCTAAGCAGAACACCGTTGACCTGTTGGCCTACTCTTCATTGTTGCAAACAATACGATATTGTGCACATTAAATAATAAGCACTGTTGTTCTTCGGATTCTAATAATTTTGTATTCAATCAATATTCTGTACCAAACTTCTTATTTTGATCATCTAAACTTATTCCTAGTATGTTTTTCTGTTTGTTTCGTTTACTGCGAATATTTCATGCTCGGGAGCTCGTGTAAGTAGAATTGCTTCTTTATATTGTCGCATAGGATTTGGTTCATCGTTGATACAAACCTTAGAATCGCGTCTGCTCCTCTGTTCCAATTACCAGGCCACAATAAGGGTACTCAGGACGGCGCTGGTTGTCCGTGGTCACCTGAAAATGTATGTTTTCTTACATAAATTTTACAAAGCACTTTTGAGAGTGGTAGTGGCGGTCACTTGGCGTATTGGAATATTTGTATTAGATGTATAATATTGTTGCTAAAGAGTGTTTGTTTGTGCACCCTAATATCCGAAACTAAACTATTGGTACGACTACGTTATCCCTGACTGGTTTTTAGGTAGAGCATTTTTTTTTAACTGCCTCGTTAGCCTAGTTGTCCTAAGCGCAAATGCTACGCTAGAGGTCTTGGGTTCGATTCCCAGGTCGAGCAAAAAGCGTTATTAGGTTTTTCTATGAAATTCTCAGTATCAGCTCGGAGTTAGGAATTGTGCCCGGTTAATGGCAATAGGCTCGTCCCCTATTACATGGAACTTAAACATACCGGCGAACTGTGGGTGTACATTGTTTCACCTCTGCCTAACCCTTCGGGGAATACAGGCGTGATAGTATGTAAGTTCTTTTTTTAATTGTGATCCGTAAACAAATACATGAAGACGAAGTCGGTGGCAAAACCTAGTATGATATATTAATTATCGGATCAATTACTACAATTATGTCAATCTTACCGTTGTTAGTCTCACCATACCGTTGTCTCCAGATACTAAACAGGTGTAGACTATTCTTCCAAATTCCTCAAACCTGGTGAAACCCATCCATCTCTGTCACGAACAGCTAAGTAGCAAACCATGAAATGCAACTTCGAGTACACGCCATTACCAGTTATACCGCAAATATGAAAGCAGAGCCAAACAGTGCTAACCACGGGCTTGTGGGCCGAAGTCGAGGGAGAAAGGTGTATAATCTCATTAGAGGCCGAAGGTAATTCTTTTAAGTCATTGGTGGCCCTTGTTGGAACTAGTATGGTGTCTATTCATGAGCGGAGCGAGTTAAAAGAGTATTGATCTCTGCACTATTTTTGGTTCGTAAAAGTGTCACCGCTATGAGGTATTTGTATGTATTTTCCAGACCGATTCCGATCACGGCGGCTAATCTTAATGCAGACTTCCCAAGTGCGCAGACGATATTATAGTGCACGAGTGTATGCGCAAACACAAATGCACTCCCTCTTCCCTAACCCTCATAGTCCGATAGGACGGCAATCCGACACAATCGGGGTGAGATCAGGCGCAGGACCAACGACATTACGTGCTTTCCGAGACACGGGGGTGTCACACTACCAACTTACTTACTCTTACTGAGAAATTCCTAATAGGTAAACCTAGTAACACTTTTTACCCGACCTGGGAATCAAACCCAGTACCCCACGCTCAACAGTTATGCTATAAGGTATCGTAGTGATAACACAACAAAACAAAAAAAGAATGTTAAAATAAGAAGAAGATTAAGTAAGAACTTTTGGAACCATATTTATCTGCAAATAAATTACGATCCACGTGAGCAGAGCAGTAACCAAAGACGTAACTTAATGACGTAGCCCTGTCACAGACGAACGTACAGATATACAGCGAAGTATTAGTAGTACCGGGTACCGTTTGGCACCCGTGTACGGAATCCTAAAAAAAGTAATCAATCATCGAATATTTACTGTCATTGCAGACATGAAAAATATAATCACCATTTATTATTTCTTTTGCGTGTTCCATTGTTTATTTATTCATGAAACGGATCATTTATTAGCCACCTGTTTTAAGTAGTATTTGTGGGAGTTAATGCGTTTTCAATAAATTGCATTCTTTAAGTCAATAAATCGAACTTTCAGTTACCGCGTTATTGTTCTAATGACAGCACATGTATCATTATAAGCAATTATGCGTGCATGTTATAATGAAACCTATATATACATACATTCCATCACGCCTGTAATCTGGAAGGGTTAGGCAGAGGTGTAACAATGTACACCCACAGTTCGCCGGTATGTTTTGCGAGATAACATGTTTTAAAGGATGTACAAGCTTAGATCGTATTTATAAAACAAAATGCAACTGACTTGAGAACCTCCTTCTTTTTTTGGAGTCGGTTAAACAGGGGCAAGTTACATTCTGTTTATGAAAACAATGGAAAAATACTCCTTGGCGACACTTGTACTAACTCAGTGGTCTCAATGTCAATCTGTCAAAAATGCCTCCATTTTATATAATTTTTTTGACATTTTCAAATTTTTTGTCCCTATGATGGGATTGCGACTAGGCTTTGAAAGATTCTAATTAATAGATTTTCCTTCTGTTCTACTAACATAACATATCATCACGCCCGTATTCCCCGAAGATTAGGCAGAGATGTACCAATGTACACCCACAGTTCCACCGGTATGTTTAGGTCCCATGTAATAGGGGGCGAGCCTATTGCCAACAAACAACTACAACAATTATAAAAATAAAGGAATTTTCTGTGACCTTAGGTCGATACATGCACGTGCAAGAATATATGACGTACAGTTCATATAGCATAGACAAACAAAAAAGAAGAATACACGTTTACCGCTTATAACTTCGCACCACTGTCAATACACAAACAATGACCGTAGCGACCGAGTGCGCACGCGCATAATGCGCGCAGCCGCAGACAACGAATGTGTTGACAGATGACACGAGACATCTACCGGTTACGTACAGAACTAATGGCGTGACAAATTACGCTGAGCTGCTGCGGTTACGGTTTTGGTATAATTATGTGGATTTTACGCAAATACTTATGATGAACCCGGAAATGCCATACTTATTTTATCATAATGATTTTTCGTTAATGGACTGCACCGTTGGTCTCGTGGTCGCAAGCGCGACTTATGAGCACGGGGTTCTGGGTTCGATTCCCGGGTCGGGCTAAAAGTATTATTAGGTTTTTCCATTACGAATTTCTCAGTAGCAGCCCGGAGTTTGGAAGTTGGTGGTGACACCCCCGTACCTCGGAAAGGATGTAAAGCCTTTGGTCCTGGCTGTCATTCGTAGGTCTTTGACAGTCGTTACGGATAGTGCTGACTATCCGTAACCAGAAAGTCTGACAACCAGTCTTACCAAGAGGTACCGTGTTGCCCAGTAACTGGGTTGTGGAGGTCAGATAGGCAGTCGCTCCATGTAAAACTCTGGTATTCAGCTGTATCCGGTTAGACTGGAAGCCGACCCCAACATAGTTGGGAAAAGGCTGAGTAGATGATGATGATGAATGATTTTTCGTTGATCGCTGTCGGTTAAAATAATCTTAACAGTGGAGTAATTAGTTCTTGCGATGAAAGAGGAACACATAAATGTCTACTATCTCTGGCTACTAACTATTGAAAACGCAAAAGATTGTGAGGATGGATGGATGTTTGTTATTCTTTCAAGTTTAAACGACTGAACGGAATAAGCTGAAATTTGAAACTGATCTAACTAATGTATCCTCGAAATGATCAAGTCCACCTGACAAGTCTACCTAATTGAAGCGAATATTAGCACTTGACGTCAATTATACGCGGTAAACGATCAATATTCGCTTCAATCACGTAGACTTGTCAGGTGGAGTTGATCATTTCGAGGATTCTTTACTTCAGACTTAACTCAGAAGTCAAGTAGTTTAATAAGGTAATTCTGGTTTCAGAAAACTGTTAGGATTTGTAAAGCTTTGTCTCACTCACACCAGTGTGTCAATTCCAAAATAATGGTCCCTTCAAAAAAATGGACGCAAGAATCAAAATAAAAGTTATTTTTCTTTTCATAGCACGTTCACTAGAAACGAAAGCTGTTCTATCGAAATATTTTAATTGCATATCTTCGATAGTAGACGACCGTTAATTGCAGTCCGCTCTCAGTGATTACAGTGGGGCCATTTAATAACCACCACATCTGACCAGCGAACCAGTGGTTAAGCCACAAACTATGTTTTGAATGCACTTATTGCGAAGGTATATGATTACTAGCCATTGCCGGAGACTTTGTCTGCGTAAATGTCGCGGATGCAACGAAGTAGCGTAATTAAAAAGTAGCCTATGTCCTTTCTTGGTGTTCAAACTTACCCTTCACCAAATTGTATTTAAATCGGTTCAGTGGTTTTGTCGTGAAAGCGTAACATACAGACGGACAGAGTTGCTATCGCATCTATAATATTGTGTTATCCATGTATTTGCTTTCTAAATACTGTTTGAAAAAAGGATTCAGGCTTTTGAATAGCTTATAAGCTAAGCTTAACACCCAAAACTGTATTTGTAAATATTTCTTGTGTACGAAGGCTCTCGTTCACGCAAGAATTTTACGTAAAATGTGTAGTGGATTTCTGACATTAATCCGTGTTGTGAATAAAGTAAAGAGATCACCATATTATCAGTCTTAGAAAGTCTATAATTCACCTCATAGTTCCCTCTATCTCCCTCTCCCTCTCACTCCATTCTCCATTACATCAATTGTGAACGGAGCTCTTTTAGGACCTCTCGCAGCCGGCCGCACTAGCAGCGGTCAATGACAGGTCCAATTCATACATTCCGATAGTGGCCATGAAATTATAGGGCAGAAGACTTGCAAATTGATTATTTGCAAGTCTTCTGCCCTATAATGGTCATAGCTCATTGCAGCAGCACCGCTTTGCATGGCAGCGTCTCGCAAGTTGCCTCGAGAAATCCAACCGCGAGCTGTCACCTTTTTGTATCTTGTCATTGTAAAACATACTTTAACGCACACATTTTAAAGCTCTAACTTGAACGGGAAGTTTTTGCTGTATCCGAGCCGTGCTTACTAGATGGGTTGACGGTTCCAAAACTGGCAACCGAATTTGATACCTATAGATATTAGAACCAGGTGCTAACAGCACAGAAAAAAAATCTAGCCTCCTCGTTAGAATAATAAATAGTAAACGTTTGATGGCGGTGGCAGGTAGTCCCACCTGTCGAGTGCGGTGGAGCGTGGCAAACATGTGGTGAGCATCCGTCACTGTGTGATCTTTGAGTCGTTGTAATAGTAAGGTCAGGTGCGCCGTACTTGTACGTGTACAGTCGACAAAACTATTAGGTATACAGGCAAAAGTATTCGTCTTTCTACTACACAGCCAATATTCGTTTTTATTGTATACGTAATAACGTTATAAGCTTATGACACACTTGAGAGAGTGGTGTAAAAGAATTGACGGCTCAGCACACTCACAACATTGTTTTAAAGTAATTGCAAGTAAGCTGCCCGCATACCTGATAGTTTTGTCGACTGTACCTATATGATGTGCGTGTGTGAAAGGGATAGAGAAAGAGTAAGAGTATCTAATTAATTTAAGACAACACGTGGCGTAACTTAATTTCTTGCTCGTCTCTATTCTGTACCTATTAGGTCCGTCTACCTGTAACAGGGTTGTATCTTTTGACCCGTGATAAAAAAAAAACAACTGAAAAAAACACAACTGGAAACAACTGAGAAAATTAACTGCCTCGTTGGCCTTGTGGTCCTGAGCGCGACTGCTACGCTAGGTCTTGGGTTAGATTCTCACGTCGAGCAAAAAGTGTTATTGGGATTTTCTATGAATTTCTCAGTAGCAGCTCGGAGTTAGGATTTGTGCCCGGTTAGTGGCAATAGGCTCGCCCTAAAAACATAGGCGAACTGTGGGTGTACATTGGTACACCTCTGCCTAACCCTCTGGGGAATACAGGCGTGATGGTATGTAAAAAATTAAAAGGGCTCGCCATAGAAGATACATGTTTTTTGTATGTAGTGTATTACGTATATTATATGATGATACGGAACCCTTCGTGTGCGTAGTTTGAGGCAGTAATGCTGGAGAAGGAGGCGGCGGGACGGTTAAGACAGCGGTTCTCCCGTCCCAGCCGCCGCGGTAGACGCTCCGGACGTCGGGAGCCGCGAAACGACTCCCGGCCACCGTAGATACGGGCCTGTGGACGGTGAGCAATGGGTAGCTCACCGTCCTGACGTTGCATAACGACAGGCCGTGTCGACGGCGCGTTCGTGTTCCACGCGCGCCTCAAAGAGATGTCAGCAAAAGGAAGGGGCCACTGAGGGCTGATGCCTGCCGGGGCTGCGGGTTATTCGTAAGAGATACCGCGCCCCCGGAACGCAAAGGGCACAAGAAGGAACATGGGTGGGTTTTAGTCACTAAAAGTCTGACACTCCCTCCCGCCCCGCCCAGGGCGGAAGAAGTTATGTGATGATTTCCCACCGACCAAAAAAAAATAATAATAATAATGTTGCTTGGCAAGTTGAAGGCCTGTTTGATTAAAATGATGTTTTTCAAACTTGTACTACTTTGACTTGTAGTTTGTTTTATTCAATGCAAATCATCGACGATTTACAAATGAAATAGCTGCGTATTGAGAAATCGGTGTACTGATTAAATACATATTGATAGAAAGTTAATTATACGAAGACTGTTAAGGCTTAAGCACAGTTAATTAACCGCAATTCAGAACGTTTACAGAAGTTCAACTCGTATAAAACGCGCACACAGCTTTCCGAATTTCTCCTAGTTTGAACGGCTTCCGGGAGTCGTATGAAAAGTGATATCAAAAGTGAGTTTTAAAGTAAATTTTATAACGGCAATAATAAAAAGTTGACGGCTTGCGGGCGGTGCGCTGGCAACGAACGGTTGGACTTATGCTCCTATTTTTCTCTTTTACTATGTTGTTTCTTTGCTTTACTACTTACTTATACGAACTTACGATATTGTGTGGTGGTGATTGTGTGATAATTGACCTTCAGATACTTCGCCTTTTTAGTGACATCTAGTTATAATTAAAAGTAATGATATGTTCTTAAGCTTCAATTCCTATTGAATTGATTGCAATAGATATTAGAATACTTAATGGAATTTTCATGTTAAGATATTGTTAGAAACTCTCTATGCTAACGTCAATGGTACCTTCTCCTATATGAAACAGTATACCTCCTCGTTGATTAATTGAAAATTGGCTACTTTTTTATTTACATTTACATTTGACGTACTTTTTATGAGCTGTCAAAACGCGATTCCTCCAATTATTTTGTGCGGCTATAGTAAACGATGACGTCACCTTTTTATCAATTCAAATTATTAAGTATTTAAGGATTTCGATGTCGTAGTGGCCTGGTACTTAAGGCATCTGCCTCTCAGCCATGAGGTTCCCGTGTCGACGGCGCGTTCGTGTTCCACGCGTGCCTCAAAGAGATGTCAGCAAATTTGAGAGGGCCACTCAGGCCTATGCCTGCCAGGTTTGATCGTAAAAAATAACGCGCCCCCGGAACGCAAAGGGCATAAAAAAGGAACATGGATGGGTCTTAGTCAGTAAAAGTCTGGCACTCTCACCCGCCCCGCCCAGGGCGGGGGAAGTAATTTGATGATTTCCCATCCCTAAAAAAAAAACAAATAAAAAGCATAAGGTTCGATATCAGGTAAGTACCAGTATGACTTATTAAATACATCGGTGAAGGATAACATCGTGAGCAAACCTGGAGTTGTCTTTATTTAAGTCTGAAATCCGTAATCCGCCCTGAGTAAGTATGGTGATCAATGCTTGTGTCTTCGCCATATGAGAAGGAGCCTCAAATCAGTAGGTCAAAAATAGACTCGAATGGTAAGGATCACCTCCACCTCAGATATGGAATTTGTGAATTTCACTAACTAAATACCCCGTCGTGTCACCCGTGTTCAGTTACGTTTTTGGTTACTGCTCAGTTCCCGTTGGTTGTAGCGTGATTGAGCGTGCGGTTGAATCGCTAAATCTATTGATGAAATCCGCATTAAAATCCTTTGCGTTGTTTAAAAGATCTAAACGTACAGAGGGAACAGAAGGCGGGAAGCGATTTTGTTTCACACTATGTAGGCATATTTTTTTTTTGGGGGGTGGGAAAGCATCAAATAACTTCTCCCGCCCTGGGCGGGGCGCGAGGGAATGTCAGACTTTTACTGACTAAAACCCACCCATGTTCCTTCTTGTGCCCTTTGTGTTCCGGGGGCGCGGTATCTCTTACGAACAACCCGCAGCCCCGGCAGGCATCGGCCCTCAGTGGCCCCTTCCCTATGCTGACATCTCTTTGAGGCGCGCGTGGAACACGAACGCGCCGTCGACACGGCCTGTCGTTATGAAACGTAAGGACGGTGAGCTACCCATTGCTCACCGCCCACAGGCCCGTATCTACAGTGGCCGGGAGTCGTCGGCAGGCATGTACCGCCATTTTCATTTCTCTTTCATCCTTTAAACATACAAAAATCCACACTTGATTAAGAATAACCGTTGTTTTGAAAAAGGCTGCAGGCAAGCAGGCGGAATCGTAATAAATAAATGAAACTGCGCTCGGTGGCGTATCGTCGTAAATCGGTCGTTACGTGTCTCTTCCTTGAGGCAGGTCCGAACCACATTCCGATATGAGCATAGATTAGTTATTTGCAGATGAGTCAAGGCGTTAACCGAGTGCCATGTTTAATTGTCATCAAGTGGACTTAAGGTGGTTCTCAACCTCCAGGAGTCGATTAATAAGTAATAATACTCTATTCATGCAGCAAAATAGTTTAATGTTGTACGAACTAGTTTTTCAATTCTCGTCGTGTCAATCTTTGAAAGGACTGGATGCGCGAGAATATGCGAGGCGAAAATTGAAAAATTGGTTCGTACAAAATTGAATTATATTGCTGTACAAATAGAGTATATTCTCGCAAGCCTGCGTGTCCCACCGCTCACTCTGGACGGCGTGATTTCGATTCTTGTCCATCCAATTCACTCCTCGACTCGCCAGTGTTGAGAATTAATTGGTGCCCTCTAGTGGAAGCGAAGAACTTTTCAGGGACTATATTAATCTCACCTTGAAGAGGTTTCTATCTAGATAGGCTAAGATGGATGTGCTATACAGCTGCATCTATAGAATACCGGTATTATAGCAAAGTTGTTAGTAGAAAGGTTAAGATAAATCGGTTGTTTGTGTCCCTTTCTTGAGGCAGGTCCGGCCGCATTCCGGTGTGGCCATAGACTACGTATCTGTAGATAGGTCAGTATGTTGCACCTATTGAATGTAGGAAGGAGTCAAGCCTTCATAGTTAACTAGCGAGCCCCTCGGCTTTGCCTGGGTGCAATTTATCCAGTGGATTTTCTAATAACTTCTTTGCAAGTCCTAACTTTTACGATAAAAACCAAAAATCAGCTTAATCGATAGAGCCGTTCTGAACTGATGATATGCGGCAATTGATTTTAATTTATTAGATTACAGTACCACCATCACGCCTGTATTCCCCGGAGGGTTAGGCAGAGGTGTACCAATTTACACCCACAGTTCGCGCGTATGTTTTAGGTCCCATGTAATAGGGGGCGAGCCTATTGCCATTAACCGGGCACAAATCCTAACTCCGAGCTGCTACTGAGAATTTACAGTGAGTGAGTTTATTACAGTGTGATTTGATAATTAATCAAATTAATAATTTGAAGTAACCCCCAATAGAAGAATAAAGATCCCTACCGCAGCCAACAAAAGGGCTAAAACCTGCTAACCTTGAAACGGGTGAACCGATTTTGATAAAACATATCTAAGAGTCGCAGTCTAAGAGTCGAACTGCCTCGGTAGCCTAGTGGTCCTAAGCGCGACTGCTACGCTAGAGGTCTTGGGTTCGATTCCCAGGTCGAGCAAAAAGTGTTATTGGGTTTTTCTATGAAATTCTCAGTAGCAGCTCGGAGTTAGGATTTGTGCCCGGTTAATGGCAATAGGCTCGCCCCTTATTACATGGGACCTAAATATACCGGCGAACTGTGGGTGCACATTGTTACACCTCTGCCTAACCCTTCGGGGAATACAGGCGTGATGGTTTATATATATATATATATATATCTAAGAGTCCGCATTCTAATGGGTTCACACACAGACACAACAAACTTATAACAGCCCTATTTTTGAGTCGGTGGTTAAAAAATTGTCCCAGCAGTCAAAGAATGCGCTCCTTGTCAATAAATCCTAATATAATTGCGTCGAAGTAAATGCTGACTTTTGTCAGCATTTACTTCAAACTACGCGCGGGATTATCAGTACTTCTCCGGCTGAAAATTACGACGTGTTTCCTTATGATATCTTATAATTCAATCTTAATTTAATTAATCAGACGCGATACAAAGATAAGTTTACCAACCACTTAATTATCACCATCTCATTGAAATAGACATTTCTTAGGCATAATTGTATCGTGGTCAGCGTCCTGTCTGTCCCTAATCTATGTTATCTCATCTTTGCCGGTTGCTGAGGTTGTATAATAGTCCAAGTACAGCTTCAGTGCATTAATGAAATGGTCTGGGATACCGCAATTTGTTGCTGCGAATACTTGTCCAGGGTCCAAAGGTCTTGGCAGTACGTGTGTGTTCGACTTGAGGTCTGAAGAGGTCCTGTTTTAAGATTAGTGATAATTTTGTGGTTTGCGGTTATAGGCGTCTGTTTATTACACCGTACTATACCATGAACAAAAAAAAAACATGACACGGACTACTATGCTCACCAGAACGTATCAACCGACAATTGTTGACACTCCGTGCATGACACGCGCCGGTGTTAGTTGGTGACGGAACGGGTTTTCTTTTTTGGTTTTAAAATCACAAATTTCTTCCGCGTTGGTAGAGTTCCTCCTAATGCCATTTACGTTCCAGGGCCGCGGTCGCAACCCTGGCAGGCACCGAGTGGGCGGACGAAACGGCCTACTGAACTTTTTTTTTGTTGTGTTCATAATGTCAGGATAAGGTTTGTTAGTAAATCCACCGGGTATTTGGAAAGTCGAAAATTTGTAGGGAAATCTTAAAAAAAGAATGTGACGGTCAGTAAATGGTGCCCGTGCGAATCCGGGGCGGGTCTCTAGTGTGAATTAAATGCTTCAGAATAATGTTAACGTTGTGAATACGAACTAACACATAAGATTTATGAAGTTGTTTGTTTACCCTCATGATATCATGGCACCATGTCTTGTTTACTAATCGAATGTGAACTAATCAGTAGGTGTTGATGATTAAATTACAATGATTTATGTATTGAATACATTATTTTTAATATGGCTTTTGGCATACATTTGAATGGTCCTTGGAGACGTTTGAGTATTTGTTTTTGGAACTAATAAAAAACAATTGATTTTAAATTATTTTTGTTTAATCTTGTCCTTCTTCTATATTGTGTCGTAATGGCTCAGTGGTTAAGGATACCCCGGAAGTACTTAGGTAGATACGACACTCACATGACGTTTTCAATTTATTATGTAGGTACTAGACTACTAACTTCTGCCCGCGACTTAGTCCACGTCGCTTATTTCACTCGCGTTAAGTTACATCTTTCGTTATTGCTCCGCTTCCGTGTGTTGTAGCGTGATGTTATATAGCCTATATTACTCAGGAATAATGTAGCTATCTATTGGTGAGAAATGGTTAAAATCGGTCTAGTAGTTTCGGAGCCTATTCGTTACAAACCAAAAAAATCTTATCTCTTTATAATATTATTGTACATTTTTTAAATGTTTGTCTTGAACATCATTGATTTCGGTGAAGAACATCGTGACACAGAAACATCGTGGATATAATATATAATTAATATAAGTCTGAAATTTCCTGTCAGCCTAAGCAAGCGTGGATGATCAATGCTCGTGTCTTCTCTGCATGAGAAAGAGTCCTCACAGTGGGACTATATACAGGCTATAGACATTTTTATTATTATTGTTTTGTTTTGTGTATGTTAGTGTAGTTACGTGACAATATTACTAGAATTATCGCCCACGGGAATTGTGTGCGCTTATTCTAATTGAATAGTGGCTGTATCTACTTTGATGGATCCGATATTTGGAGGAAGCGAACAAAAATATTATAGGAAGTACGAATGTGACTCTAAGGACCATAAAAGTAGTCAGTTTTTAAAGCGTTTCCCACATCAAGGATTTCTCCTGTGTCGTGGATACGTTTACAAACATATAAACTCACATACATAAACTACCAGATCCGGAATAACTACCAGCAGGCCATACAAATATATTTTGTTTCGTCCAGGAATCGAACCCGCGACATGTAGCGCAGCACCCAATCTCTCAGCCTGCACTTATGGTAACATCGATCACTAGGCATTGCATACCTAAATATTTCTAAATAAATTACTTTTGGTCCTTTTACCACTCAGCGCCGCAACGGTCAGTGTTAATTGCTATCTTGATTTCTAAAACCAGGTTAAATAATGAGATTAAAAACATAAAGTAAAAGAAAACAGCTTTATTACACGTCCAATGAAAATTAAGATTGATACACAAAATCACGCCACAATAAAATAATTACTACTCAAATAAATCAAATTTCGCAACAGGACTGAACAAAAACGCAGTTAATCAAGCAATTTGATAGTTTTACGCTTGATCGGGCACCAAAGGAAATGTTCTGCCGAATCACGCACAAGTGTCTGCTAACGAGCTTGTTTTAAGAGCAAACACTACTAAGATTAAACTATCCGTGTAATTTTTTAGTGAATTTTGTCTAGAATTCGTTCTAAAGTACACACTTTTACTTTTTAATAAATAAGTACATCGCATTATATGTTGATGTAAAGAGTCATCCGCGAGTCACTTCCCAAGGTCCAGTTGAAAACCAGCGTCAGGCCCAACAGTGGGGCACACATCACATTTTATTTCTTTTGTTATTTTTAATAAGCTGTTTTTAGAGCCTCATGTCGTGCTAATAAATGTTTTTTCTTTCTTTCTGAAGCATGGGCTCCCAAGCTTTTAGCCCGGCTCTCCAACTTTCTTTGAAAATCACTACTAGCCTAACCGCTGCAAGAAACTTATCGGATTCGAAAGTTACATGTTCTTATCATTATTGTGATCATTTTTATGTTGAGGACTATACCTGGGATACTTCTGGTTAAAGAAATATTGAAGGTCAAAGCCCAATTTTATTTTCGTACTCCTTTTTACGAAAATATGTTAAATAATTAAACTTAGAATGCCCGCATGTCCCCATGTACAATGGTTTGCGTGCAAATGTTGCGGACTATCCATAAATCTTATCGTTCTTTATTTATCGTTCTTCTCTATCGTTCTTTTGGTGTAAAAACACCAAAAGAACATAAATAATTTCTCTGCAATTATTTTTGTTCAGTTACATAGTTTTATGGTTAGATGTGTAGTTCCCAGCTATGTTAGGTGTCTTGTTATACCCCGTATAATTGATATTGTCAATCCCGAATTATCGTTTCAATTATTTTAAAAGCACTGGGCAAGAAATCTTTGTATGATAAAGTTATCACCATTTTTTTTACTTTTTTATTGCACGTATTAAACAAACTTTCTTATTTCCGAACGGTACGTTTCCTAATCGCCAATAAATGTGCGTGGGCGTGTGTTAAGTTCCGTTGTGTATTTTCCGCAGGGAAAATCGTATTAGTGGACCCACATCGGCGTGACCGTTCCGATCTCTAGTTTCAGTGTTGATCCCCAACCTTGGGTCTATTAATCGAATGTCAATTTCGTCGGAAAGGGTCTTGAAAGGTAAAATGGCCGTTCTGGACGTTTCTGACCGTTATACTTACGTAATGTCTGTGTTGCGTATTGTTTTTGCCACGGGAGCATTATTTTAGATGTCTACTGATCTGTGTTGTCCTGCCCTGTTGGGGTCAGGTCGGGCAAAAAATATCATTGAGCTTTTCCATTACTTTGCTTAGTAGCTGTACGGAATTTAAAAATGAGTGATTTGACACCACTGTGCTTCGAAAAGCACGTAAAGCCGTTGGTTCTGCGCCTGATCTCTTTCCACTATGAGAGTTAGGAAAGAGGGAGTGCATCTGTGTTTGCGTCTAGTCTAGCCTCCAATAAGATTAGTCGCTGTGATGTAAATTGGTGTGGAGAGTTGTTATTGTTTGTTCCAGAATCTCTTCATTAGTCCATTAAAACTGGATATTTATCTTCAAATATCTTACTTTTTTATGTAGCTTTAGCAATAAAACAAACTTCCTAACTTTGCGCAAAATCCAATTAAACTTCTCCAATATTTTCTGCGTTTAATTCTGTATTTAAATATAGTAACTAGGTTCTGCCCTCGACTTCGTCCGCGTCAACTTTCATATATTTTTCCGGGGTAAAACGTACCCTATGTGTTATTCCAGACTACAATCTATCTCAGTGTCAAATTTCATCCAGATCCATCCAGCCGTTAAAGTGTGAAAGATTTACGAATGACTGCCGGGACCAACGGCTGACGTGCTGTTTGAGGCACTGTGTTGTCACACCACCAACTTCCAAACTTTGGAAGAAATTCTTAATGGAAATCCTCAATTACACAGCCCGATGAGACCAACGGGGCAGTTACAGGTTTGCTTATATGTGATTGTGATAAAGATATTTCAAGGAATTTATATTAGTTACTACACTTATAGCAGTAAGCTATGTAATACAAATTCCAAGTCAGAAATACCTACGTACGGTCTGGAGTGGTGGACCACATTTTTTGGTAACATTAGCACGACACATTCTAAAGGAAATGCTTGTTGGTAAAAGAGGTTTATTAAACATACGCTTTACTTTCTTCCTACCCTACTAAATGCAATATTTTAATCGTGCTATCTCTAAATATCCTCACGACAGAATTTCGACCACTGTGGCCAATCTCCATCGTGACTGACGAAGTACGCATGAGATAATAAAGTGCACATGTGCGCAAATACAGGTGCATTCCCACTTCCCTAACTAACATGGTCTTATGAGAAGGCATTCCAACACGACCACGGTGAGATCAGGCGCAGGACCAGCGGTTTTATGTACTTTCTAAAGCACGGGTGCGTCACATTACCAACTTCCAAACTCCGGGCTGCTACTGAGAAATTCCGAATCGAAAATTCCAATAACACCTACTTATCCCAACACACGTTGCAACTAGGTATAACTTTAATAACTTGTACTTGTCTATAGGTAGCTTTTGTGGCGCTACACTCCATTCTGTCTTATCAAAGTCACAATCAGCATTTACTTTGACGGTTACGGGAAACGGCTTTGTCAACGGATTCTGTATTTACATAAATGCTTTTAATTTAGTCTTTATCTTCTACAGTTAAGAGCTACTCATTTGAACTGTATTTGCTTTTAATTTATGTAAACAATACCTACACTCCGCGGTTTCACCCGCGGTCAGATACGTCTTTGGTTACTGCTATGCTCCTGTGGGCCGAAAACCTCTTGAATCTGGCTATCATGTAGAAAAAGTTTTTGTTCTAAGAAGTAGTTCCAGAAATTGGCGTGTAGGTATAAACAAACAAAAATACTATCTACATACCATCACGCCTCGATTCCCCGAAGGGTTAGGCAGAGGTGCACCAATGTTCACAGTTTGCCGGTATGTTTTAAGTCCCATGTAAAAGGGGGCGAGCCTATTGCCATTAACCGGGCACAAATCCTAACTCCGAGCTGCTATTGAGAATTTCATGGGAAACCCCAATAACACTTTGCTCGACCTGGGAATCGAACCCGAGACCTCTAGCGTAGCAGTCGCACTTAAGTGCACTAGGCTACCAAAACAGTTACGGCAGTTACGGCTACAGAAAAATAGTATCTATCTTTGTTATATTAAAGTAGATAGTTTGTTTTAGCAAAAACAAATCTCTTTGAATGTAACCTCCATTAGTGCCAAATAAAGAATTCACCAGACTGGACTGCCTAATCTCTATAACGCCAGAGCTCCTGAATAAAGTACCTTTTTTAGTGTTCCGTACCCGAATGGTGCCAACGGGAACCTATTACTAAGCCTGCACTGTCCGTCCGTCTGTCTGTCAGCGGGCTGTAAATCATAAACCGTAATAGTAAAATTTTCACAGAATGTATTTCTGTTGCCGCTTTAACAAGAAATAAAATAATAAAGAAAATTTAAGAATTAAAGGTATCGGGACCCCATATGAGAAACGTATTCATTTCGGCGTTTTTTGCTCGATCTAAATATTGTACGATGGTACGGATCCCCTTCATAAGCAGGTCCGACCAGCACTTAGCAGGCTTTTTTGCCGTCCCATCGCCAAGCCAAGCCTACCTTTTCTATTTAGGTTATTATCGTTACTATCCTTACGTAAGTAAACAGACAAAAGCTTCTTCTAATCCAATTTGGGAAACTTCCCCATAAAGTGGGAACTCCATCAGTCACAATTTGTGACAAGTTTCCTCGCAGCCTTATCTCTTGGCCACAGTTGTTTTGGCCAAAATATCTTTCTTAGCTTTTTGGCTTCTTCACTTTCTATTCAATTTGCCAATCTTTTATTAGTGTCTCTCAGTGTTTATTTGAAATTGTTTCATTAACTCCAAATTATTGTTTCTTTTTAAGTGGGTAGGATTTATTATATTCTGTCAATACTGTTTCCTCTAAATTTACAAAGTGTTAGTTTAGACAAGGGACTTTAAGGAAGTGTAGTGCTTATGAAAATAAACCACTTCCACTACGAGATCAAAACCAAAAATTGCGAAATAAAATCAGCTATTTCTTACATGTTGTCGAGTTATGCGAACGTAAATGTATGAAGCTGTTGATTTTTTTTCGCGATTTTACTTTTCGTACTATAGTAAAATTTGTTAATTTTCATGAGTACTGCAATCCCATAAAGTAAGTCCCTCGTTTATCTTAACAGCCTGTATAGTGACACCAGTCTGTTATTGTCCCACTACATGGCAAATCCCTCTTCTCATAGAGAGAAGGCACGAGGATTGATCTCCACGCTTGTTCAAGCTTGTTACGATTTCTTTCACCGATGTCATCAATGTCCAAGATAACCTTAGAGAGTACATTATGAATTAGTAAAAGTCACATTGGTCCTTGCCCTTGTTCGGTTGCGAACACACAGCCTCGTGCATGAAAGGCGGGCGCCTTAACCACTGGGCCATTACGACATTACACAAATACTTCATAATAAGTTTAAAATGTTCGGGTTCGTCAGATCCTTCAAAGACAACTTAAAATCCCACCCAACCAGACATGTTCAAAAAATAATCAAGTTCCCCATCTGTAGCAGACTTGCTCCTGACGTGACTTATCTCATATGGACAACTCGTTTCCCCTTCCCCCTCATAGTCTGGTTTTGACTGTCGTCAAGCAGTCTAATATATTGCAGAGAGAATTTGACATTATTTATTCACTATCCCAACCCCTTCTGGCTGTTGTGGCGTTCGGAATTTATTGTTGGTACTGCGAAGATTTAATGATGATTTAGAATGTGTCAGTCGAAGACATAAAGCTGAGACATTGAGGGAGGATCGGGAGTGTATTTGGGAGTTAATCCGAAGTGTTAAGAAGGTATAATTAAGAAAAGTATCCTGTTAAATCCATCTAACATGATGTTTTGAAAATGAAGAAAAATCCAGTGTCATGATAAAAACGTAGAGTTTGTAATAAGTTTTGTGTCATCAGTAAAGAACAAAGCAGATTATTTATTCTTTCTCAGAAATCAACTTGAAATAAAAATCAAATAAGGTGAAATTTTTATGAAAAAATCTATGCTACATTTTTTTTTTTTATTGAAAAATAAGTCAATATTACCACTTGTATTATATGATACCTATATTGTAAAGTGGTATCAAAATATTTATCAGTATTGCAATACTAATTTTTGACATAAGTCACAGTACTCCAACTTAAACTAGTATAGGTGGTCTGAAAACTTTTGTGAATGATCTCTCTTCCTTAGCCAGTAAATCATAACATTGGCGTCTCCCCTATTCATGTCGTTAGATATTTTGGCACACATCACAATAATTCCAAATATTTCACCTAAGTATATGTGTCTGCACAGCTCAGACTTGTGTTGTTTTACGCCAATGGCTCCTACGTCAGCTATTCTATTCGCTGTTGCTTGTTTTTATTTTTTAAACATCGTTGGAGTGCAAAGCAGACCTCGGCCTACCTGATGTTAAGTGGTCACCTTCTGCCTATAGTCATCTGCAATACCAGAGACCTTGCTAATGCGTTGCCATCTCAGAGACAAAGTTGAAATGTCTCATGTCCCTGTAATTTTCGACACCTAAACCGGAACAGAGCAACGCTGCTTTGCGGCATAAATAGGTTTAGTGGTAGTACTTTCCGGACGAACTCCTTAACAAAGAGCTCTACTACTACTTTACTGTCATTTCATTGCTTTCATTACCTGAAATATGAGCTACTAATAACACACTAGCATATCAATTAATTTCTAATGACTCGTTTATTGCTGCTTGTAATTGCACCTTTTCTAATACAGATTTCCTTCTTACGTTTCCACTAATGACGTCATGTGCTGCAGTGATATCATCAGTAGAGTCATCCTTGACATTGCTGGCTTCAAATTGATTTTCGTGTTTCTTGGAATTCTTGAAATGTTTGTGAACTGAATGACGTGGTAACGTCCGTATTTCACGGACGGTTTTCAGGTCAGGTAGCGAATTTGATTAGTGTATATCTCCCATACATATGTATGAGATGTGTGAGTAATAACATCTCCGTTTTGCGGGGCGGCATGTCTGTTTCGAGACTGTAGGAGCGTTTGCTTCTTTTTCTGGGTTATTCCATTTTGGTACCATTTTTGAACTATTGGGTTCAGTACCCGCAAAGTCTAAACGGCGCCTTATTGGTCTTGCTCATCCATCCGTCCGTCTGTCTTTACTTTGTGTCTATTTTGAACCGTAATAGTTGGAACCCTGGAATTTTCAAAGGGTGTACATACTCGTTATACTATGGCCGCTAAAACAACAGATAAAAAACAAATAAAGTTAAAAAATGAAGGAAGTGGTCCAATTAATAAATGTGTGTCAAGTAGGTACGAGTCTTTTTTTTAATTTTTCGTTTTTCCCAGATTCTCCGAATAAGTATTCTTTAAAGAGTTAAAACAATTTTCGCGGGCCTTTGCCGTGGAAGACTGGTCGAGGAAATATTTAGGACTAGTTTTCCAATCTTTCATCGGTACATAAATATGAATATCAGATAAACGCACGGGCATTCGAGTACATATTTCTTGATCTGTTCTGCCCACTTCCATTTACACATGGCATTCCTATTACGAGCAGCTGATATAAACTGCAAGCCGCTCGTAGATAAATCTACGTTATATTACATCTTGGAGCTACAAATTACATGTCTTTAGGGTTCCGTGAGAGAAAAGAAGAAACTGCGCCTTATTAAAATTAACATTCGTTTTACTTTGAAAATTACACTAGTTTTTGCCCTCGTAAATATTCTAACGGAACCTAATTTTGGCTTATCAGGAATAACGACAATGAATATAAACAAAATAATTTTAGAATCAAAGTGCAAGTTCCGGAGTTCAACGAAACAAACAAAACCTTACCTACCTAGGTGAGGTTTGATCCTGAAATAATGCAGCATAAGACCGAATAACAATTTGTTGCGTCAATTGTTGTAAAGTATGACAATTTGATAAAAAGATTTCATCTGAATGATGTTAATGTAGGTACAACAGAATTAAACAAACATTACCAACTTGCTAGGCGCTAAATACCTACACCTTAGTAACTGAACTACACGCAACAGCAATCACGTCAGTCTTAATTTTGAGTTGAGTCGACAATGGCGCACCTCGTTCAACCACAAACCTATTACTACGAAATATAAGTAACTAGCTCATGCCTGCTAATCTGTTCACGTCAGTTTATATATTATCTCACTGGAACCGTTCATTTTTACGAGATAAAAAGTAGCCTGTGTGCTATTTCAGAATATAATCCATTTATGTGTCAAAATTCATCAAGATCTGTTCAGCCGTTCTGGCGTTATCGACTAATAAACATACATCCGTCCAAATTTTTGTATTTGTAAGTAGTATTTATATCTCATTGTCGATGTCGAATGTTTATTGAATAATGAATAAATCATTAAGAAAAAACACTTGAAACGTGATAAAAGAAAAATAAAACTGAAAGCCATACCATATGTCGTACAGAACCACAAGTCTTTTAAACCACTTAACTGCATTAAATCTTGCGTCCTTTCCACTCTTTGTAAGTGCGAAAGAAACAAAACATAGTGTGGCTAGACTCATGGGAAATGGTTTTATGTGTTCTAACACTTGACTGACGATTGTTTATGGGTAAAAGTTGAATGTAGAATGCAGCTGGACAAACATTACTTACATGTGAAGTAATGGAACCCGCGTAGCTTAGAGCAAAACATATTTTCATACGACTATGTGTTCCTGGTAATGGGATTTTGCCTTCGTACAAAAAGTAATATATTACGAGTATTATCTTGGTTTGTAAAGCAATCCTACTGAATAAGATAAGAAAGAACTGTATTATTTTTTGTGACAAAAGCGATCTTGAAATTTTCCTTTGGTTTAGTGAAAAGTAATGATGATTATAATGTTGAATTGGTGACTATAAAAATATAACGGAGTGGGTGCTAGTGCTAATCTGGACGAAACCTTAAAAGGGATTCTTCTAACGTTGAAATAATATAATTTGAGGCCGACAATGACACTAAATCGTAAATTATAATTTATTTAATGAAGACATCCTTTTTGATCGATTTACCCCTGTATCTCTGTTCACCCCATTTTACGATAGTGTCTACATCAAACTAGCCAGGTAATTGAACAACAGGGCTGAACTTAACCTAAAACAATAAAAACCAAACTTGTAAAATAAAAGTCAATGGCCATTGTCATCGATAACGCCAATAACATCGAACTTCCATTTACCATATTTTTCCTTATTCTGTGGAAATTGATTCAAACTTCAGACGACTTTAACAGCTGAGGTCAATTTAACACAGCCAAGCATTATACGATAAAGTAATTGAAAAAGGGATTTAATAAAAATAAAATATACTGTAGAGGGGCCGAGAGTAACGACGCTGAAAGTCATAAAGTTGGCTTTAGCTTAGGAAATTGTTTTTAACTCAGGAAGACCAGAGCCGGATTATCTACTAGGCAGGGTAGCAAAATGCCTAAGGACCCACATCGGATAGACGCCTCGAAGCAGACAAAAAATTATGTTTCCTCGAGTGGAAATTAAATGTGAAGGTTTTTGTATACGTTACAAACCCTCAATAAACAATGCAATTAATATAATACTTAGGTATTTTATTCCTTTTATTTGATTCCACTTTTTTTATTTAATGCGTTGATGGTATACCATTGTAATAAAAAAGTAAAAAAAAACCATCGTAATTACGATGGTTTTTTTTTTTTTATTCATAATTATGAATTAAATTGCGTTTTAAAATAAAGAAAATATTTTTGTAAGTTAGAAAAGGATAATAGATTACCACGTTTGTTGTTTAGGGGCCCTGACATTGTTAATCCGGCCCTGGAGAAAACCGGCTCCTTTTATTTCAATGAACTCAAAGTTTTGTAGTAACTTTTCAGTAATACGAGCTTGAACTGTCAAATGCAACTGCTGTAGATCTTATCTAGAGTACAAATAAATTACTAAAACTGTGTGGTTTTTTGTCAGAGGAGATTCTAGTGGCTCTTCGGTGTGTGTAAGTGTTGTCGGGATATGGTTCCCAATTACAATGCGTTTTATGTTTTTGGTTTATTGTCAAGTGGTGGCATCTTTGCTTTCTATGTTTCTTTATTTCCATCGGATGTGCTTTGTGTATGTCACCCTCGTGTGTCACTTATTAAAATTTTGATTACTCTGTCCATTTTTAAATGCCATGGATTCAAACTTACACAACTCGGACCCTAAAGATACAGGGGCTGCCTATTTTGGGGTCTACCCTACAATTAAGGTCAAATATTATAATATATAGTTACATAACTACAGTAACAGTAACCATACTATAGTAAAAAAACAGACGGACGAATTGTGGCCTCCTTCTTTTTGAAGTCGTGTAACAAGTACGTACTTTTAAATAAGACGTATTTTTTTTTGGTAACGAAGGACCAATTTTTTTTTCTTAATCTTACCAATTGTCTGAATGTGTACCGGTACTTTTTACTACTACCGCACTAAGTTAAGCATCAATGTTAACAGTTCGTTCCTTTTACCCTAACCGCAAAAACTGTCTCCGCATGTAACTAATGTGCATATTTTGCACGTTGTCAAAGAACAGTATTCAAAACTGTTACTTTCTTTATAATCTTACCCGAGATCTCGTTGCAATTCAGAAAAAATTAAATAAATTCTGTTTTCAAATAAACAGTTGAGACTTACGGTAGCGGAGCTCTTATCTTTACGTCGCGCCGTTTAATTTCCGTGTGTACACAAATAAGACTTTTAAATAATAAGTAGTATTCATCTATACACATCTTAGACATAATACCTCGATTGTATTCGGCAATTCTCGTTGCTTTACAATTAAAACAATGGCAGCTGTGTGAACTGCGAAACAAGAATATGTTAACACTTTCAATGAATCAGCTCTAACTTCACAAGGTCGTTTCTCGAACAATTCGTTTTTCAGTTGGAAAAATAACTATGTAATCAAACTGTTTTGTGTTAAAGTTCAATTTTCTCTGAAAATTATTTTAATGATTACTCTAATTAGTTTGTTACGCTGTTCTTTAGTGTTAAGGTATCATTCGGAGTCTGTTCGTCGGAAAATCAACTGTCTCGAGTTATATTGTGTCCGTCTATGTTAGATATTGTTACACTATTTGTTTGTGTTCGAAAGTGTTTACTATGTGCCGAGTTACTGTTGGATTTGTGCCAGACTGTGTTTTTACTTCGATTTCTCAGTTTCACTAACCAAATATATTCCTTTTGTGTTGTTTGAAGTGTATTGATGGAGTTGCTTTTGATACTGTTAGATGATTGAGTTGAAAAGGTTATTTAGTTACGCGTTTTGTATCAAAAATTAAAGTAAAATACAAGTGTGTTTTGTGGCTTTTATAACTGACTCGTGGTTGATGTAATAATTGCCGACGTGGTAGTATAAAAAATCTGTTTGTTTTGATTTACTGTTCAGTGAATTTAGTTTTTTGCGCAACATTTGTACTAGAGATATTTTTTTCTTTTAAATCTTAATAGTCAGTAAAAATATCTAAGCTTCTATTTCTTCTAGATTTATTAAAGACAAACCATAATGATAATATATTTTTAATGGAACTTATCAAGATTCAATTATGTTTAGACTCTACTTAATGACTAACTTCGTTTAAAAACAATTATTCGATAATTTGATTAACAAATTAATAAAATCTAAAATATAAACATATCACTTAGAATCGTCCAAAGTTTCACAAATGTACTTCCAAATAAATCGATGATAAATCGAATAAACAACTAAATCTTTACTGAATAAACACTGTTATAACTCACTAATACGTTTCTCATGACTTATTGCAACAACACGTTTACATTGTGCTAATGCCAAATAAACAAATCAATAATAACCTTCGACATAGAAATTGTACCTAATTTTAACATTGTATAGCAAGTTTCCCTTCCGCCCTTGTAACAGTTTAGAAATGACAAGGTACTTTTGATTGCAAAGGACCAGTGTTTGTGATCGAAGGACTAAATTTTAAAATGCAAGGTATATTTAGGTAAAGCTTTTAAATAATATAAAACCTAACAAAACTACAATAGCGAAGGGTTAAATGTCGTAAGAAGGAACTCTTTCTCTGTTTAAAAATATAGACGTTTCCACCATTTTTAGATTATAGTGTAAATAAATTACCTGTATTTTGACTATTAATATCTGAAAATACTAGACACTGCTAAATGTGCCATTTTTCAATAAAGGTAAAGCATTCCGAACTTCCGAAGGGAAGCCAGTAGGAATTGAGTTGTATGGAGTCCTTGCTAATGGAACATCAAAACATACTTAATAGAAATTTTCTCATATCAAAACGAACAACATCGAAGACACATCACACCCATGTCTGTTTGTAGTTATTTATATACCACGCCTGACAAAATCTTCCGAAGACTGCTATATTCATTCATCTATTTTTTGCTCGCTACAAAAAAATGGCAAACAAGAAAACTAGTTTTTTGCCTTTGTGTTCAAGAATTGGTATCTTATTATACTTACAATTCAATGTTGATGTCTATGATCATCGTATATCCGGCGTTTTCAATTCAGATAATACATGAATTTGTAATTGCAGATTTTTTGACTACTGCAATGTAGTTGGTCCTTGGTCCTGTAACATTTAAATACAAATAAACTGGTTATTGTTTTCTCAATTTTTATAACTAAAGGATACGGTTGGTAGTTGAGCGATTGACTGCTGTTTTGCACGTCGCAGGTTCAATTCCCGTTTGGAGCAAATATTTGTATAGCTTACCTCTAAACTCACCCACGATACCTACAGAAGAAATTCTTAGTGTGGGGGCAAAGTTTTTATGGAAAAATAAATAAAAAGGGGAGGCCTATGTCCAGCAGCGGACGTCCTACGGCTGATATAATGATAATAATGAAATAAAAAGTACTCCCTATACAAGACACATTTCCTCACATTATCCTCTTCAAAATTAAACCGTGGACAGTAACACGAAATTAAATAAACGATCACTCCCGTTGACTTACTAATATGCACTGATTAAAAAAAAAAATGTAGTAACTCACACGTTGACGTCCACCCTCTAATACAATGTTAATTACTTATATGACATAAGCTAAGCTAACTAGGCTTCAAATTACTCACAAGGTCTCTACAAATGTCACCTCTATTGACATTCTTATAAACTTGTAAATAAAAATAGCAAACTCCAAATACACACAAATCTTGAATATCGAATTGAATATTCCACAGATCCAATGTAAAAAACCTCAATTAAAACATCACCTGATACAGAAACCATTGAAAAAAATCTGACCAATCAGCGTTCAGTGTTTAGATTGTTTACCGTCGCGGGGAAACCGAAGTGTAACGAACAATTCCGAACGATCTCTGTTGCGGCACTCGTGCGCATGTGACGATGACTAGAGTAAGGAACAGACGGTGTAGGGGGAAAGTGCATCATGTGCTGCAATATGTTAGGTAAGATCACAGGAAATCAACTAGTGATTTTTGTGCAAAAAAAGTGTTATTGTACAGTGAAAATTGATTAAAATTCGGTGAAAATTTGTAACATGCACTGCGTTTGGTGTTTTTTCAGGTATGTAGTGATTTTTTTTTTGGTGTATCGAATCGTTATAAGAAATCAATCATACGTTTAAAATCTAGTCGCAATCTCTTCTCGACAAAAATGTTGGTAAAAGATTAAAGGCATTTTTGACAGATTGACACAGATTAGAATGCCACAGTTGCAAAAATTTACTAGAATTGCCCTTCTAATCTTATCCCGCGATATCTCTTGTACTATGTATAAAGTGCATTATTTTTCCGGAACTTCAATGAGCCAATTACCTCCTCACGCTAAGTTGTAATTCTTCGGAAATGCGTGATTATATGGTATTCACAAACGCT
This sequence comes from Caradrina kadenii, assembly GCA_947462355.1. Lineage (NCBI taxonomy): Eukaryota > Metazoa > Arthropoda > Insecta > Lepidoptera > Noctuidae > Caradrina > Caradrina kadenii. The sequence goes on along the minus strand of OX381691.1, from coordinate 3,011,130 downwards.
GTATTAATCTTTAATGACTACATGATTCAATGAATATATTTTTCTCATGATTCTAGTTATAGTAAAACTAGCTTTTGCCCGCGAGTTCCTCCGCGTACAGTTACTTTAGGCAGCAAATATAGTTAGCATACGTTGGTTTGTTTAGATTTCCATTCGATGTTTCATCCCCTATTTAAACCCTTACAAGCCTTTTTATCGCGAGAAAAGGTAAGCTGTGCTTCTCCAAGGTCTAATCTATCTCTGCACATCAAAATCGGTGCAGCGGTTCAAGCTTGAAAGCGTAACAGACAGACATACAGGCATTTATAATATTAAAGTCTAAGGATAATAAAAGGAATGATAATTGGGGTTATCAAAATGCCGCACCTAATTACTTAACGTAAATGAAAGCCCGTCTACAGTGTGTTTCCATAGACAGGTCTACGAACGGCCTTGAGGGTATATTAAGAATAGATAAGGCGGTTAGCAAGGGGACTTGTAGAGATTGGTATTGCCTATGCTTGTGTATACGGAATGATGTTGGCATCAAAAGGGATATACACATCATGGAAACTGAAGAACATAATACCCATTATACCTTTGGGATTGATAGGCAACTAAAAGGGGCTTTACGATTCCAATTTTCGAAGAACTTCCTGTTTAATAACTGAAAACCGACCAAGTGCGAGTCCGTACCACCGTACAATATTATATTTATTATTTGTTGTTATAACGGTCATAGTAAAACACACTGTAAAAATTTCAACTTTCCACGTATTACGGTTCATGAGATACAGACCGCCGCCCCCTGAGAGACAGACAGAAACGTCCACGAAAACGAAAAGCGGATACTTATTATTACGATTGACGTTGATTGATTGATTGACGTTCAAAAGTGCCTTTTAATGGTCTAATTGAAATAAATGATTTGACTTTGACTTTGACTTTACGGACCAGTTGGCACCATTTGGGTACGGAACCCTAAAAATGGTTTAGCCAAGTTCGCTCTAAATGGTCTCACACCAACTTAGTATTAAATGTCAGCACAACCTTGCACCTGACATTTGCCAAGAGTCATCTAAGCAAAAATGTCGCCACGGACGTGTGGACGCAGTCATAATGTTTGTCGTAATACTAATTATGTTAGTACACCGAGATTATGTTGATTATCGTGTTTTTGTCACTTCTAGCCAGCTCAGAGGCCGTTGCGTAGTTTTTCTAAAAGGTCACAGAAGCTACTAAAGATTGTGCATAGATTTAATCTTCTTTTACAACCTTTTGTTTGGTTTCCGGACTATTGTTTAGTATCTGTTTTGCTTAAAAGGATGTGTGGTTATTGCGCGAATGGCCAATTGGTTCTTCCTTTGATGTGGCAAGTTTGGAGCTAGATGCTTCAAGCCAAAATTTACCTAGAAGGCATCATATCATAGGCATACCTGCTGGCCATGTTGGGTTATCTCATTTACTTGTTTAACCTAAGTGTCCTTGCACATTTCTGATTCAATTTCCATTTTTTCCATCATTTGAAAGAACCTCTTATCACAACGTATCAACTTCACTACAATACTCCTTATTTTTACATTAGGTACCAAAATTATACACACCCCGCTTATCAAGCTACGTTAGAACTAATTAGCATTGTGCTAAGATTTATTATCATTTAATCTCCACGCTTCATGGCTAACCTTGGACGTACGGACAAATATCCATCTTTATACACACTGCATAGATTATGAGTGGCTTAGGTCATCACTGTGGCTTGGTGACGGCGTGACAAAATAGTTTGAACATGGTTTATAGTCAGCACGTGATAAATTCCTTGTAGTACTATCACCCTGTCCTTGTCTTGAAAATTTGTTGAATCAGTCCTTTCTTTCTTTACCTTCCGATAATGATTCTGTCTGCCTAGTATGTAATATGCTTTAACCAAAAAGAACTATTCCCAGTTTGTCTTTATGTTTTGCTATGCCATTGCTAGGTCAGTTAAGGGAGATCATGTGTCAAGGAAATACTGGGCGTAGAAGGAGGATCCGTGGGGTTTTAGACGATAAGAGTCAACCATAACCCTCCTTTCTCCCCAGATGGAGGGTATCCATGAGGATTGGACCATAAAAAAACGCCCTTTGCTAGATTTACTAACATCCTGAACCCCTGAATCTCGATTTAATGAATAGTTCTTACGCATTTCATAAATATAGGTACTAACAAGCTGCCTAACCTGTGTTTCACCGTACCATAAACAAAACACAGCCTTTTTACCGCTCCGTGATTTTCCACGAGATGCTTTGTCGGTATTTCAATGAAACATTGTTCGGTTCAAAGAATTTGAAAACTAACATAACTGACTTCTTGTGCTGTACTTTGAAGACGAGACATGGCACAAAATGTTGTCAGAAAAAATGTTTAAGTGTTAGAAAATCCAACTATGTGGAATTAAAAAACAACTTTATTGAATTGCAGAAGCTAAGGTAGTAGGAGTTTAGTAGTAGAGCTCTTTGTAAAGGACCTCGTTCAAGGAAGTACTACCACCATACCTTATTTCTGCCGCAAAGCAAGTGTCCAAGTGTAGTTATAGACGCATGAGACATTACAGCATTGTCTCTTGGCAATGCATCTGCAAAGCCTCTAGTATTGTAGATGTGACAGGCGGTATCAACTTTACATAAGGTGGGCCTTTGGCTTGTTCACCATTCAATGATAAAAAAAGGTATTTGTTTAACGAAAACAAAAATAGATAAGCTAGTCGTCAACCTCACCGTGCCTTGATTATAAATTAGCCTTAATCAAGAATGACACAAAACATTTTTCGTTCACCGATATTAGTTTCTATACTATAAATACCGTTTTACACATACTTAAGATATATATTATAATTTTAAATGAAGATGCTTATGTGATGAGGCAATATTTAAATAAAAAGTTGACGTAATCAAGTGCCATAGGATTACACACTGTATAATATTAAAAGATGGGTCTGTGGGTCATTTATTTTCAATAAACCATTTGATTTTAACATACCAATGTAAATGGTTTTAAGATTTCCGCTTTCTGAGGAACTGAGGCTATAATGTTTTTATTTTCTTGGTCTTTCATCTCTATAGAGTACTGCCTACGTTTTGGAATGAGCAACTAGCTTCAACTTTTTGCCTAACTGACCGACTCAAACAATTCAAAAACACCTGTAAATAGTTCAATTGAAATACCTGCTTTGACTTTTTGACATCATAGTCCTTCCTATTGCATGACAAAAATTCGTTTTGAGACATAGGGACAAGCATAGAACATCATGTAAAGTGTGTATTAGCTATTTAAAAACATGGAAATTCAACCTTACGACGTTATCCTACACGATAACAAAATTATGTTGTACCTAGATTAATTTGGGAAAATATGCTTGTTTGAAACAACTTAAGCTATAAAGTTGATTTAGGCCTTAATATCCTAGAAACTAGACTAGATTGCCACGGTAGCCTAGTGGTCCTAAGCGCGACTGCTACGCTAGAGGTCTTGGGTTCGATTCCCAGGTCGAGCAAAAAGTGTTGTTGGGTTTTTCTATGAAATTCTCAGTAGCAGCTCGGAGTTAGGATTTGTGCCCGGTTAATGGCAATAGGCTCGCCCCCTATCACATGGGACCTTAACATACCGGCGAACTGTGAGTGTACACTGGTACACCTCTGCCTAACCCTTCGGGGAATACAGGCGTGATGGTATGATGGTATCCCAGAAAAATTAAAATCTCTAACGTATCCCATTTCATGGACCGCAGTCCTGTTCTGTTCAAAAAGGTGATTTAGGTGAGGTGGTATCAGACAGGTTGACATCTCACCTTACGCTCACTTCACCTAAATTCACCGAGAGAGATCTTTATAGAATAGACAGGCTGGACTTATTAATGTCATTCTGGAACGTTTTATGGATATTCGCCCCGTGTGTAGCCCGCTCAGCTTTCCTTTACAGGTATCTCATGTATGACGATCAATTAAAATTGTATGGTTACAAGTGTAGGAAGTGCCACGAGGTCAAGGTCACTTGCGTTTTGTTCAGACGGTTAACGTTCTTACGTAACGCTATGCGCATAATAGCTTCGTCACGACTTTTTTGTTGTCTTCTAGGTTAAAAAAAAATATTCATATGTGCTGGCTTCTGGTTCAATATGTAGATTTGAGATTAATCCTACTGATATTATAAATGCGAAAGGTTGTGTGGATGTTTGTTAAGTACTCTTTCACGTTTAAACTGTTGAACGGATCTGGATAAAATTTGCCACGAAGATAGATTGTAGTGTGAAATAACATGTAAGCTACTTTTATCCCGGTAAAATGTGCGGGACTCCTGTGATAATTTATCAACTTCGACGCGGACGAAGTCGCGTGCGTAAGCTAGTAATACGATTTAATGATAATGCGAAATGGTTAGTGCAGTGGCTGCTGCGCTGCGTATTGTTGGTTCGATTTCCGCACGGAACAAATATTGACCTAATTGGTTGTGTATGTGGGTTTATATGTTTGTAAGCGCACCCACGATTCAGTAAAAATTCCTAATGTTTTAAACAAAAATGTGAGTCGGATTATATTTTTTTGTCATTGTATTATAGACTCTATATTTGGTTAACGGCATTAATCTTGTCAGGTAATGAAACTGTGATTAGTTAACTACAAAACTGACCGATTAAGGTATCATATTCTTATTTAATGAACATACACATCGTTAAATGACTTGCTTGAATTTTTTTCTTGAGGTTGGCAATAGTTTATTAGTTAATGTTAGCTCATGACGTATTTGCAAGGTTATGCAATAGTTTACTTGTTAATGTTAGCTTAAATAACGATAAATTATCTGCCCTGACTGCCGTTTTTTTTAAGGATGGGAAGTCATCAAATGACTGCTTCCGCACTGTGCGAAGCGGGAGGGTGTCTAGACTTACTGACTAAAACCCATTTGTGTTCCTCTTAATATGCCCTTTTGCGTTCCAGTGCCGCGTTTTTTCGGCCTTTCGGCCAAATTCCACAACCCTGGCAAGCACTGGTGCTTGCCAGGGTTGTGGAATTTGGCCGAACCCGCTAGGGCTGGCCCTAGCGGGTTCTGTCTACTAACAAAGTACGTAATCTTATGTCAAAAGAATAGTCACCAATGGTACCTTTAGCCCAACGTTTCTCTCAATTATTTTTTCCAAATTAAATATCCACAAATCCCACCTTGACGGTTGACAGTGATGGATTCCTCCTGGGAACTTCCTGGCGTCCGTAATTTAGACAGATGCCCATTTCACTCATGATGAGATTAGATCAGAGGATGTATTCATTACTGATATAGTAATCATTGGTTGCGTTTGTAACTCTGCCTGATTTTTATTTCCTATTCGAAGTAGTAGTTTAGCCTGAACTTTCTTACACTATTATTTTCATTAGTTTAGGACTTACGGCCTGTACGAATTGGTGTATTTTAAAATTGTATTATTTTTGGGCTTATGACCACAGGACCCTTTTACTAAGATTCCGTTATCAGTCTGTCTGTTACAGAGGTGTATCTTTTAATTGTAATAGTCAGACACTTGAGATTTCCACGGAGTTTGTGTTAATATGGCTGCTTTGTCAACAAGTAATAAAAATAAAATAAAGTTAAAAATGAAATACAAGAAACGTGTTTTTTTTCGACGTTTTTTGACTCAGTCTTAATACTTTACAGCGCTAGCGGTCAGAAACCTTCGTGTTCAGACCGACTCGTATTTGGCAGATTTTTTCAAGATTATTTTGATCAGAATGAGGTCTACCCACACTGGCCATGACTTTGAACTGCCATTTTCAATGTTATCATTTAAAACTCCCCCTCTCCCTTCGAGGAAATACTTCATTTAGATAGTTCAAGGTTCAATCAGTGCGATGTGTTCAATATGAACTGTAAACATGATACATACTAAATTGCAGCTTCCATTTCTTTTGATTAATGTTCTTGTTATCAGAAGCTATCATGGGAACCAGCTGGATTCATTCAAAAGCTTGTGCTAAAGTTGTACTGCATTGTCACTCATAAAGGATATACCGGTTCGGCGGATTTAGTTCGACATCAATTATTTTGTATTGAGAATACCGAACCGAATAGACAAAAGACCAACCCTAGGTGTATAGTGACTCTAAGCCAGAGTAAATAAAAAATGAAAGCCAAATAATTATAGGTATAAAATCTAAATTATTTTCTCCTTTGTTTCAGAGGGGCGGTGTGTGAGTGTCGCACCGCCATGTCCCACCACAGCGACGAGCAGGCACTGCTCTCAGTCGCCTCTGATTCTTTTTGGGAGCCTGGTAACTATAAGCGGACCACACGACGAGTTGACGATGGACACAGGCTGTGCGGAGAGCTGCAGGCCCTCGTACAGGAGAGAGCGGACATTGAGAAAACATATGCCAAAAGTTTGAGAGGATGGGCGAAGAAATGGAATGACCTCATTGAGAAAGGTAAGGAGTAGCTTCTATTTGTTAGTGGGATACCTCTCGCTGGACCCTGGTATCTTCTCATGAGATATCATTTGTGAACATACAATTTCGCGATATTACCGGGTTTTTTTTCTTCTTTCCATCATGACTTTATGTAGGGCGTCATATTTAATGTTATGTCTCATATCTTATAACCAGTGGATGATCAAGACCCTTCCCACAATACCTCATTTGTCAAATTATGATAAGTACCTAGCTTAGAAGTTATGAAAGAACAGATGAACATACATACATAGTGGTCAAAATCATAATCCTCCCTTTTGCTTCGCCGTGATCGGGAAATAACAATTATTCATTTGATTTTGCAATGACATTAGGCAGATTGAAATCATGTATTTTAGTTATGTAACTACTGGTTGCTAAAGATAAAATCGCCACAACGCAAATCCGACAAAATCTCGCGGTTAAACCATAAACATTAAATCACCATAGAGGTCGTTGATTCATATTCGACAATAAAAACCATTTTTAGATCTGTCTGGCCTAGAATAGATTCTCTCTTTTTGCTAACTTTCATCAACATCTACTTAGCCTTTTTGCAACTATGTTGGGGTCGGCTTCCAGTCTAACCGGATGCAGCTGAATATAAGTGTTTTACATGGAGCGACTGCCTATCTGACCTCCACAACCCAGTTACTGGGCAACACGATACCTCTTGGTAAGACTAGTTGTCAGATTTTCTGGCTTCATCCGTAACGACTGTCAAAGATCTACGAATGACAGCCGGGACCAACGGTTTTACGTGCTTTCCAAGGCACGGGGGTGTCACACCACCAACTTCCAAACTCCAGGCTGCTACTGAGAAATTCATAATGGAAAAACCCAATAACACTTTATGCCCGACCCGGGAATCGAACCCAGGACCCCGTGCTCATCAGTCGCGCTTGCGACCACGAGACCAACGTGGCAGTTAACCCCGCCCTTTTTGCTAACTTTATAAGACTTAAATCATCATTTGCTTAGCCTTTTCCCAACTATGTTAGGGTCGGCTTCCAGAGTAACCAGATACAGCCTACATGTATACTGCCTATCTGACCTCCACAACCCGGTTACTTAGTTGAAACCATTGGTAAGACTGCTTGTCAAACTTTTGGGCTTCTTACCCGTAACGATTGTCAGAGATCTATGATCAACAGCCGGGACCAACGCCTATACGTGCTTTCTGAGACACGGGGGTGTTACACCACCAACTTGCAAACTCCAAGCTGCTACTTAGAATTTCCTAATGAAAAAAATCAAAAACACTGCCTGCCCTGGCAATCAAATCCAAGATAGCTCCCATGCTCAGCAAACAGGGCAGTCAAATTTGAAAGACCAAATATTTCTCTCCTGTCCCAATTCTATAAAATGTTACAATAAATGATCTTATATTTTAAATAAAGGACATTGTAACATTATATTTTCATTTCCAACAAAAGCGGGTATTGATAATGGCACTGTTATTCCGATGACCGAACATTGAACATAACACAATGGCTCCGGTCCCTACCCATTCATTCAGGTAGCTTCAAAGATTGATTGTGTAGCCTCCTGCTCTTATCGTTGAACGACAATGCTGCTCATTCATGTCTTTATTTATTATGTAGGGGTTATGTTGTACCCTTTTCGGCGTATTTGTGTAATGGTACAATGTTTCGGGTCAGTCATTTCATTTTGATCTGGCAGCTATGTCAAGTTTACTGCCCGGTAGCGGTTTTTGGAAAAAACATGTGTATTTTTTTGGCAAATTGACACTGTTAATAGAATACGATCGTTGTTAATGTTATGAGAATGGTCCGTCTGGTGTCAAATTGTGATGATACTTCATCAGATACATAGACTGATGATGATGATGCCATCTAGCCGATTTCGGATACAGCGACTACAATTCAGACATCCCTTCGTAGTGGTGGGCTGTATGCTGCTCTTTCATGTGCCTTCATATGACTAGCATATCCAACTTTGGCTGAGAAACTTAAGCAAAAAGTGGACATGTTAGAACACCATTGATAAAATTATAAATTATTAGCTTCTTCGTCCGCGTCCAATTTCATATATTAACGCAAGGAAACCGTACATTTTTCCTGGATAAGAAGTATCCTATGTGCTATTTCAGATTATAGTCTACCTATATGCCAGATTTCATCCAAATTCGTTCAGCTGTTTAAGCGTGAAGAGTAACTGACATTCATCCATTAATTTATCCATCTATCCTTACAAACTTTCGCATTTATCATATTAGTGGGAAGGATTGTAGTTGCAGGTGGTTTAGCTTTGAGATTATCACGTTTTTGTCTAACTCAGACCTCCTTCTTTCTTTAAAGTCATTTACCTGCCGCTGCACATTACGTCTCAATTCTAGCAGGCGCAAGATACATAGACTATGCCTCATTTATATGCAGCTAACTCTTCATTGCTTAAACAGCGTTAACATGCAGACTAACGCCATTAACAAATCATTATGCAGAGAAATCGTTTTTGTTTACCAATCGACGCAGCGTGTGCTCTGATTTAATTAATTACACTTTAGTCCAATTTGAAGGCACCATTTTTAATCTGGATCCAAGAGTAGATACTTAAATCTTGATGCTCTCAGCTTGTGCTAAACTTGAGAACAATTAGTCTAATTGAAATGAGTAACGAGAGAATTATTGTATGTGGTTTTATTCAATGGTTAAATTAAAGTTGATGGGGTTGCTTTGTAGTTGTAATTAAAAGTATTCTTACGTATTCCAATGATATGCCGAGTTTGCAATACTATCCTCGTTTTAGAGGAAGCTATCAGCTCTTCACTTTGAAGGCCGATTCTACTAATTCTACTAAGAGTAATTTATTTATTTGAACTTTGTGCAACAAAAAGTACAATGGTGGTCTTAATGCTGTAGGCATTCTCTACCAGTCAACCAAAATAGTAAGGAGTAATTGGCGACTGTGTTAGTCCAGGACTGTAAAAACATATACTTCAAATATGTTGTACAGAAACTGTTGAAACCTAATTTTGAAAATGAATTAAATACGTTCCAAATCTAGTCGCAATCTCAGCTTAGCGACAGTCAGTGAACTTGAATTTTAAAGATACGGCGTAAGGAAACCGTTATTCAGTTTATTTGACCACAATAATTATAGTCGACTCTTTGGCCTAACCTTTGAGAAAAGGCCAAATATTTTGAGAAGAAATCAAATACTCACAACATCTTTTTCTGATCAGAAAAATTACTACAAAGTAATTTTAAGTAAACCATTACTTGCAGCCAGCATTCCATACGTAAACTCAACTGACACATACAATTATGTATTGCAATGACATCTGATCTAACAATAGCGTGAGAATCGGTTCTCTCTTCATGAGAAATACATCGGTTCAGATGCTGAGCATCTCCTCAATGCTGTCACGGTATGAATAGAATTTAATATCGCCAGAACAAATGAGCTCTTAAGCAAGTAGGACTTGGAAATGGGGTTCAGTATAGATTAAAAAAATTCTGTGCTTAAATTTTCGATTGAATTTTTATATTTTTTATGACAAAATAAAGCCTATTGCTAGCTGATAATGAAACTTTTCATAAGTGAAAGTATTTTTTTAAATCGGTTAAGTAGTTTTTGAGTTTATCCATTACGAACTAAACTACAAATCTTTCTCTTTTCGCAATATTAGTTTAGAAGTTTAGATAATATTCAAAACCTTTTCAAAATAGGAAAATTTTATATTTCTGGTTCCTCTGTAGGACCCTTTTCGTTAGATTGACTTTATTAAGGAAGCTGTTCATGTTCTTTATGTATCTAAAATGGTTACATTTTCATTTTTAATGTTAAGCCTGCATAAAATATTTACTGCTAAAAGTCATAACTCATTATAACAGCACGGCTCCAACATAGTAAAAAATTTCCATTCGTGTGCGTAAAGTAAGTTTTAAAATGACAAGATAAGAAAGGTGACAGCTCTCGGGCGGCGCACTGGCAGCTGACAGCCGGGCCGTTACCGCTTATTGAAAGGATTATTCTACCCAGCACCATGGTGTCTCAGCAGGATCCAATCTTCACAGTCTATTTATAAGTTCACAAATCTCCAGATTCTCCCACCCCATTTCTTTAAACTTTTCCTCCTGATACGGAACCCTGCCAGCTTACAACATAACACGCTTTATATTGAAACCGGAAACTTATTCATGTATTTCTTCATTGATTAATCAAAACATCGGCGATTTATTACGACATGAATGCATAATGTTATGTTCACATTAAATGTATTGAGGAGTAAGTCCAGCTGTTGGTTGAATATGTTCTTTCAAAAGGCTTGCTTCACTAGTACCAGTACTGATTGAAACGTTAATTTGAATATTGTCTGTTTGTCATTTTGGAGTCCAACATTTTATAGTCTTACTAGCATCTGCCAGCATCTTCGTTTGCGTGGTTTTTTTTGACCCGCAATAAGTTACGTCTTTGGTTACTGTTCCTCTCCCGTATGTCGTAGCGTGATGTTACATAGCCTTCCTTGGTAAATGGACTATCAAACACAAAATTTAAAAAAAAAAATTCAAACCATTCCTGAGATTAGAGCATTCAACCAAACAAACAAAGAAACAAACTCTTCAGCTTTATAATATTAGTACAGTTTGGGAAATGTATTTTATGTGTTTGTATACCCAATTGAAAGGAACTGGTTTTATATGGCATATGTGAG